>BGPR01000010.1:4988666-5131020 GCA_013235015.1 Araneus ventricosus | reverse complement strand
GCAACAGAACGAAGGATTCCACAACTACTGCACAGGAAACAGAACTTTCAGCCTGCCAGAGCGACATGCGACAAAGAGTGTCTTTTCTACCGACAAATTGGTCCAGAAATAGCCAAGAAGGTCACCTTCCAGCAGTCCTGGGAGGCAGGCCGGCAATCTGATCCGGCGGCCGGACATCTGCATCTCCAACACTCCCCGAAAGATGGAAAGATGCTCATTAGTGGACGACCGGAAGATGCTTCCCGTCATGCACTTCGTTTCCGGATGGGTCATTTGATATCCTCATTATATAAGCAAACTTTTTTTGTCCTACTTCATCTGCATACTTGGATTATGCTGGACTTTTTCTTGTTTGAGCATCGTGTGAGTGTCGGAACATCTTTTTCAACCTTGGAGCCATCTCACTTTGATGTCGATTTTATTCTTTTTATTTTAATCGGAGTTCTTCTGATTTAGTTAGTTATTGTTCAGTGAAACGCTTTGTGATGTAAGTAATCTATCATTTAAGGAAATACTTGATGAAATACAGGATGTCCTGTCCATAAATGTCGGGGTTTCCTAACTTAATAACTTTTGATTAAAGAACATAACGATAAATATTATTACACATTCATAAAATACAACTCAAAAAGTTTTTTAAATAACACGAACAATGTTAAGTAGTTTTTAGATGGCAGCCTCTTACGGTATGTAAACCATCGACATTTAGCTGGAAAATGGGTTCAGTCTCGATATGCTACGAATGTGTGATTCAGTTTCGACATGTTACCTCAAGAAAGGTTGCTACAAGTTCTTACTAAAGGTTTTTTGATGACCGCCACTTCTTATTTGGTGCAAGATATTTAAATACTTAACGGCTCTTGTATAAAGATTGCATGCTTTTTACTAACCTAAACCTAGACACATCGAGACTGATTTAAATTTCCAGCCAAGTATCGATGGGTTGCATACTGTGAAAGGCTACCATGTGGAAGTTACTAAAATTTATTTGTGTTATTAAAAAAAACTTTTTGAGTTGTACGTTATGAATATGTAACGATATTTATCGTCATGTTCTTAAATCAAGAGTTATGAGGTAAGGAAACTCCGGCAATAATTTATAGACACCCTGAAAATGAAAGTTCTTTTTTTTTACTTTAACAATATTACTTTTCAATAAATTATTACCAGTAAAAAATATTATCAGTTATTTTTTTGTCAGCCCTAAACTTTCATGGAGGTAGACGAGGATGAGTATCGTGCTATATAAATATACTAGAATACACCAAAAAGTCTCTTCTCCAAAGAAAAGTACAAACTTTTAAGATAAGCCTGTATCGGTCGTGTTGAATCAATCTGGAGACGGTAAATTGGTTCTCTGGGAAGCAGGACTGCAGCAGTTCCAACTTATTCTGATATTCGAACTTATTCTGATATTCGAACTTATTCTGATATTAGTTGTTCTTTTAAAGCTGTTAGATAAGCCGCTGTTTAAAAAATGATGTCTAGGAGAAAATAGAAAAATAGACTGAAGTTCTGTTCTTTATTTGCTGTTTGAGGCAATATCATGCCAGGGAAATTTAGAGAACATTCATTCAGTGGCAGTGAGTCGGGGATAAGGGATGAGGGCGGCTGCCTTCCTACTTTTTCCAGAAGAAATTACATTTTTATTAAATTTTACCTGCCTAAAACCAAGAATTTTTTTTAGAAAATCAATAATGTCTCAGAAGGCTCGCTAATTTTGCTTAAAATTTTTTTGTCTACGCCTTCTATTTCTCGGTACTTTAAATTATCTATAAACTTTCTGCCCCTTCCTATTTATATAATAACTACTATTCGTCGCTACTGCATTCATTTCATTCATCTGTAAGTTTAAATTTTGAAGCGGATTATCTGACAGTTTTGAATAAGCAACAAAGTTTAGAGGCAGTTTGAGTTGAGTTACTGTAGTTCTTCTTCTCACAGAATTAATACGCCGTTGCCAAGTTGATTTATTACGACCGATATTGGACTATCTATTTGCTAATTTTTCAAAGGATAAACTTATAGTTTTATTGACGGGAAAATGCCTTTCCGTCAATAGACAAGATAGTCGGTCGAACTTTCTTGTGTGACAAAATACCGTCAGAATTAAATCGCTAATAACTACGAGACTAATAATGTGAAAAGAATGGTTGACCCCACAACGGATAGATCATATCTGTAAGAGTTTGTCGCATAGTATTTGTTTTGCCTGTGACGTCATCGTACCAGTGTAGGCGCATGCGCATGATTGTTATGGATTAGCTTTATGTAAGATTATAAATAAATGTAGCGTGGAAACGCGTTTAGCTAGGAGGTTGATTCTGGTGTCATTTTAAAGAGCTTGAGGAGTATTACTGGTACCCGAAGTGAGATAATAAAAATATTTATCAGAATACAAGTAAAAATCGGTATTAAATTGAAAATTTCCAACTCCGCATGTTTTTGATTATAACATGCGGAGTTTTCTTTCGAGTTGTACGAAACTTACAGAATACTTGACAATACGTAAAAGAAACATTGTATTAAAATTGGATTTCAAAAATTTGAATATTACGGGAAATATGAGCATTTGTAGTAAATAATGTTTTACTGCGCGTGCGCGAAATGTGATTCTATATACTGTCAACAGATGGCACCATTAAAAGCTACTCTAAATAAAACATAAGGAAGGCGCAGTTCGGGTCCACAACTACCATAGACCCTTCCTACATGCCATAAACTTGTGATTTATCTATTCTGCAACCATTTTACTACTCTGTGTAATTATTGTATTAAAGAGCTTGATAATCAAATTACATATTAATACGAAATACTTGTTTTATGATTTTATCCCGACGTTTTCACGAAAAATTTACGGCGCGTACCCGAACTGCGCATTTCTTATGTTTTGTGTGTGTGTTTGTCTACCACAACGAACCCTTTCAAAAGTCACTTACTCCAATGCTAGAAATAGATCTAGATAAGTTTGTTGTGAAATGTCGTAAAGCTGATATCTGCAAACAGATTTTATTTGAAAGAAAATCCATGCAAATCCAAATTTTTATTACACCTGTCATGATGTCGGAATCCGCTTAGAATATGAACGAAGCAGTTTCTAGTGACAACTGAGGCTGACAGCACTTGTAAAAGTGTATCATTCCATCTAAATAATCCTGAACATGATTCTGATGTATTTGAAGGTCATTGGTATATTTGAGTGGAATTTAGCTCTAAACACCATTTGTCTATGTTCTGTACAATCAAACTATATATTTAAAACGAAAACTGTTTAATATCACAACTCATTGATTTGCGTAGAAACACATGTTATAGGACTGACCAAAACCATTACAAATTGCATTATTTGCCAGTTGTATCCACGTAACTTAGTTTTAATCTTTTGTGAAGCACTTGCAAATTGATGCACTTGTTAAAACAAGTGAAAGACAAATTTTGAGTGAGTTATTAAACAAAACTGATTATTTATGTATAAAAAAGGGCATGAAAGTAAAAGTTGCAGGTTTGTGAATAGCGTCATACATTAATTCCACCTACCAAGTTCTTTTCAGCATCAAAACTAATAAATCATTGCTCAATAATCAATTGATCCTCGCCTGGCTTCACAGCAACTAACAGCAGCTACTCTTTTTGGCTTGAAATCAACGAAGTTTTAGACACTTCTTCGCGAATTTCATGGTCCCTTGCCTTTGGTTTCCTGAAGCTCTTGTTTTGATTTAGTATGATTTGTGGATAATTTTCTGCCTATTATACTACATAGATTCTCAATGGGATTTATATAAGTTGGGATTGCTGGCCATGAGATAACATTGGTTAAAAATTAAAATCTTGCAATTCTTTTGGCCAGAACTGTACATGATTCTCAGGTGATGCGACCTCTCTTAATGTTCTATGCTAATGTTTGTCACATGAACTTATATGTTCCAGCCTATCAAGTACTTCGTTTAGTTTATTTAGATTAACTCCTCGTTTTGAAGCTACAAGAGGGCTATTTTGGGACGAACTTCGAAGTTTTGAGCCACGCTCAGATGACGAGGACGACCCTTTTCAAATTTCCACAAGAGTATTAGGAAAAGAGCGCCTACATTAATTTTTTACTAATTCTATGCCCCAGAGAAATTCTTCCAGATCGCTTAGATACGATCCGAGACTCATGTCTCACATAGCCGATTTCAATCCAAAAATAAATAAAATATTAAGGGAAAATATTGCTTTCACTCATTGATTTAATTTCTTGCTGATGAAATCATCTTCTTTTAGTAAGGAAGAAAATAATTGCAAAAAGAATCTTCAACCTTAGGCTCTTAACCTTGAGTTTGGGTTGGACATTTCTCCTTGAACTCCCTTTTTATAAGATGACAGGAACGAAAAAAAGAAGAAAATTTAATTAAGGCGAGAAGAATTTGACATGGAACAAAAATACGATAAGAATTTCAGTAGTATGTTTTTCAGTTCATATATTTCGTCCCACCTGTTCATTTAACTTACAAGAATGGAATGTTATTCGATGTTCTTTCTAGTGATTCGATGTCAGTCAGCAAGATGGAAGATCCACCTCTGTTTGATAAGCTTTCTTTTTTATATTTATATCACGTGCACCTCGTATTTGTAAAGCGAGCTGTTCCTGTAGTTTATTAAGGCATTTAAATGGCTCTGTTAGGCGCTTGTTTTTTGGGCTTGTATTCTCGCCAGTCCTACAATGTTCTCGATTCTTCACAGAGGGAGTATAAACTGAAGTTTTAGAAGACATTAAATATCCTTAACTCTTTGCCGAATTTTTCTAATTATTATTTAGATGCATCTTTTGAAAACATCTTCAAATACCGTTGAACCAAGCGAATTGTTATTTGCACGTAAGACTTTATTAGGATAATATAATTCAGTGCTTTAATAGTACCAAGTAAATTCAACAGCTTGAGAAAATCGAAGTATGCAGAAGAAAATAGACTTGCTTCCAAACCGCTGAAAATGAGGGATAAGCAATCAGAGGGTTAATGCCGTTGTAGCCTATGAAAATTCATCATCTTTTCATGCATTTTATCACCAGCTAATACTAAAAGTTGTATTTTTGCTTTTATTTGATTTGATTTGTTAGATTAACGTTCCGGTTTTGAAGCTACGCGAGGTTTTTTTTTTTAGCATTCTTCTATATATATGAGCAATGGACAGAAGGCTTAAATATTTGAGAATATTTTAAGATGAATAATATAGATATAAAATAGAAGGGATTTCGAATATATATGGCGCCATGGTACTAGTGTTTCTTTAAAAAATTTGCTGATTCCTTTTTTTAAAAGGAAGTTAGCGTGGGATTGTGATAGCGTGAGGACATTTTTTTTCATCTTTTCTCTATTCTGAGCACAGGTAAGTTTATTTTTACGATGGCTACTTTTAAAAGCCAGGCTAATATTTTTAAATCAATCTTATTAGCGTTTTTATGTTTATGTTTGGCTTTCCTCTTTCTTTTAAAATAATGCTTTTCGGGATAAGAGAAGCTATATTTGGCGTAATGCAAGCTTCGTGCAGAAAAATTTCCCAATTATTATTTTGAATCCATTTCTAATAAAGTCCTTAGCCCTTGAAAAAATGGACTAGAATGGATTCCTTGGTTTTTTTTTTTTTTCGATTCCCTCTCAGTTTATTTTTGTTTTTTGGCTTGATTTGATTTTGATTTTGATAATGATATTGATTTTCATTCTTCTTTGTTTTTTGTTTGCAGCTACAATTGCGCGCGACCTAAACATTGTTTAAATTTTATCTAAATTTTATTGTTTTAAAATTTTTTTGTTTTTGTTTAAAGTTTAACTTAATTTTTTTTAATTTTTTAAATTTATTCTAATTTTTCAAGTTGATTGTTTTTAAGCTTTAAGATGAAGAAGGTGGCATCACAACACTCCAAACCCAAAATTTATCCGCCACACCAACGTGGGAACGTTTGACCCAAGACGTCAGTGCAAAATGCATAAGGTTAGTGCGTAGAATCATTCATCAATGACGTTTTGTAAGCATTATCGAATATGTTTCATAATTTACCTGTATTAGGATTTTTGTTAACTGATTCATTAAAAAGTTAATGTATTATAATAAGAAAACAAAAAATTAGAATAAAAGAGAAATAATATATTTTTATACATTCAGTTATATTACTGTAAAGAGCAGCAATGTTTAAAAATGGACGAAGTATAAAAATTTTGTCATTGTTTACTTCTGAAGTTCCCCCTTATCTGCAATAACAACAAAATATTTTTAAAAATTTATAAACTTTATTAAAAGGTTGCATTAAAACGAAACAAACTCAATATGCAAAAAACAAGCCGAATCTTCATACCTTGTTTATCAGCAATAGAAAAAAACACAAGAAGAATATTTGTAGCAACAATAGAAATAATTTTACTTTCATTACAAAAATGAAAAGCCTTGTTGTGAAATATACTTTAAAATATTTTTAAAAATTTATTAAATTGTGAGAAAAATTGTATAGCAACTAAATTGATACCACTGAAAGACCTTTTTCATAACTTCTAAGAATGTATAAAAATAATTTTTATGCAATAATATATTCGGAAATTATCGCGTGAAAAACATCAAAATTTTGTTTAATTTTTAATTCATTAGAATTCTAATTTAAATCTCTAATTAATCTATTTATCTATTTAAACCTTTAAAATTAAAAAAAGTCGCTCCGAGGCGCACATTTAAAACCTCCAACGTATGTTTGTGTTAAATTTGGTAGCTCTAGATCCAGCGGTCTTCACTGTAGAGTGTCACCAACAGATACTTATTCGATTTTAATATTAGCCGCCTTCGGTGACCAACTTGTTCGCCGGTATACCGATTGTGTTTAATTTCACTTGACTATCTTATGCCTAATTTGATATTCATGGTGCCTTGAACAAAGTAATCTTAAATTATGATTAACATTTAACTCGTATTCTTGTAGTAGCCCTCCACCTGTTCTGTTCCTTGTCTACATGAAAGTCCTTAATGGCGTCAAGTAGCTGTCCGCGTCATCTAATGGCAAGTTGTCTGCGGCAACTTCGCTTTCTTATTTCGTATACAAAAGCAAGCATGCATTTGATTTCAACATTAAATTGACGCGGCACTTTTTACGTCCAACAGCAAGCTGCCTTAATAAAAACATGCTGTTAAAAAGATTACAACCGCAATCTTTGAGCCTACCGGATATATTTCCTAATACTCTTACTATCTTAGAGGACTTTGTTTACAGATTTCCCAAAAAAACTAATGAAATAAAAAAAGGGAAGTAAAATCCGTTAGGATATTACATCAGTTTTCAACAGTGGAAGAGAATCACGCAATTGAATACTTGTTTGCACAATGAAAATGGTTTGAATTTCATTGCAACATGAAAAGTATTGCATAAAAATATATTTTAAAATTTATTAAAATTAGAAGAAAAATTGTACGGCAACTGAATTGATATTATTAAAAGATTATAATTTGAATTTTTAGATGGTGTAAAAATATTTTTCCCTGATATTTTTGAAAGTCACATTGCGCAACAATATTTTTGAATAGCCAAAAAACACAAAGATTTTGCTTAGTTTTTAAGTAACTAAAATTCTAATTTAAATTTCAAAAAAATCGCACAGAGCTATTGTTCCTATTTAGCATTCTCACCCTCAAAAGTATATTTGTGCCATATTTGATAACTCTAGGTCAAACGGTCTACCCTGTTCAGCATCAACACACACATAAACACGCACCCACGTACACCCACACTGCCTGTTATTATTAGTTGAGATAAGTACAGGCAAAAACCCTAACTACATTTTTCTGTTATTTTTTATTAATTTTTGTTAAGTGTAAATATACTTTTCGTCATCCCATACCTGTAGTCTGAATATACTTTAGAATGGATCTGACAGAAATTAATTCAAAAGAGATAAATAAAAGACATAAAATATTGCAATATAGTAAGGCTCTTTTTTTAATACAAGAGGTGTGTTTCACAAAACTGAGAGGCAAATGAAAAAGTACGGTATGTTTACCTCTCGATTATCACGTATACTCTAAATTTTCGAATTAACGAAATAATCGTGGTAAAAGGGTGTCCGTAAGTCAGAAGTCCTTTAATTCTTGAGTTGCGTTATCAAAAATATTTAAAATTACTTGATATTGCGCTTTATAATGTAAATCCCAAATATTTAATATAGCACCTTATTAGAAAAAAATCTTATGATTGAGTGTTAAAAGGGCGAAAAAGATCAAGAACATCTGTCAGATTTTGGATTTTAATTCCTAAAGCCTTGTTCCAACGGGCGTGGCTTGGCCGAACTTCGAGTCGCTCGAGGTTTGCAATTGTGTACTGTGGTCGGTGGAATTCGAACAGACGTGCTGTTCCTGCGGCGCGTGGTTTTGCAAATATCTCAGCAGCGCTCGAGTGAATGGATTCAATGGTGCCGTCTGGTCCTTTGCTATTGTGCGAGCTATATACCGCCACGACGCGGGAAACCACAGATGCACTTACAAGCCCACGAGCCACATCGATTCTTCCCGTTCCGACGACAGGAAAAAACGCGAACCGCGGACGAAATCTGTGGAAATGCAGGCCGTTGGAACGTAGCTTAAGATCTTTTTACGAATTCTGTCTGTCTGCCTGTCTATTAGTGAGTGAACGTTACAACCTACAGAAACAGAACAAGATTGATGGATGAAATTTTAAATTTGGTATGTAGTCATAACAAGATATTTGCAGATCTGTATTAGATTTTAGGCTTCATTCGTCAACGGAAAGCGCGCGTGTGTGTAGATTCGATATCTCAGAAATGCAAATGAGATTTCGTGTGTATTCTTGACACCAAAACTGAATATCTGTATCAAATTTTGTATCCGTTCGGTCAGCAGGAAAGAAGTATTGTTCTAAAATACATATTCCACTCTATTCACTATACGGCGAAGCTGAACACAAAACATACCGCATTGTGGAAGCACACTAGTTGAGAACACTCCCGTTTGTTTTAATGCTAATATGCTAAAATGAATGCCTTTTTCTAGTTTTTGAAAATAGCTAAAATTAGAGGAAAAAAAGGGTTTGCATCTGCAAAAAGGTTTGAGGAGGGGAGGTTCGTACCGGAAGATTCTTTTTCCGTTCGTTTGGTGACCTCGGTGGGCAGAGAGAGGAAGGGGGGAAGGGGTGTAGCAAGGGAATGTCGCGTCCTTGGCTCCATCGATCGCAGGGGATTCCCATCGGATCTCGGCTTCAACAAAAGGACGATCCTCTTCGAAAAGTAGGTCAACCCTCTGATCCCACTCTCCCTCCCTCCATGCAAACGATGCGGAGGAGTCTCCCGAACATCCCGCAGACGATCCAGAGGTATGCATCGTCTGCCTCGAAAGAAAAAGTTCGAAAACGTCTAGCAGACGATTTGAAAAATTGCTATTATTTTTTTCCTTCGTCGTCTGCTTATAGAAATGGCATGGGTTATTTGTAGGATGCGAAAGTTACATTTTTGTTATGCTTACATGATGACCCCCAGGAAATATCTTGATGAGATTTTCCAGGGAATGCAGCTGGATGATAGAAAATGAAAGGATGTATATCCATATTTCAGTCGTTATTATTCCTTAAAATCTCACAAAACTCTCGAAATCACTCACAATAATTCGATCGCAGAGCAATGATGGCAGCACAGACATATATTGGAAGAAGTGTGTTTAGTTAATGGTTTTACTTTGGAGTTATGTTAGGAAACGATTTTTATAACGTTGCTGAAAACATCATAAAATTGAAACAAAATTCTCGTGTCTGAGTAGTAATAGGTTTTCCTTCTAGGAAAACTTATTAAAATCAATCCTGGAGTTAAAAAAACCTGATGTCTCTCATGATTAATTTTTGGCTTTATTCCCTTTGAAGAGAAGTAAAGGTATCCCTAAAAGTTCCAAATAGATAAGGAAAAATATACCGTACCACTTTGATTAACCTTCAGTTTCTGTCAACCGTCATCATCTAAAAAACAACTTTATCGTCTAACAGACAAAATTACAATACATTTCTGTACATTGCTACTCTTATATTGAAGTTTACATTGACCGTTTTGTAAAATTTAATACAATATGTACGTACTGATCACTTTTCAAGGGTTTTGTTTTCATTTTCGTCCAAGCCAGCAGTGAAATCGCTTTACTTTACACATGTCTTAAGAGATTTCTGTTATCCGTCTATTCGGTTATCCGTCACAGCCCTGGTTCGGACTGTGACGGTTAATCGAAGTTTTACTGTAATTGGTTCGTAGTTTTTTAGAAAATGTTGGTCACAAATTTTATCTAAAAAATGGTTCTAATTTTTATTCATCAGAATAACTAACATTATGAAAAAAAAAGAAGCTGAACAAAAACTATGATTAACATCAATAGTTTCTAAAAACAATTGCCTACAATTAAGTTACTTTCAACTAGGGGACTCTGCCGCCTGCTCGCTAAATCTCGCCAACCCCAGCAAAATCTTAAAAATGCACTTTTTTTAAACGAAATGTTGCTTCAACACATGTAAACACACTCACTCCAATTATTATTAAGTGAAGGAAGGTACATTATTTTTCCCAGGATAGATGGAACTCAGAAAATTTGAGCTGTCGAGAGATGAATAAACCAATTTTTCATAAACTTTTAGATAAAAAGGCCATTTAGAATTAAGCACACAGTCATTCATTTGTCTAATTAAAAGTGTACGAATCAAACTTATTTAATTCAGACGATCTAATTCAAAGAAAAATTCGTTGTTTCCGACTTCAAACCAATATAAGAGTTACGCCGATTCAAACGTAAACAATTCTCCAAACTTTTGAGTATCAAATTCGGCCCGATTTTTCGTCCACATAAGCGTTTTATATATATAGATAAATTTATATAAAAGCCAGGGATTCCCTTGCACGCTGCTCTCTTCTACACAAATTGTATTCAACAGTTGGCAAAAAACTCATTTTAAATCAATAAATTTAAAAAAAACTAAAAAGTAACGATTTTTCCTATAACGCGTAAGAGATTAGCTCAACCTGTTAGCGGAGAGGGTCAGGGTTGAGATTGGTAAAAAAACTGATCGTTGCCAACGGGGAGAAAGAAATAAAGATCCTTTTTGCGCCACGCATAAGCGTTTTATATGATATAGATAATAGATATATCAATCCGTCAACCGTCTAGATTAAATTGATCATAATTATCATTAAAGATATCAGAAACTCTTGAGGGATGGGATAGAGAAGCTGCCGTTTTCGGTAAAACTCGTTTTCTGAGACTAGCTTTGCAGTGGCGGCGATTGGATGGAAAAGTGAGGGAGAAAAAAATTTATAGACATCTGAAAGAACAGGGAGTACGTGAATAGACAAAAAAAATTTAAAAATTTAGTTAAAAAATTAGCTAGTTTTCCAGAACACTATTGGGTTTTTTTTATAATTCCTAGTTTTAGGCAGCTGAAATGAAATAAAAATTTAATATTTCCCCCAAAAAGTAGGGGGCGATTGCCCAGCCTCTCCTCCCAGACTCCCGCCACTGTTGCTTTGTGTATTGTTATCTTCGTGTCGTGAAGCTTCATTCATTTGCTCTCTGTTTTTTTTAATCGTCCGACAGTTCGTGAGCATTTTCTGGACATTTAAATTTAAGAATACTAGACGCCCCCCGGACGGGTTCGCGGCCAGCACCCACTTTGCTCATCCTGTATATTGCTACTTTGAGGTTGTCAGCCACTAGTTTTTCAGTTTTAAATACTGCATGAAGATCACCATAGTAGATTTTATATTCTTTGTCGACAACAGATTCCTTTAAAATTGTAAATTCTTTCAATAAACCCCATCTAATTGTAATGTTTATTATAACTTTTACACGAATTTTGGCATGAAAGTCTTCAGATCCCTATATACAAAATGATATAGCCCTAAATAAACAGTTTCCATCACCTACAATAGGTATTTTCTAATATTTTTGACACGACATTTTGATGGAACTGTTGGGATTATTGATGAAAACAAAAAAAATTAAAATGTTTATTCCAGAAACAACTTCATTCTCTCATTTAACAACGCTGCATTCCGTAAAAGTTTTTTTTTAACAATTTTCTTGTTACCAATCTAATAAAAATAAATTTAGAAAGAAAACAAAATCGTTTGCTATGGATTTTAAATTAAATATGAACTAAAACAAATATAATAATATATCTAGATATGTCTTAACAAAATCGTCTGCTATTAAAACCAAATTATAGAGATATCTTAACAAAATCGTCTGCTATTAAAGTTAAATTAAATTGGAATGGAATGCAACAGAACTGCATACAATTGAAAAATACTATTTTAAACTTACGAAAATAAAGCGGAACATTCTGATTCTTTAGTTCTTTGAAAGAAGTGACGTTTTAAATTGGCGAAATCAGTCCAATTTTGAGACTCAGGAAAACGGTACTTTTTTTCAAATCCCCGTTATTTCCGTTAATATATTTCGTTTATTTTGCAATATCTCTCAAAAATTAAGGGTGGTGGGCGGCAGACGACCCTTAACGACATATCTAGACGTCATAAGCTTTCATATGAAGTAATAACTGCCGAAATCCGTCGGGTGGTTGTGATTGGCGAACTGTCTAAAGGTTTTTCCCCATAGAGAATGTATGGTGGAGAAATGTGTTTTCGATTTCATTCGACAATTAAGAGTGGTGGGCGGCAGACGACCCTTGTTGACATATCTAGACATCATAAGCTTTCATATGAAATAAAAATGATCTAAATCCGTCTAGTGGTTGGGGCTGGCGAACTGTCTGAAAGTTTTACCAAATTATTTTAAATATATAGATTCCTACTCATAGCACTGGCATCCTTTGCGGCTAAGGGTGTATGAAATGAGTCACATAAAATAAAATAAAGTTGTGAGGCAACGTACATGGAAAAATATCTGTAAAAAAAAGTCGTAAGATTGGCTGTATAATTGAGTAGTAATTAAAACAAGCAGATCGTTAAATAATGTGTGTCTGCATATGAAATCAGGAATGTGAAGATGCACAGTGGTTTGTATACTCTAGAATCAGTGACAACTCAAGTTTTCAGTTCGTAGAAAACTAAAGAGGACCGCATAACCTGTGAATAACGTAACCTGTTACTACGCTTCTTATGACTATACAAGAAAGCTCAATGGAATCAAATAAATGTAATTTTAAATATACAATTTTACTACACAGAATAGAGGCTACTGATGTACAAAACCAAATTTTGTTTAAATATATCAATTCTTTTTAAATACAGGGTGGTCATAAATTATTGGACCCATTTTAAAAATTAATAAAAAAACTAATAATGTTACAACTACGTTTTTTAAAAATGACAGCGCATTTTAAAAAGTTTTTTTTTCAGATAGGTAACGCGCCGTCACGGTGGTCTAGGTGGTCGTAAATTATTGGACATCTCCCATTTTTAAGCGCCGTTATCCGCGAAACTATTAAAGTTAGAAGAATAATACAAGCATGTATTTACAGAGAATTTTACGCTCTTTAAGTTGTTGAATCAATTGTAATTCGAAAATTGAATAGTTTTCGAGATATTCAAGAAAAACTAATAAAGGAAACCAGAAAACTCGCATCGGCTAATGCTGATCGGTAGCCATTGCGTATGGAAATCTCTCGCAGTGGAAGATTTAGAACGCCGTAATGGTACGCCACCTATCTGAAAAAGCTTTTTTATTTGCTCTCTCACTTGAAAAAAGAAACGCAGTTGTAACCTTATTAGTATTTTTTTATTAATTTTTGAAATGGATCTAATAATTTATGACCACCCTGTACATTAGGATCCTATCCAGGATTATTTGTCTTGGCATATTAATACACCTTAGTCTTCCCCCATATTGTCAATTTAACCACTTAACTTAATAATTTTCTTTGCTATCTAATAAGATGCTCCCTTCTGTTTTGGAAAGCGGTTGTCATTTTTATTCATCTCAGAAGGCATATAATACTTGAGATGTTTTTGGATTCTAGGTAATTTTTGTGTCAAATTATAAAGATAATTAATGATTAAATTTTAGTTTTAAGACCAAAAATGCGATAATTCGATGCACGAGTATTCTCGGGCTGGTAAGTTAAGCAGTTAAGTTATCATTGATTAAAGCTTAGGTGCTGTACTATGAAAACCCTAACAAGACATAAACTCCAAACCTTATTTAACATCAATTAGATGATGAAGCGATGCGAAATTAATAAAGTATTTACATTACAAGATAGAAAAATAATTCAAATTAGACGAATCATCGCTTCATCGTAACGAAGAACTTTCGCATTTCAAATTTTTCGGTAGCTGGAATTCCTCAGAAGTTAGACATAGGAAAGTGATTTTTAACCCCAATTTCGACTGCTTCTTAACTCATACATTTGACACCTCGTTGGAAAGCTCTCATAAGTTGCTCCGACCACTTCCATCCTCATAGCTGCAATCATTATGAAATTAGAGCAAGAAATAGCTGAGTGAAGTGAAACTTTTTCTTTTCCTTATATCTCCGTACAAAAAGAATCAACTTTCGCTTACCGACAGGATTTCTTTACATTTAGATTTTCTTATGATAAAATTAAAACATTTCCTGCTTCATGAAAACCTTGTTATGCAAAGTTTATGAGCAATACATATCAGGGGATTGCGTTTGGTATTACTGGTGTACATACTTTGTTACTCGTGCTGTGAGAAACTTAGACAAAATAATACCGATCAGAGAATGTGTTTTGTGTTATACTGAAACCGCGTTATAAGGTATAAAGTTGTGCAAGAATGAAGATATTGGTCTAAAGCAGGGGTGGGAAACCTGTGGCCTTTTTGAGTTTCTTATGCGGCCTTACCAGTTACTTACAATTTGCATTGAAATAATACAATTGTCTCTAATATAATAAAAATTACAGAACAACAACCCTCAAGACTCTGTTCGTGCAGCCTTTTGCTCAGCCTCCGAATTTCACGAGGCCTTTAAGTGCGAAAAGGTTCCCCACCCCAGGTCCAGAGCATATAATTCACCCAAAAAAATACAAGTTTGCTGCAAAGATTTTAATGACTAGAAAATTAAAGCTTTATGAAACCAATTTTTTTAAAAGAAGTCAAAAATACAATTAACAAAATTTTCAAGTTTGGTAAATGAAACTAAACTATAGGTATCCGAGCAATAAAAACAATAAAAGAAATTATTTTGCATCTTCGGTGTCATCTTAAACCGTTATCGATCTAACATTTATTTTTTTGTAATGGTCCTAAACTTCTAATCAGATATCGTATCAGAATGCTGTATTATAAAAAGGTTATATATATATATATATTATGTGGAAAGGTTATAAAAGGTTATATATATATGTTATGTGGAAACTACGAAATGAGGATCACGTGATCCAGAAGAGGGTGACTGTACTTTAAATTTTAAACAAAGCAATGAATTTGCAATAGCTCACAGGTAAAGTTCATATAGTGATGCGACATTAAATTCCCATTCGTCACAAAGCTATATTGTGACGAACAATATTGTTGCTAAGACATTATTGTGACAATTAAGGCTGCGTGGCATCATACTTCACTTTAACCCCTGTAAAAGTAATTCTTTGCACTGCTACTATATCGACGGGGAAGCTGCTCGGACGTTGCACAGAGCAGATTATTGCTACTAGGGCAGGGGTCGGAAACTTTTTCGTACAGAGCCATTCTTAGAATTGTATTCACCAAAATAATACTTACGGAGCCGCAAGTCAGCAACATGAATTCTGAAATATGCAATTTTGAAAACTGAGTCTGAGATGCGTGTGTGTTTTATTGAAATAAGTTTATTTTTCTTTGCTGTAATACTATACATTGGAATTCTATTATTTATTATAAATGTTAGAATAGTCAATATCATAATTAAAACATATAATTATTTTAAAGTAAAAAAATAAGTGATTTTAAACATTCTTACATATAAATTGCCATTTTTCTTTGGTCAAACAGTACGCTGAGATGCAAAAATATTTTATAATATATTCAACTTGTATGAGTAATAAAACTATATACTTCAGAACATAAAAAAGAATAATATATAGTTTCTATTCAGATTTCTGCTACTGGATTTCTTTAAAAACTTTGTCAGAATTAGTTATATGACATAGCTTTCATTTTCAAACAAAACTGCAGACTCACTCCTTTTAACTAACTTCTTAGTTTATTTTTAATAAAATTCATGTTCGAAAACTCTGTTTGCAAAAATATGTCGATTTAATAATCAGCAGAAGTCCAAATGCCTTAGTTTTTAATTAAATAATGTTTGAATTTTTTCTTTTTCCTAAATTTAAGAATTTATTTTGTTATGGGTAGATTATTTATTAGCTTATAAGGAGCCACAGTTTGCCTTGTCTTGTATTAGGGGAAACTTCAGAGCCACTGAAAATAAAATTCAATCTTAAATAAGATAACAAGATTTTTTTGAACTTCAATCCGGGACATTCTAGATCTCGGCTGGAAAAATTCCAAAAATGAAAATATAAAATTAAAAAAAAATCGTAATTAATAAATAGTAAATTATTAAAAAAGAGTAAAATATTAGTAGATAATAAAATAGATAAAGAAACTAAAATAGAATATTTTGCTATTAGTTTCACTATTTTTTCTTAAAGGCTAATTCATCCACATTGGTCATGCTAAGGTGATCCGCGTGTAGTAAAAGTTTGGAAGGCGAATTCTTCATATACTAACTCTTTAAATAATCAAATCTCGTTAATGCTTTTTAATATGAGCTATTTATTGATATGTGAAAAAAAGCACAATCCGGGACGTTTGATTCAAATCCGAGACACTTCGTCGACGGAGAATACAAAATTGAGACTGAGCCAGAAAGTCTCGTCATTTAAGATTTAACCAGTTAGCTGAATTTTATGAGTATATTCGTTATGGATAAATGGCGATATTTAATGTTATGACGAGTATACTCGTCATGCTTGAAAAGGAATGACCACTGACAATGCAAATTGTAATTTTAGTGAAAACTAAATTGCGTTCGTAAATTTTAAAACATTAAAAATATTTGGAGACGAAGAAGAAATAATATGAATAAATAAAATCTATCTTAGAATCATCCACAGATGTCCGTGACGGGGGCGGAGTTAAAAATAAACACGCCCTTTTGCCTTGCATCGTTAAACGGACACGCAAATCACAATTCAGACAGTGTTTTTTAAGCAGATGTGGAATACGCACTTGAATTTGGCTACGTGCCAAAGAGATTCTGCTTCTTAGATGATTTAATATTAAATAGGAGTTATACTAGAATAAATTTATTTTTCCACTTCTCGGAGATCTTCTTGTTGAATTATGAAGTATCGGAGCATTTTTAAGGTAGGACAACATTGAGGTCTCAGGAAGGAAATTGATTCACATTCCAAAACGCCATAAAACTTATTATGGGAGATCGTCTATATCTCGGTAACTACATATGTTTAAACAATAACTAAGATCTTATTTTAGAGAAAAGAGTAACAACAGAAGTTACAAAAAAATTTGAAAATAGGAATTGTTGTTCAGCGACTACTGAGTCGCAAAGTTGGGCAAAAATACGCATGAATTGGTGACGCGATCTTATATATCTCGGTACCTACATATATTAAAAACGTAACTAATATCTTATTTTAAAGATAAAGGGTAACAACAGAAGTTACAAAAAAAACTTACTTAAACTTAAAAACCTACGAAAAACTTCGAGAAACAAAAGAGTCACGCGAGTAAAATAGTCCTACGCCTTTAACATCAGCGGCTATTTGAAAAAGACAGCCTCCCGTCATTTTTTTTAGTTTATTTTGTGTAAGTCTTTTTTTCTCTGAATATTGGGAAACGTTATGAATACAGATCTTTTTACTAAATTATGGGATCTTCAAAGTATCGGACGTACGTTATTGCTAAAAGTTGCCAATGCCATGTGATTTTGTATTACATCTTTTGTGAGTAAACCTGTGATATGTTCTGAAATATAGTTGACGAGCTAAAAGCCCGTCTTAGAAATCTTCTACAATATAAATATTTATTATGAAAAAACTTTGTGCAATGTGAATAAAATAATATGTTTTTCCGTTCTAAGTGATGCCACCTGAAATTCGTGTTTTGCTTTAGCCGATGCTAATATTTGGCTCGTCAGGCAATAAAAAATATAATCCTGCCTAACCCTCAGTATACAAACGTCTATTTAGACCGTATAACTTGCTCTATCCTTTCCTTGCTCCTCTTCCTATGTATATATAATATATATATAAATATTATATATATATATATATATATAATATTTAATAGTGCTTTACATTGACATGAATATGGCATTTCGTCTGGTGCAGTATAGCCAACGAATGGCTCTTGCGCCAATAAACCAAAACCAAACCAAACCAATATTTTAACAGCAACATTTAACATTAACAGCAACAGATAAGTGTCGCAAAAAAATGAGACGATGACGCGTATTCTCGTCATCGCCTCATTTTTTTTGCGACACTTATAGCTGCACACTTTGAAAAGAGGTTAGCTCAGTTGACTGGCTGAAATCGAAATTTGCTACAAAATCTCACATCCTAATATACAAATAACGAATGGAGTCTAGAGACAACTTGCTAGAAGTAAATTGAATAAGAAAATATTTGTTTTATTTTAGTGAAAAGAAATCCGTAGAATATAAATAATGACAATTTATATCAATAAAAATAAATATTTCTGGCATTATGAATGAAGACAAATGGTGATTTGAGTAGCTATAGACACTGAGAAACGTTCGATTGTGCCAAATAATCGTAAAAAAGGATAGCGAAAATTGTTTATAATCTCCTAGATGGAGAAATTATCTTTAAGATATGAAAGATGGAAATATACAATATGACAATTACATAATGACTTCTTGGATTCCTCTTCTTCAGGGGTGGGAGCTGCAATAATTTTTAGAAAAAAAAAACTCTATAGATCTGCCGGATAAAAATTCTGTTCTTCAAGCGGCATCTTCATGATGTCGTGTTGGGGAAAAAATCTTTTCCTTATATAGAGCTATCTAATTATAAACTCTAAAGAAAAATGTGAATAAAAATGTGGAATCAAAACTTCAAACGGGGAAAAGGACCGTAATAAACAAGAACAGGAACTTAAACACTAACTGAAAAGGCGCAGACACACACAAAATGAATGGAAAAACATGAATTTTGAATATGTTAGTTATGACTATTAATTATCAATGAAAAAATTTCAATTGAAAACTGACAACAAGATAAGATAGACGAGACTACCGATTTTAAACTCAAGTCACGCATAAACAGTCATTAATAAAACCGTGGAAATTTTCCATTAGTTACAGTTACTGTTGAAGCGGGAATTCTCACAGATCTCAGAACTGTCACCACACTGATTGTGACAGCAATGAAAGAAATGAAGTTTTGTTCATGAAAGAACTGAATAATGATGAATGTTCCAATGACAACGAAGAACTGGAAAATTGATGTCTTGACAAAAAAAAAATCGAAGGACGGTTCATCTGTAAAGAATGACAAGGAAGATATTCAGTACTTTTGAATAAGAAATGAATTTGTGTATAAATCATGGATTGACGAAGAACTTTTCTCATTCTAATAGTGTTGATTGACAGTCTAGTCTATAATAATTCTGCTAATTAGTGTGACATATTGAAACTGAATTTTAACTAAACAATTCTGTATAGTTAAAATTAGTAATTTAGAACGTTTAGTTACAATCACGTACGCAATCTGGGAAAAGGACCCAGGCAGATTCTGCCATTTCAAAAATATGTACAGATAACTTAAAAGTTCAGGAACCTTCACTGCACCAGGATGTCCTGTGAAAGATCTGCAGAGCACCCAAGAGTTTAGGAAGCTTCATTGTATATCAATGTCCAACTTAAGCAGCATTCTAGGAAAAGATCCGTAATAGGCATTCAAAAATCCAGAGAGCTTCGTTGTAAAGCTCTAATCTAAAATCTGTGTTTCATGACTTGTAAAAATCATTAAAAATCTATAAACTCACTCATTTCACAGATTTTTCTGTAAAACAAATTGTATCACCCTTTTGTTTTCATGTATCGATAGCTTGTAATAGATCACCTATAATTAGCCTTTTAACTCCCGCGTTTATTTCCAGTTCACATGGGACTCCTGTATGATAATTCCTTGTAAAGAGTTTCCCTTATTTATACCTTTCTTTAGTGCAAGATAAATATTCGTGCTGGAAAATAACTTCTACATTTAGCCATCCTCCCAGTACTTGAAGCAATGAAGATAAATGTCTTGAAGCAGGGCGGCCAAACATAATTGGTTGTTTCGCACAAATTTAGAGCTCGAAACTCCTTGAAAAAAATACGAATTAAATTCCGTAATTCAAAATCACATACTGAATCCATCCTTTAATAAAAGTAGTGGAACGCCAGAAGTTGAATAGGCTGAAAATGAAGTACGAAATTAGTGTAGGGGAAGGTGCTGTACCTTGGCCAGGGTTGTACCTCGGCCAATTGGCGATATATCAGAACGAGAGTGTAGAGAAATTTCGTTTTCCCTCCCAAAATGTTTAATTTAGAGTGGCAACACTGTCACCTTGCACGTGGTCATCTCGGGTTATAAGTTTTCAACTGAAATGAAAAAACAATTTTTCGGATGCCGGCGCAAACTTCTGGAGGTGTTGAATTTTCCTACTGTTTTCAAGAAGAATATTTTTTTTTCAACTGTTCCTCTTTTAGCTTCATAATTGACACAAGCATTGAAAGTATTTTTATCATTAAAAGCATAAATAATTACCTGAGAGTAAATTAAATAATATGAGAGGAGGTGCTGTACTTCGGTCAAGTGCATCGTACTGTACCTTGTCCACCTATAAACAGCATAGAGCAGTGTTGTATCAACATCAAAAAATGAGTTTTAGATAAAAATTTTTGTTGTAAATAAGCACACAAAACATTATGAGGGATGGTTAAGAGCCTTCCATATGAAGAAGTCGTAGTGGAATTCCTAACACAGAAAGAAAAGGTATTTGCATAGCCAGATTTTGAATATGTTTTCAATATAAAAGTTGTAGATATTGTCATGATTTTTCCTGCACCGCTAATTTATTGCCGAGGCTAATATAAATTTCCGGTTTCATTTTATAACTATAATATTTATCAGTTTAGTTTTTTTCCTAATTCGGAGAATTGTTTAAAAAAATTTATATAAAGAATTTGTTTTGTTGCTCTATTAACTCTACTAATAGCAAAGAAGAATGTCTGTGTCTTGGCCCTCTACAGGGAAGACCGCTGGATCTAGAGCTTCAAAATTTGGCACAAATATCCCTTGGATGGTGTGAATGTGCACCGTGGAGCGAGTTTTTCGATAATTTAATTAGAATTTCATTTATCAAAAATTGAGCAAAATTTCTGAATTTGTTGGCAATGACTTTCAAAAATATTATAGCACAAAATAAATTCTTACATCTCGAAATTTAAAAATTATCTTTTCAATGATGTCAATGAAATCGACGTCCTATATTTTTTTCCTAACTTTAGCAATTTTAAAAAAAATGTTGTTATGCAATGTTTAAAACATTTAAAACAATGCTTTTGGTTGTTGTTATCAACTCAAACCGTTTTCATTGTTTTCATAAATATTTAATTGTGTGTTTCTCTTAAATTCTTGAAAGATATGGAATGAAGATTCTGCTTATTTTCTCATATTCTTTGGTAATAGCGTAATGAATTTTATTCATTTTTATGCATCGATTTTTAGATATTATGAGATCGGGAGGTAAAAAAAAAAATTTGAGAGAACCATGAATATTAAATTATGCATAACGGATTCAACTGAATAGAACAGAACAGTATTCTCGGCAAGCGAGTTGGTTGCTGAAGGCGGATAGTAGTTACACTGAGATTTTACTTTTTTATAACTTTATTTTTTTAAGACTAGTAGTTTTTTTCCTAGTCCGAATAATTTTAAAGTCATTAATATCTAACTTGCATCTACACGAACAAAAGTTTCAAATTAGTTATCTACATATTTTTAAGAAATTCAACATCCTTTTTCAGTTGTGATATAGTTCATCGATCATATCTACTTAAATATTGCGCAATAATTTTTAAAAGTTTAATTTTGAACCAAATGCACGCTTGACAATGCCACATTTTGTTGTCCTGGCCAAGGTACAACGTAGAGTTGTACCTGAGCCAAAAATAAATTTTTATATTTTTTTAAATTTTACATTTCTACGCGATAAGTAGTAGGAAATACTAAAGGGGGTTAAAAAGCTGATTTCCTGATGTTTCTAAAGCACCCAAAATTTTCGGTTTTAGACTTGATTTTCTCACTTTTTTTCAAATGAAAAAAAAATGGCCGAGGTATAGCACCTTTCCCTATATAGTGTAGAAATCATTCATTAATTTAAACAGGGTGGTTAGAACAAAAGTTGTAGTGACTAGAATTCAATCACCTTAGCTGATTACTTGTGAATGGGTCAGATGGTCGATTTGGTGTTGTCTGCTGAGGATCGGAGGATAGCTCACGAAGGGGACCCACTTGACCGAAATGGATGGTCGTCGCTGTTTTCCCATTTTCTTACGACTGGGATGCAAAAGACTTAAATGTGATCAGTTGAGACTGGGATTCGAGCGAGGGCAGTCGGAAGGCAGGGAACTAAAGGCCGTCGGATACAGGTACATCGAACGATGCTGAAGTCTGATGTACAGGAGAGGTTTGAAGGTTGTTGGGCGAATCCCGTGAGAATAAAATTTCAACAGCGCTAAGCCTGGAGTTGAAATTTCTGGGATAAAAGGATAGGATACAATCTCAGAGATAGATTTAGTTAAACACGATAACACCAGTCGTTCATCTGTTCCCAGGTCATTGTAATTGTATAGAAGACATTTTTGGAACTATATTTTAATTATATGCTTGATCAAGAATAAAGAATAATTTATGACAAATTGTCGAAAACTTCTTTTATTGCAAGATTGAAGAAAAGAACCAGTTATCTTGTTAAAAAGATACTACAAAAGTATTCATGCTCAGAGCACTGTATAAGGTGGAAACAAAAAAATCAGCGATCATAACAGTGCCAAATCTCAGCGGTATGCATTTCACAACACAGAGAAACGAGTGACGCAAAAGAAGAAAAGAAACATCTGGTAAAAATTACCCATTTTATATCTAAGAACTCTTTACCTCACACGTAATAACTGAATTGACATTTGGCTTTTATGAAAACTGTCGTTATCTTTGGCACTCCTTCACCAACTATAATTCGTAACAACTGTGACTGAATTATTATACGACAAAGAATGAATTACGTTTATACTTGGGATTCTTCGCGTATCCCTACCCATCTGTGCCCTTGTTCACTTTTAGAACTTTTCTGTCATTCGCCACGTTCTGAAATGTATGCCACCGAAATTATTTTATTTCTATTATCATTTCTATTTTCTATTATTATTTCTATTTTCTATTATTATTTCTATTTCATCACGGAGATTATTATTTCTATTTTCTATTATTATTTCTATTTCATCACCTAGATTATTATTTCTATTTTCTATTATTATTTCTATTTCATCACCGAGATTATTATTTCCATTTTTTACCTCTATGTGTCTCTGAATAGGAATACTTTATTCTAACCACCTGGTTTTTGGCAAATTTTATCTAATGAAAAGAAGAAAACTATATTAACTAAAAATTGTCTCACCAATGCTCATTGTATTAGTACCTTTGCATTTGCGATGTTGCCAAAAGAATAAAGTATCTGGTCATAAATAATTCTTTTAGGATTTTTGTTTTATCACTAGTAACTGAAAGTAGTATTCCCCGAAATTTTGCTTTACCATTGTTTTTAATGTTTCATTAAGCATTCATTAATACTAAGTTCGTGGAAAGTATATTTCCCACGCAAAGGAATCAAATGTGTTCATAAAAGCGTACAATGTTTCTCTATACATGTTCCCGAACGTTTCAGGAAAAATAACATAAACTATCTCTTCCCATCGTTGTTGCCTATGAATAAAAAATGTGACAAACGTTACAATATTTCTTTTGGGAAATTTATCGTCTTCAACTAATCATCAAAAAGAATTTTATAACTATATT
Source organism: Araneus ventricosus (assembly GCA_013235015.1). Classification (NCBI taxonomy): domain Eukaryota; kingdom Metazoa; phylum Arthropoda; class Arachnida; order Araneae; family Araneidae; genus Araneus; species Araneus ventricosus. Next base: position 5,106,950 of record BGPR01000010.1, on the reverse strand, counting down.
ATATAGTGATCTACTATATGTAATAAAATGCATGCTTCCCACGGTCTAGGTCCTTTGGTGTGGTGATGAGTCTTAGTTTCAGAGTCAGAGTGCGGCAGGTTCGAGACCCAATAACTCCAAAAATCCGCTGTGCATGTAGGCCTAGTGTACTTGAAATCTGCTGTTAGGGGTCAAACGTTTACTTGTAGAAATTTGGATAATGGGTTGTCCGCTCAGTTGACATCGTGGTCATCTGACCTCGGTTCAAAGTTACGAGGAGCGTCCCAAAGTACCCTAGAGTAAATTCAAAACGGGACGTTAATCTGAGTTAAAATAACTCACTGTCTAATGACACACTATAGAAAGTGTAAAACACTTTCCGTCGTGGAAAATTGCAGTTGAAACCTAGTTCAATTTTATTTTGTCGATTTAAACAAGTTTTTTTTCTGAAATATATCTTGAACATCTTAATAAATCAGTAGAAAATAAATGGCGATCTGTAGGGCTAAATGTAAGCACAAAAATCAGTTTTAATATTGTACAACAAAATTAAATATCTAGAAATACAGCATTATACAAAAAGTCAAGTAAATTCAATAAATCCTTTAATTATACAAAATTCTTCGAGTTCATTCCTCAAACACTGAATGCAAACTCAATCTAAAATTCAGTCTTGATTTACAGTTGCAAGTGATAGTTGCTTTGTCTGTTGAAATCGATAGTATAGCGCATTTTTATTGTATATTTTACACGTAACATTACAAATAACAAGAAATTCTAATATTGAGACAACAGAATGCGCAACAAAAATAGATATACAGTTAGAAACTTTTAAAAAAATCCTTGTAGTAAGCCTAAAAAAATCTTCTGATCCAAAGAGCAAAAAATCTTTCGAAGTTCCTCGAAAATCGAATGTAAACTTAATTTATAATTAAATCTCAATTTAACATATGTGACAGTTGCTTTGACTCCTGAATACGATAGTAATGCATTATTTCGCAGTACTTTGTGCATGACATTTCAAATATCTGACGGAAGTCTAATTATTTGGTAGTAGTAACTTCTTTCAAACTTTTTACGATCTTAATCCTTTTCTCAGGTGTATTTTCGGTAATGTAAAAATTCAATCCGAAAGTAGCTGTCGGAAATACAGAAAAATATACTGACTAGATTGAGGAAGACAGTTACTCAGCAAACACATATATATACCAAGAATCGTGGAAATGTCATCAGACGTCGGAAATCTCTTAAAATATATCAAGACTAATTTTTTTCTCCGTCATTCTGCTGTAGGTAGATAAAATCACTCATTTTCTACGAACATTAATCATGGACGCTCGTTTAAAAGAACGCTAAAAGTCGGCTTTTTTCATGTTGAAGACGTTCCAAGAATCGCTTCAAGTGAAGAAATTCTTACGACTGGAAGACACGATCATATTGACATAACAACAAAGTCTGTCTGTCCTTCAGTTTTGTTTATGCCTTAAAAAAGCTTCAGATTTCAATCGATATTTTTATTTTAATATATTTTTTCCTTTTACCTTCAATCTCGAAGGAATTGAATAGATAGTGCCACGATATTAAATTCTTAACAGAATGCATTCCCGGATGTATACTTATTATTTTGAAATTGAACCGAGAAGCGACATCGCTTTTTCTTTGCCGAAACTAAATTAAGATCTCCATTTCAAAAGAAATGAACGTTTCTGGAATTGCAGTTTCTTTTTAATAGAATAGATGCAAATTTGAATCAAACAAGATGGATGAATGAAAGTCTTTTATTTTGTGCTCTTCGACCGTTATTTCGGCTTCGGTTCATCTGCAAATTCTTTGATTCTTTGTTGTGTGAATAGAACCATAAATTGTGAGATCTTTGAATAAAAATCTTTTTGGGGTAATGAATTAATTAAAGTTTTCTTGAAAGCGTCTACACCTGAATTAATTAATTAATATGTTTTCTTGGATCTGATTTATTTTATTTTTATGTGCAAGAAAACATGTTTGTGAATTTCTGGTATTTCAAAGAGGGTGATATTAGGATTAATTGTACCGTAATTTGGAGTAATTTGTTGTTAGAAAAAACAAATTTTCTACTGAATCATTTTGTCTGCTGAGTTTTAGTGAGAAAGCAAAAATATTTAATTAGGAAAGGATCAAATAGCATCTTTGTCATTAATCAACCTTTTAATATTTTGGTTACTTATTTCTTCTGATTATCACGAAATACACGAATTAAAAGAGTCGGCATGTCTCTGTTTTGGCAATTAAATATAATATTTGCGTGTTTGGTGTCATCTGTAGAAGAGAAAGGAATGCTTCATTTAATAGCGCAGAATCTTAGGATGTCATTTTAATTATCTGGTAACAAAAACATTAAATTTATATAAAATAGATAAATGGAATTCCATTCAGATTTTTCATTATAATTTCTACTTATTTAAGCTGTAGTGTATCCATGGTAGCGTGGTAAATATTGAGTACACTCAGCTACAATAATTTAGAGCAGCGGTTCCCAACCTTTTTGTTCTGATGACCACCTGTTGTGTAAAAAATATTTTGAGGCTCACTAACTAAATATATAAGTAAAAAAACAAACACATCTAATATATATTTTTTATATATATTATATGCACATACGGCAGTAATTATTAAAGCTTATTGTAAAGGGATTAAAAGTATATTGTTTATAAAGCAAAAAAAAATATTGTTACTTAGCTGTCACTATGTAAGAAATCTCAAAATCAAGCAGTCAAGGTTCAAAATAAAATAAGTGAAAGGAATTTTTTGACTCTGTTTGTCCGCTACTAGAGAACCTATTAATATCTGGATTAAAACTTAATAGTTTCAGCCTCAAGTCACTTTCTAAGCTCAGTTTGTTTCTGTATTTACACTTCAAAAAAGTCGAGAAAGCACGTTCACATAATTAAGTGGTCGAGAATCTCATCAAATATCTCAGTGCAAGTTTGGCAATTGTTGGATACTGTTGCCGAACATTTATAATGAGCGGGACCAATGATGATGTTCTAAAAACCTACTTCAGAGCCTGGTCACATGATATTTCAATTAACGAGTCTTCTCATTTGATGGCTCGAATAGCGTTCTGCGGCCCACTAACACGCTATCTGCGGCCCATGGGTTGGAAACCACTGATCTAGAATAAATATTTATTGACATCTATATGCATTTCCCCAGTATGGGTTCATTATCTTTAGGGATTTCGTACAAGATATCTGAAGGCTGAGTGCCCGATTGACACATGTCTCCACAGAGTTTCTGCCTGTATTTATCTGAGGTCTCAGGTACAGCTCTGGTTAAGAAAGAAGTTCAGATCAATCCCAGAATTTCCACGCGTACTTTCACAATGTGTCATCAGCCACATTCGGTCATTTGCCAGCCAGTGTCCATCTGCAACGAATCTGTAAGCATCTGGGATTCGGGTACGGTGGAGCCGGCACTGCTTTTTTTCACGAGAAATAAATAAGAAAAAATTGTGAAAACATCCTTAAAACAACGCGGTTTTTGTCACCCAGATTAGAGCGTCCCGGCACTGCTCATTTTGTGACCACACCACTGGTGGAAATATAATTTTTATACCTTCCAAACAGCAGCGGTTCGCTGAAGGACTACTCTACCAGACCCTTATACTTCTTGGGATATGAAGTATGCATAGAAAAAGTATCACAATCGTCCAAACGTTCGACATATCGCAGTTTTAAAGAATCTGCACGTCTTAGGTATCCCTGAATAAAAAAAAAAAACCCAATTTTTGGAATTACGTATTTGTGTATGTTAACATGACAACTCAAAAACGGAACGAGCTAGGTAAGTGAAAATTAACATCTCGGACCAAATCAGTCAAAGGAGCCTACAGACGCGTATTAAGCTTGTTTGGGGCCCCCAGCGCGGGTCTATGGGAATGAGGTATGTGGAAGTATTCTACAGGTGTACGTGTATATTTCAATTTTTCAGTTCGACTTTGAAAAAGTATAATTTTTCATAATTACAATATTTATGACTATGGTTCCATTAACAGCAATGGCGTTTCATAATTGTCATATTATTTAATTTTTATAATATTGTATTTGTATTGTAATATTGTATTTCTATAATATTATATTATTTTTAATTTTTATAGTTCTGTGTCTTTAGAAAGAAAACATCAACTTTCAACAAAGATTTAGGCCTCCCTGAGTCCCGCCCTACCCAAAAAACTCCACTACTTTTCGAATTATCCCTGCGTGTGTCTGTCCCTATATCTATTTGTTCATGTAACATACTCGCGGGCCTTCCTTAGACAGATTTCGTCCAAAATTTGATAAAGGTGTACAATTTTGGTGTAAACACTACATGTCAAATTTCATTCGTCTAGCCTGTTCCGATTTTGAATTATTGTGTTCACACACGAACAGTCATATATTCCAAATTCCAATTCAGGATTTTTAGGGTTAATTAAGGGTATGCTTCTTGTTTGAACCCTGATGAAGTACAAGAAGGCGAATTACTCCATTTTGTTTTTCACTTTGTCTTCACCCTGTTCTTATCTCTACATTGATTTTGGTTGGAGCTGCATTTGCACATAACTAATCCGATGTATTTTTAAGATTTATTTTTAATATGTGTACTTTTATTTGCTTTTATATGCTTTTTTCCTTTTTCGCAATTTTGAAGTGTTGTTTTTCTATCTTAATTTTCACATTTTATTTTAATATAATTTGGGGTTTTTTTATTTCTATATTCCAAAAATGCTTTTTTCAGATTGTGGGAGGTAAAAATCACGGAAAATCTTAAAAATCTCGAGGACGCTTTCGCTTTCTACACTTTGTATATAAGAAAGTAAAAGGTGTCGAATAAGAAAAAGCATTCCTTATTCATGATATAACTTATTTAGGAATTTTTTTAAGTAAAGATTGCTGGTGATTTGAAGCAATAAAAAATAATCACTGTATGAAAAAACAGCAGCTTTGAAAGAAGTTTTTCTGCACTTCACGTTGTGCAAATATCTATCTGCCTCGTTAATTAAAGCTATTTCTTATTAATCCTACAAGTGAGAATTTTTCTAGTTTCTTTTCCCCTTTGGACATTTTTTCCAAAGATGTAAGAGAAAATGTTTCGCAGTGTAAAAGGTAGAGAATAATAAAATAAAAGCATAAATAACAGATTCGTCTGAGCTTGTACTTCTGCGGTTTCAAAATCAAAGAGATTTGCTCAAAAACCGCGATGTCTTCTCTATAAATAAGCTTGACTTTTCGGAAAAACTACCCCTCTTGCGGGATTTCTTCGTTTATTTTCTGCGGAAAAAAATATTTCAAAAGCGTGGAAAAAATGTTCTACTTTCTTATTTCCTGTTTGATTCCTCCTAAAGAGTTTTTTTTTATTCGAGGAGTCGAGTTTTGTGAGGTTTCTGACGCTGCGTAAGGTTTCTTCTCTCCGAAATCTAATTTTCCTTCTTTTCAAATTCAAGCATTCTACCTTCTTTTTTTATCTCGATTTCATGATATCAAATTAGGAATTCAGCTATGAAGTCAAGGTATGCACGAAGTGTGTGTGTTGGGGGGTATGTTGTTGCAGAATTGGAAATACGAATTTTTCTAACACACTACACTCGCATTTCGAAATGTTATTTTCACTGTAGACTTTCTTTTTTGTTCTGTTCAATAGAGGCTTTCGCAATACATAAATATGCAGTATTTCTGATTCAAAAGACTCAAAGGACGTCTCATTTTTTTCACCCGTTTACAGCAATCTACCGTAACTCAAATGTAAAAATCCATATTCATCTGTGAGCAATCTCCATTTATTCTAATGTAGTTATAATTAATCTGCGACCAAAGCTGACAAACTTAACTTTCAGTCACTTCGAGGAAACACTGTGTGTTGATTGGACGTTCTTCCTCGAGGCGACCATTGAAATGGTCTAAAATCGTTTGAAATAGCTATATTCAGAGCTTCATTACTCGGTTAGTTTTATTGATGAAATGAATAACTAAGTAACCCTTAAAGTTAATTTTAAAAAAGAAGAGAAGTATAAAAGAAACCTGCCTTACAGACTTTCTCAAGGATCACCTGCAGGCAGAGATTCAAAAGTGAGATTTTTTTGTGTAAGAGGTCTGACTCTCGCCTAGATGTATTGCTCTTTTAGCTTTTATTTATTCCCGGTTTTTTTCTCTTTTAGCTGTTTTTGGTTGTTTTTTTTCTTGATGTTTTCTGTTAGTTTTAATCGCAGAAGAGTAGAACATTTTTTAAAATTTTAAATGTAAGTGTGCCAGCAATATTTTACTAAATATATCTAATATTACCAGGAGACTGTATAAAATTTAAACATCGTACTTTTTTCAGAAGTACATTAGTTGACTCAAACAACCTAAAATATAATTCATTTACAGCATTTTTAAGGAAGTATAGGTCTATCTCTAACTGTTTAGAAAATAGCTATTGAGGCAAGATTAGAACACCCTGTATAACAAAATTAAAAGAACAACATCATTATCATTAGTTCTAAAAATAGGGATAATATAAATCCTAATTAAGTTTTAAATTTTTTAAAAAATATGGGAGCAAGTCGTCTTTGAACAAGGGGTTAAAAAAACCGCTCATGTAAGCAGGTTGGAATTCAGGGTAAAGAGAATTCTGATAATGTTTGGGAAAACGTCATAACTCCATCGGAATAAATGCAGATTTTCATTGAAAAAAGATAAATCAGACAGTGTAATCTAGTGACATGAATAAATAAAGAATGTTGTATATGAAAAACTAGGGCAACTCCTGAAAATAGTCACCAAAGCATTTTCTGGAGTCTGGAGTAAAATTTAATACAAGACTGAATCTTATTTTCAGGGTAATAAGGTATATTAAAGATTTAAGTTAAAATTCAATTAATAAAATTGTATAGCCAAGCGAAAAAACTTCAATAGTGTAAAAATGTATTAAAAAGATATTATTATAATTGTTTCTCATGTCCACCTTCCACCACAAAAGTATAAACGGTCATAATACAGCAACGGACAAGATCAGAGTAGGAAATTTTACTCCATATCCAGCGGAAGGAATGATGCAAATCAACCGTACACGATGTCACTGGGAAAATAAACATTTAACACGCTAACACAATAATCGCTTTCACGTTATGCTGTAAAACAGGAAACAACATCTGAACAACTAGCAGGAAATAAAAAAGAAAAAAAATTCAAATTATAATTGCGTTTCCTCGCTTTTGACTTTATTTGTTTATTTCAACAACGCACTTCCATCATTCAAAAACAGTTTTGGGCTTTTTTTCCTTGCCGGCCGGTTTTAAATGATGTCATGTACCCCTTTTTTCTCTGCTTTTCAACACGCACTCCATCAACGTTTTATCCATATCAGATTATGCCTTCTAAAAAAGAAGAAAAAAATAATTTTTCGCTCTCCGCCATTTTGGCTGTCCTTGACATTCTGAAAGTCAAGTTGAGTTGTTGTTCGAGGGCGCGGGCGAGCGAGGAAAAAAAAAGAAGATATAAGTTCGAAATCGTACGGCCACACGTTCGGAATTCGGTTGTGTGTAGGATTGTTTCAAAACTTTTCTCATTCTTTTTCTTCGTCCTTTTTTTTAAATAGCGTCGCAACATCTTATTACAGCTACGCATTTTGAGATTCTGAGAAATTTCATTTTCGTTCCACCTACTATTGTTAGCACGAAGAAGACCTAAAAAAATATCGAATTCTGTAGTTTCGAAAACACATAACATGGTGATGAAACCGACTCGGCGTTATCGCCTTTTAAAGACCGAAAACGAAGCGTTCCGTATTTCGTAAGCTTTAAAGAAAAAATTGCTTAATCGATTTTTAATTTCGTTTCAGGTTTGAATTCACTCACATCGGAGATTACGAAAACAGAAAAGGAAAAATAAAGAGGATTCTTTCCGCTTTTTTTTTTTGATTTTCCCAACTATCTAAACAAACATTTTCAGGGAAAAAAACTGATGATTTTTTCATTGAAACAAACAATCCAAACTCACTGACCACATAGGCTTCGAGAACATTTTTGCTTCTAAATAGGTTTACCAGAATTTTTTTGGCTGAAATCCGGACACGCTGCGTGGGAGTTGAGGGGTCTTAGACGGGGAGTGGGCTCAAAGTATATAATTAAGTCACTAAAAAATAAAACAAAACAAAACTGCCAAGACTTTTAATTTTCAGTTTGAACTTGTCCCTGGATAATGAGGTTTGTTCATTTTCTCATCTTTTTTTTCTGTAGATACTTTTTGGATGAGATAATTTTATTCAGGAAGGTCTTATTGTTTTCTTTTTTTAAATATTTTTTGTAATGTACTGGACAGGATAAAACGGAATTCGCTTTGACGTTCATCAGTTTTTTCACAAGTGGTACGGGCAGCCTCCTCCCTCTCTCAGTTGTGAAAATGGACCCCGTCATCGAAAAAATCCATCCAGCTGTAGCAGGCAGAATAGATATTTCAACGATTTTAAACAACGAATTTTCTCGAATTTAATTTATCTTTTGCCGAATTAACTGGCATAAATCTGAACATTTTAAAGCTCCGGACACTAGCGCGACGTGAGCTTGAAATTAGGACTGTCCGGGCGATATCCGGACGGATGGTAACCCTATTTCTAAGTCATTGACTGGGCTAAGAAATAGTTTTAGTAAAGATAGTCTAACTTAAGAGCCTAATTTTAAGAAAATTTCATTATGCACAATTGTTAATCAAATACAGATGATATTGTATCAAATCTGAAACAAGCTGAACATTTTGAAGGCGAATAACAGGAAAATAAAAGATTTTAAGAAATTAAATCTGTAAACAAGAGGTATGAAAGGCTTTTACTAAGTGATAACAATTAAGGATAACGTTTTATGCCAAGAATGCATACAGTTCAAGGAAAGTGAATGCGCATGTTAGCACGATTGCTAGCCTAGTGGTAAGGTCCCGGCTTCGGAGCCGGAGGGTTCCAGGTTCGAAATCAGATTCCACTAAAAGTCAGCTGTGTATGCAGGCTTGTTGTACATTGAATCATACATAAGAGGTCAAACGTCCTTCCTCTGGTGAGGTACGCAAATTTTGAGAAGGAGTGCTAGTTCAGGTGTCGTCCTCGCCATGCGACCGTTCTTCAAAATTACGTGGTACAAAATAGCCGTTCTTTTACTTCAAATCGGTAAGTCAATATAACTAAACGCAGCTGCAATTCCATGCAAATCGGCATAGGAAACGTCAAAATTTTAATCCGGTAAAATTCTTTAAACTCACAATCAAAGGATTACTACTTTCTTAAAGTTATTTTTTACACACCTAGTAAATGACCATAGCCATACTTTTTTAAAATGATCTTTCTCCAAAAATTTACGATTGTGATTATATCATTGTATCATTCTAAAGGGCGAAAAAAGAGAGTTCTTAAAATTTTAATCTCAGAATTTTCGCTTAAGAATGAACGCGAGATCGAGAAATGCCTGCCACTTGGGGAATGAAAGAAACTCTTTTATCATCTAATCATTTATTCCTATCTCGAAAGCAATCGAAATCTTGGCGTCAAGGCCCAAAGTTCTTGAGCCTCGGAATTCAGTTCATTTGCATTCAAACTGAATTATAACTGACTGACAACTGTAAATCAGGCGTAAAAACACCTAAAGTTCATTTACATTTCTGTTTTTAAAATCTCTCGCTTCACTGTTTTTGTTTATATATTTAATTTTCTTCCTTGCAAATAAGAATCCTTTTGTTTGCAATTAATGTTTGCATAATTCTTTCAGAGTTTTCAAAGTTACCTCATACAGTTTTCTTGACAAGAAGTTCTTAAAATAACCAGGTTTTAAAAAAGGATATTTCCCTCTACTTTGTGGTTTGAAAGAAAGTGCTTGTCAAGGCATCTGCCATACGTGACAAATCTAAGACAACGCCTTTTTGCTATGAATGCAGCACACAAAATGAATTAATTCCTCGTGAAATTCTTTCTGTTGTTTATTCATGCAAATGGTGAGTACTTTTCTCGTTTTAGAGTTACGGAATGATGTAACTGAATTGGGTGGACTATGGGTAGGGTTGCCATACATCCCGTATTTACGGCAGTGTCACCGCATTTCACTACTCATTCCCGTATTGCTATTTGTCCCATTTCTGTCCCGTTTTCTCCCTAAACTTAGCCAGTGAAGACAATTGAATCAATTTTGATTTGTCATTATAAATTTAAAATGACTTGCTCCCAATTTTATAATTATGTGAAAGAAGAAAATGATATAATTAAGAACGTAAAGTCAACATTAAAATATGACTGGGCTAAAAAAGATTAGCCTCGCATCTTTTTTTATTACTCTATATGTTTATTTTATTATATTGCTTATAAACTTGATTTTTTACCAGAGGGAAAAAAAAGTCCCATTACCTACCCATGTTTTTCATGTTTTATTTATCTAGCATTCAATGCGTGGCAATTTGGCAACCCTAATTATGGGTAACACAACACTTTCTTTGTTGATTCGAGCAGGAATTTTAAATGTCCTTGTGTTCCATTAAGTAACCAGCGGTAAATTTATGACTTTCAAAATTTTTTGGCCATTTGACAATCCCACATACTGTGTAATGCTTGCTTGTATAACTACATAGTTGAGTGATACCTCGGTTTTCGCCGATAATCCGTGCGAAAACAATCGGAGAAATCCGAAACCGACGAAAAACGAGGCAATTATTTCTACATGAATCAATGTAAGCCCAATTAATTCGCTCTAGAAACTCCAGAATACATACCAAAAACACATTTTTATAGAGAATAAATGTTATTGAGAATCAGTAATGTCGCGTCTTGGCGACAAATTGAATGTTCTCGAATCTGGATTTCTCCAGATAATACCATGTGACGGCATGTCGGGAAGACTATAAATACCTTCGTGCTCGAATTAAGGAATAATAATCTCTTTGAAATGCGAACGTGTTTGAACATCATTGAATCTCTCTTTGGAGTTTAATCCGCAGTGCGAGCTGGTAAGCTGATAGACGCCGAGCGGTATTGAAAACTGCTGTTACTGTTATTATTAGTGATTTGCTGTCTGTTTGTGTTGCTAATTTGTGCATGTGCTGTTCTTTTCTCATTTCCTGTGTTTTGTGTGTTCCGGAATATTCGTGAATAAAGCGTCGATCTCCATTATTCTACGTGTTGGACTGTTTTTACCGTACACCCACCGAACGATTTTTGTAAAAATATAGTGTTAATTCTAAAAACAATAAGAAATTAATATAAAATTGCTGAACATTCTAAGAGTTTCTGAATGGCACACCAATAAGTTGTTGGGGGATGAATCCTTCAGCCTCGACGTAATCTTTCGATTCGGGTACAAATTTTTCGGCCTCAGACTTGTCTGAACTCGCACCTTCGTCGTTTGCTTTCTCCAAATTTGCAGCGAGGTCACGTGGGCACGCAGACGAAATCCAAGGCAAACGACGAAAACCGAGATAAATGTTAAGGGAAAAAAATCGACAATAACCGAAGTCATCGAAAACCGAGGTATTACTGTATAGCAAAGAAGATAGAGCAATTATGGTAAATAACACTTTCCTACCAAAAATTTGGTCCAAATTTGACACAAATTTACAATTTTCATGTCAAGATCACATACTACATTACATCCATCTAACTTTGAGTCATTGAGTTTCTCCATTCACATACTCACGAATAGCCTGTAGAGATTAATAGACAATACTTCAGATCAAACAAATTTAATCTCTATCTTGATTATTAATAGCAGTATTTACATTCTATGTATATGAAGAGCGTCATCTTTCTCTGCTCAATGTTCATAAGATATCGCAGTTAATACACATAATTTTTCGGCAGTAACCCCCATAGTGTACAGCCTGAACGGCCACAATCCAAAATGTGACGCTCGAACTCCCGCCATTTTTTTCCCTTCCCGAATGGGAGGGGGGAAATCCCAAAAGGAGAAATCTTAATTCCCCAAGTGATAAAGCCGATTCCAGCTCTAGTATATCGTAGAATGAGCGGCACAGTCTGAATGGACGTTACAAGCCTGATGATGTGAATTGGCTTTGGCATGTACGGGCGTTATGGGTAGGCATTGAATGGAGTTTCGTGGTCATAATAACACCTGTAAACATTTCTTACATTTTTTTCAATTCTGAAGGTTTCTTATCAAAGGCCTGTAATTAATGCACGCTCAACCCAATCCTCACCTTAAAAGTCACCGCTTCGTCAAATCTCGGATATTGCCCTGGGGTATAAGGAGGATTGCAGTGATAGTAATTTGCATTTATTATCGCCAGAAGTCACGGCATAAAATGCCGTCTGATTGGTTTCATGCATCATCTTGGACGATAGCAGGAGGAAAAAAGAAATTTACTGACAAAAATGAGTCGATAATCGTGTAGGGACTAGTCAGTTCGTCTGAGTCTAAAGTGATGACGTCCTTAATCGATTCATTTCATGACCAAAAAGATGAACCTTCCCAAATGATATGCAGAAATCTACTTTGCATTTTTCCACTCTCAGTATGTTTAAGGGCTAACCGTTTACTATTATTATTGTTCTTATTTGACTTTAGCAACATAGGAATTCCATTCCGATTTAAAATTTATAACTGTTATGATGAACTGAGAAGAGTGAAAGGCTTTTTTTCAAGCACACCATTTACCGTTTATCGCAAACTGTAAAAGTAGCCTTCCCTCAAGACTTCTGCCGTCTGCAGAAGAATCATAGCATTCAAACTGAGATTTCAGAATAGAGTTGACAATTCTTTTTATTCCTATCATTATTTTTTTAAATATGATTTTCTATAGTTGAAGTTAAACGAAGCGATCCGCAATTTCAAGCTGTGGTCAGATCAGGAATTGTAACGACTGTAAAAATTGCCTTCCATCAAGTCTCCTAGCGCAAAAGAAACAAAGTATCTGGACAGAGATTTCAGAAGAGATTCGTTGCTTCTTATTATAATTATCTTTATTATTGTTAGGGACAGGAAGCGTGCTGGGCCCATTACCCTTGTTAGGGACAGGCAGCTTGGCTCATAATTCTTGTTAGGCTATCCCCAGAAACTTCCTGGCCTTTATGTGGAAATACGATGAATGATAGAGCAGTCCAAATATTAGGCACGACGAAAAGAATTCGATAAAAGTTCTTTATTAAGACGAACACACTTTAAAACGTAATTTACAGTTACGACACTACGTAGCAACATTTCAGAAACAATGATCCACAATTATGACTAAATTACTTACATATAGTCGGTGAATCAATCGGTAGCAGATTACATCAACAATTAAACTACCTGTCTAACTACCTACATTCTACTGGCACAGAAAGTCCTCGGAGGAAACTCCAGAGGTATCTACTGAAAAGGTTACTGCAGGCACCTGGCGTATCTCTGACAGCCTGACTGACTATGAAAATCAGAGAGTGAGGTTACACATAACAAAGACAAGTTTATACATCCCGCTAACATTAGTAGACTTACGTACCAGCTGCGGTTATCGGATAGACAAAGTCATACGCTTCCGATTAAACAGCTGTGTATTTAGATGTCAAGAGAAGTGATTAAGAAGACTTAATCACTTCTCAAGACACTAAGAAAAGAATGTTTCGTATCTTATAGTAAAAGTACGAGACAGAATATGAATTTCGAAATGAAAGCAAGTTATTTCATAACTTAACTTCCGAATTTCCTAATAATTATTATGTTTTTATTTTCAATTTTTTGTTTTCAAGCTAAACGAGAGTAATTGGGCATGAAACTCGCAGTATCGAGCTATGGTCAGATCAGGAATTGTAACAGCTGTAAAAGTTGCTTTCCATCAAATCTCCTGGTGCAGTAAGGAAACACAACATCTAGATAGAGGTTTCAAAATAGATACGTCATTTCTCATTATTATTATTATCTTTATTATTACCATTATTATTTTAAATTTCGCGGTTTCAAGCTAAACGAGGCTAATAGGGTATGGAACTCGTAATATCGAGCTGTGGTCAGATTAGAAATTGTAACGACTGTAATAGTGGCCTTCCATCAAGATTTCTAGCGCTGATCTAGATCAGAAAGAATTCGTTGTTTCTTCGAATTATTCTTCTTGCTAATGATATTATCATTATAAATTTCTCATTTTGAACCTAAACGAGGGTTATAGGGGAAGAACTTCCCGAATTCAAGCTGTGATTAGATCAAAAAGTGTACGCCTGAGGCGACACCCCATTTTGATGTTTGAAGGATGACGACAAATTTGCATGACCAAAATATACTTCGGATATTCGATGCAATCGGGTCTCACATTTACAATTCTACGAACACGAAGTCGTGACTGCCACCAGGTCACTGCGACCCAACCCCAGGAGAGACAGAAAAGAACTTACAATTGAATAAAAAGAAAATAAATAATTTAAACTAGAAATAACTTTTAAGTCAAATCAATTTAAAAATATGTTCAAAATGATTTCGTAGCAATGTTTGAATAAACAGACCGAAAATATCCCATATTTAACCACTGCTGCGCCTTAATGAACTATGCCCAATGACTGACCGCACCTCAATGACCTGTAATTTCGCCGATTATGGTTGAAATAACCTCTTTTAAAAAAAGTCGTTTAGCAAAAATCTTCTTTTTGTTGATGGCCGATATACAGAATTACCAAAAGGTCTACAGGGTAATGGCTACTTGCTTCATTCGTGAAAAGGCAAGTTAGTATGTTTGGATATGGTTTATGTAGAAATGGTTGCTCAAAACGTAGAACCTATTGCCCCCTTTTAGGGAAAAAAATTGTATTCATGGTAGAATATGCAGGATTTACAGTTTGCTTTGACCTTTTTATTTCAATCGGCGACTTTTGAGTGCAAAGTTAAGCAAATTACATTTTGGTCATGATTATCTTATGCAATCCTGAACTACATTTATATCCAGCCTTATATGCCATACCTTTCTCTTTCTGTGCTGTATTTTAAGTGAATATCTGAAATGCAGTTATTTGCGAGTTAAATACTTCGGAAACGCTTAGAAATGCTTATCCTGCTTGGAGGATAAGCATTATAGCACATCATAGCAACTTGTTTTCATTTGCGCAAGTTTGATGCAAATTGCCCAACTTTTTCTGACAAATAGCGGTATCCAGCAGTTGGCGAACTGTTCGCGAGCAGCTGGTTCGCAGGTTGGGAAGGTGATCTTAGTATCGGACGAACGGTTTGCTCCTGTCCAAATCCTATCGGCTTTTCGACGAACACAATAGGATTCGCAGTTCACATTGGGTTTTCGTGTCCAGTTCGTCGTTCCCCGCGAAACTTCAACTAAGCTGCAAGGCCGAATCTGAAAGCCTAGGCAATTAAATTGGTATCACTAAAAAGATAATTGTTTTGCATTTTAAAATGGCGTAAAAATCATTTCTGTGAGATACTATATTCTGAAGATATCGCGGAAAACTGACAAGCGATGGTTGATAGTTCGCTCTTTTCCCATGGTTCGCAGTTGGTTCGTTGGGAAAATAATGCCAACGAACGTCTCAAGTGTATACGCGCGTCTTTTTAAACACTTAATATTTAACTAATAATATATAAACTAACAATTAAAAATAAAAATAAATTATAATTAGTTAATTATTATTGTTACCTTCAAGAATCATTAGCGATTGTGCCACTGGGGCGTCTGTCAATTTAAATATTTTTTTGTAAATAGTTTTTGCTCTTGTAAGTTCTTGTGATGGCAACATGTCGTGTTTTCTTTTTGTTTTAGATTATTTTTTTAATAAAATTTAGTAGAAACTCTGGTAGCGTTGAGTGACAGTTGTCTCTTATTATTTGTGTATTCGTTAGGTGATAAATATGGTATTTTAAAATCCTTTTGAAATAAAAAGGATAATGTCGCGGGATTAAGAACTTTATTATTATATAATTTAATTTGAAATTAATTCACATAAGGATAATTATAAGTATTTTTATGTAATTAAATAATTATAAATATTCTTATTTAATTCTATTTATATAATTAAATAATTATAAGAAATGAATTAATTATATGATCCGGATCCTAGGAAAACAGAAATACATTTTGAATTATATTTTGTACAGATTACACCATAAAAGGCAATCCATAATTTGTGAATATTTAGCCTGAGTATCTCAAAATACACACTATTTTGAAACTTAAATAAGATTGAAAAAGATGGAACGAATTAAAAACAAACAAAATATTGTCGAAATTAATTTACCATCATTTGAGATAAAATTAGATTTAATTAGATTTGTCTGCTTTATTTATTCACTTAATTATTTTGGAAAAGCACCACAACATCTTTATTCCTTATTATCAATCATTTCAAGATTTCAATCGAAGGTTAAAATTTTAAATGCTAGACGTTTAAACAAAGATACAATTAGACAAATTAATGCTACTTCAAGATGAGGATAACGAACTTTGAAGCAACTGTCGTGACAAAATCTCAGAAATTTCAAGTCATTTGAGGATTCACATGATCTTTAAAAAAATAATTAAATCTTAAATTTAACGAAATCCTTCTTTAATTCAAATGACAATTTTGATTATATTTTGTCTGTTTTTTTATTATTATTAATGCCATTTTTCCAATCGTGTGCAAAATAGTGTTTTTATAAACTTTTTTTCACCTTGACTGTCGTGTCCTCAAATCTTGAGATCGATTTCTTACCCACTTCCGGTGACAATACAATATTATACAAAAAAAAATTTGCAATCTATACCTTTTTTAAACCTATCAAAATGATATCAAAATTTTAGCCCTATATTTGGGCGATAAAGTTTGGAAGGTGGTAACCTCACATTACGTAGGGTTGTAACAACACCACGAAGCTAACAGAGAATACACTATACTTCCGGCGCTGCACCGATGAATGACGTAATAGCTCGTGTTTCTAAGCGTCTTGGGTTTACTTTCTATTAGAATTCGCAAACAACCAGAAGTAGAATTTTTTTTTACTTCGTGTGCGCCAAACGTAATTTTAATATGTGTTTTATATTGGATGATTCAATAATTGAATTTGGTTTACTATGCCTAACATGTCGTGTGTATTCGTGCCAGCCGTCACTAAAAAGTAGAAAATAAAATAAATAAATAAAAAAAATTAAGGTATAAGCTTCTATTCATGCGGAAAAATGAACGCAAAATTTGAAAATAATTTTTCTGATTACAATAAAATGCATGGTTCGAATAAAAGCGTGGGCTCCTTATATAGCACCTTATATTTTGTGTATATTTCCTTAAACAAATGGAATATTCCTAGAAGATAAAGGAGCCCACGCTTTTATACGAACCATGCATTTTATTGTAATCAGAAAAATTATTTTCAACTTTCGCGTTTATTTTTTCTCACGAATAAAAGCTTATACCTTAATTTTTTTTTATTTATTTTATTCCTTTGACTTTCTCGTATATTGATGCAACACAGTTATATGAATGGATTAAGCAGCCAAACTTCTGTAATTGCAATCAATAAAACTACTTTAGAGACTTGTTAAAACTTCTTCAACTAAAGTTCTTTTTGATTTTGTAATTTTTTTCTGGCGATAACTTCGGAAAATATTTTCTAGAAAAAAGATATTTTTACGCCAGCTCAAAATTTAAGAAATTATCTATTTAATGATGTTAGTCTCATCACCGTGCTCTTCTTTAACCTATTTCTTTATATTTTTCATTAAACTACGAAAAATTACACACAAATAAGTGCATTTATTATTTTCACTATATGGAGTGGGAACAATTATACAAATAAATGCATTTACTAAATAGGTATGTAATATTTGCCTTGGATGAACGTAATAATGCGCTGGTTTGAAAACGCATTAACGAAAAATGCGTATAATATAATTTTCCTTGGAAACGAATATTCGTGTTGAAAACATCTTTATAAACATAATACATTTTTTTTTAGTTTTATCAAATAGTGAAGGAAATCGAGTATATATTTTTAAAAATTATTTCTTCGCTTTGATGAATTTCGTCCAAATTTGATTCTGATCAACAATTTTGATGTAAAGATCACAATCCAAATGTCATTCATTTAGTTGCGATTTTGAATCATCGTGTTCATGGGGACCGACGTAGACACAGACACAATTCCCAATTTATTTATTTATTTTATTTTTCAGCACTTGGAAACGTCTAAAAGTTTGTGCTTCATTAAAATTCGAAATTCATTAATTTTCGACATCTTCTTTAGTGTTACTAAGCATTTTTTTCCAACAAGGATCTGCGTATTCGCCGGAGAGAATTTGGAAAATTGTGATAATGATTTCTAAACAGCTTGAAATATTTTGAACTTTTACTTAATGCTATATTTAACAATGCATTTCTTATATATGCTTTCTTATTTTTAAAACAAAAAGTTACGAGTACTTTTGGCTGAATTGTTTTTAACCATTATGTGTGAATGCCATTATAAAACTATGGTAAATGTTACAGAACAATCTCAGGAAACCTGCAAAAAAGGGGAGGAGATAGGTTCAATGCATCCTTTAAAACAACAATAAACACCACAGCCTTCTTAGGAAATATTTCTTTAATCCGCAAATTCTTTCTTTTTAGCTGTCCAATGGCCACAATAAAGATTTAAAAGTAGATACAGGGTGCAGATAAATAAAAAGTAAGCAAGAAATACTTATTTCCAGAAAAAGAATCGTCGCGAGTTCCTAAAAGTGCGTTAATTGCGGCGAGCAGAAAAAGTGGTCTAGACGTTTTTAAAGTCACAGCTATTAATATCAGCCCTTTTCCCCCGATTTGCGCAATGGCAGACAGTATGGCTGCATCCAAATCATGCTCGCATCCCCCTCTTTGCCATCTCCCCTCTTTGTTTACGTGTCGTGATTTCACGTGGTTGCGTCGGCAAGAACCTGTTCACTCTCATGATTCAATGTCTCATGGACCACGAATCGCAAGACAATCAGAATTCCATGCGGTCTAGGATTTTGTCTTAAGTGGTTAACGTAATACTGTTGTCTGGTTTTTTCTAGAGTTCAAACCTCACTGAACATGTGGTACAGGTTGTTGAAAACGAGCTGGATATAGAAATCTTAGAATAAAACCAGATATAAAAATTTTTGACGATATAGAGAAATAATTTTGCACAGTACATCTTTAACGAGATTTTTCAGATATGTTATTGCATTATGCGATCAAATATTCCTTCATAAGTATGCAGTCATTCAGAGAACAAATTATACTGTATTTTTTCTTGTCTAAAGAAGACCTTAAAATATGGGTCCTGACCCCAAAGTTTGGCGGTTTGCAAGAATTATAGAGCTAATTTCAAAAACCTTGGCATCGTATTTTGTACCAGTTTCTGCGTATAAACTACTGACGTACGAGTTTATTTAACCTAATTTGATGGCACATTGAATGTTATTTCTATCCATATAAAAAAGTGAAGAGCATATGAGATGCGTAAGCTTAATCTAGTGATTTTTCTTTTAAATTAGTTACAACTTTGATTCATTTGCAGCTTTAAGTATCAAAAATTCTATAATTCGATGCACGATCTAACATCTGGTTTGGGGACTTGGTTCTTTCCTGGCCTTTAGTGCAGTGCTCTTGCTTTGAATTCGAGTGTGTAAGATCTACGACTTATTCCCAGCTTCAACCAGATCCTATTTTGCTTCAATAATGCTGGTTTTCTTGCGTTTTATGTGAGGAAAAACTGTGTTGTTAGTTTTTACATTATCTTCATAGAGAAAGATTAGTTGAGTCTTTATAATGAGTTATTTTTTTTTATTTTTACTATTTTTATTTTCTGCTGAAATATCCTAGTTATTAGCTGAGAAAATCTATTCAATTTTTATAGTTTTGATGCATTTTAATTTGCTATCATAAATTATTTTTTATTCTGAAAATATTTGCTGCGTTTATGATGAGATGCCTAAACTGTCGCAGAGGTTGCATTTAAATTTTTGCGGCCATTTGCATACAGACGGTGGACCAATAAAGCTGTTTGTTGAATAGTTATGAAATTATTATCAATAAGATAAGTTTTTGAGCATACATCCCTCACCCCTGCCATGCTTCCTGAGGATTCCCTGTTTGCAGGAAAAGAACCGGACTCCACATTCGGAAACCTAAAGAAATGGCAAAGCTCATCGTTTGGACTAAGTGGATAAAACGCAATCAAATTACTACTTAATGCTTAGCGAGAATTCTTACTCTGTTTTGCTATAAATGCCTCAGAGACTCCTGTTTTCTGGATATCTTCAAAGTTAGGAACTGTTGCCCTCATTTGAGACAAAATCGATACCTACTCCCACAGATCCTCCTTTTACCTCCTTTCCTGCCTTGGCGAGGTTTTTGAAGAACTCCTTCTCAAAGGCTTGAATTTCATACTTAAGAGTTTGCCCCAATATACCAATACAGACTTGAATGAAGATTAAAGTCTGTACATCATTCCAGATTTCAAATTTTTACCGACGGATAAAAAAACTAGCCTCTTCATTCTCTGTTTCCCGCCCTGTATTAATTCAAATGATGTGCTAAACAGGACGATGGTATTAGGGTTCTCTAGGCGTCAATGGTAGTTTTGAGAGAGGCCATTTGCTGATAATCACAAGAGTTTCTCAGTCAATGTTTATTTCACGCAGGCTGTCAGGGCAGCCTTAACAAGTTTGAGCGCCCTGAGATGGAATAATTTGGCGTCCCATCAGAACAATAACTAAGAATTTCAACGCCTATGGCCCCATAAAAATACCTAACAATATAATTCAGTAAAAATGTAACCTGTTCTGTGATGAAAGCCTTACAATTTTACAGATCGGCGCCTTTCAAAATAGGAATTTGATAATTATTTATTTAATTGACCCAAAAATATGCATTTGAATTTATAGTATAAGATAGTTGCAGCCCCCTAATAATATTTGTATATTTTTAATATATTTAAAATTATAATTTAAAAAATTTTGTTCCAAATTAAAATCTGTATGGTAAGTTTATAGGCGCCTTTGAATCAATGGCGCCCTTAGGCTACAGCTCAATTAGCCCACTGGATAAAACAGCCCTGCAGGCTCTCAATCGTCCCTTCAAGCTTTTACGGTTCTTCATGTCGATTTCAACCATTGCCAGGGAAATCTTACACATCTGGAACTTCTTAGCATGTGAAGTTCACTTCTCCCGGGTTAAAGGACAATCCGGTTTCCTGGGGAACAAGGTTGCTGACTAATGAGCGAGACAGAGATCTTAATATCGAAATGATACTACTGCTGATATTACTATCGATTGCCCTAAATGTTGCCTCAAGAAAAATCTTAAAAATTGACCCCTTGAAATTTGGCAGGATACATGGATTGCATGTGGATGGGTCCTCGAACTTTAGAATTCGTAGCCCAAGTAAACATTAACCGACCATCATTTAATACGGAAATCAATCAGTTCATCACAGGCATGGGCTTTGCGGCCTGTCTCCTCTTTGGCTTGTGTTTCCATGCTCGGTGCATCTGTGGAGACGAAGGTGTCACAGACCACTCGCTATACAACTGACTGTCCTATGCTGACGAATGCTGTTCATATCACCAAGTTCAGTGTCGAAAATCTAAAAACCTGGTGTGAAAATATTGTACATATTGTATATCTTTTTCACGAAAGATCAACTTGATGAATATTGCATAATCATTAGAGTAAATAAGCCATTATTTTTCTCAAAATTCACTGTGGACAAGTCCTGGATTTCTGTGCATTGAATTTTATATTTATATTTTTCTTCTTTCTGCGATTCACATTTACGTCGAGAGTATGTTATTTAACGGTCATCAGGTCGGTTCCCTCTCGGTAGAATAATATTAATAATAATAATCTCTTTGTTTCTCATTAGTTTTCTGTTTATTTCTCTTCATAGTTTGTGTGGCGACACATTCCGTCCTCTTGTAGTCTTTATTCAGATTCCTAGGTTTATAAACGATTTCTGTATTTATTTTTCAAGTAAAGCAAAGCAGAAAGGTTCTTTCATACAAATGATTATTTTGGATAGGTACCAAGAATTTCAGGGCTGCCGTGGACAGATCAAGGAATTCCTCCCGTAAACGAGCCCTCAAGTCTGGAAGAGAGAAACAAACTCAGATTGATAATGAGAAAAAGACTCTAGTCACACGGTGACACGTATGCGAGTAAAATGGCTTTGAGTTATTCTTTTAGGAAATATAGGAAATTTTTTTCATTGAATGTGAATTCATCGCAGAACCCTAGAATTACGGCTAACAAAGTTTGAGCACTTTGGCTTTCGACTTTGAAAAATATAAACCAGGATCTTTCCTATAATCCAATGGATCTGAAAGGTATTCTTTTCCTTCTCTTAAAATAAAATATTATTTTCTGGGTCATTTAAGGAGCATAATTCAATGCTTCCCAAAAATAATTATGCAAAAAATTCAGCTTACATGTACTTTCAACAATGTAACGAATCATTTTCATACGAGAAGACGGAATGCCGAAAAGTGACTATGACGTCATAAAATAGATATCGGATCAGGAAACTGTCGCAGAGTCGTTTGTAAGCCGATAACCCTGCTGGAAAAAGTCCAATAGAAAAAAACCTTGATCGTCGAACAGGAAAGAAGTGAAACGTGAACGCCTACTCGACTCTGCATTTGTAACAAGTTTAAACTTTGTGAGGGAATAAACGCAAAACGATGACAGAAATCTGTTTGATTTAGAAATCTATCGTTTTTTTTTTCTTTTACATAAGTATTTCAGGAACACTTATTTTGTACCAGCCTGTTTCACTGTTATGTCTGAATGTCATTGTCAATTGGCAGCATTTATGCGTCTGTTTTGCAATATTTAAGTTCTAATTCTTTGTTTGTTGTAAGCTAGTGAGATAATATTCAGAATATTCTATTTTTTTCTTATTCTATTTTAATAGCTTTTTGCCAAAAATTAAGGTAACAATAGTTTATTTAAGATCTGAAGAATTTATTTGACGAAACGACTGTAAAGAGTACAAGGATGTGGCGGTGAGCACCACGAAGACTAAAAATTAGTATGTTCATCTCACATTTTTAAAGTCAAATATTGTTTCCTTTCCACTGGAATTATCGGAGATCGAATACTCGTCAAAGTTCAACACAGCAACTAGCAAAGTATGTTATAACATTGCGTTAATGTTGCCAGACGAGGGCATTAAGTCTGTGATAAACTGACTGCAGTCTGTCAAAAACCCAGCGAAAGAGAGTTCTTGGCCTGTTTCTGTCTGATTGGGAGGGAGGATGAGGCTGTAATCTGGGATATTTCTTTACGTTCCGTTGTCTATCCTCTCAATCTGTTCAAAAAAATTTCCTTGTGTTTTTAATGATAAGTACTACCCGTCGATTTCCAAACCTTCCATCATCGATTTTTTTTCACTGTCCGAAACGAGGACAGGCTCTTCTCTGTGCTAATACCGATTTAAAAAAGAATGAAAAAAAGAAAGACAGTATACCGTCACGCAACCTTATCAGAGGGGAGAAAAAAAAGAAGGTAGAATTAATCACCAAGAAAGTAAGCGAAAGCTACGGGCAGAAACCCGTTCTTCTACCAGAAGACACTTGTAATGGGGCCGAGAGATTAGCAATGTTGTGTTTCCTCCTCTACAAAAAAGCTGATCACTGTTCCCCCCCCCCCTTTCTGATTGATCGAAAGACAGGTTACTTAATTGCTCGCAATCCTTTTTTTCCCAACGAGGCTTCGGATAAAAGAACAAGACTGATCATCGGAACGAGATAACGGCGTTGCACCGGTCCATACCGGTTCGAGAAACCGGACCCACGAGTCAGCTCTCTTGGCGACCGGTTTTCGCAAAAGGGTTACAACAGAACACATCGAATCTTAAATGTCCTGTTTTTTATATTTCTTTCAACCCTTTGCCTAATCATACGTAATCCTTTCCTTCCCTCCGGTGGTGTTCTTGTTTTTGCTTTTAAACTTCACCTTGCGCAAATGGAGGTTAAGCCAGGTTGGCCTTCGGCTTGGAAAACGCGATTCGGAAACAAAGAGTTACTCTCTTGGACGGAGTGATGGCCGTTCTTGACTGAACGGTTCGTGAAACAAAAGAATGAAAAAGTGACTGCTTCATGTTTCAACACAGCCTGCGAGTAGATAATTATTTTCAACACTCTTGGATGCTTAATAGAAAAAAAGTGATTAATTCGTCAGTTTCTTCCCCAGTTATTTTGTAAACATAAGCAAAAATGTTTAAATCAAGTCCGCTAATTTACTTTAATATAAAAAAATGTCTTCGTGCCTTTTTTGTTCACCACTCTTTGTCCCCTTTTCATATACTAAAGTTAACCATCTTCACCACCGCCGAAAAATAAAAAGAAACTGTTTTGTACATTCAGTGAATTGTCAAAGCAGGTCGCAGTTTCTATGTTGAATCTACAAAGGAAACTTCGTCTTCATCCAGCAGCGCTGCATTGAGATGGTGTGTACATCTAATATATAAAAAACTCACATACTTTTTCTTGCACCACTTTTTTAACCCTTTGCGTCATCTTTGCTGGATGATTCTAGCGTTGTTAGAATCGTTAAATCCACACTACCATAGAAAACAAATATACGTTTTATACTCTTTAGAAGCAGTTAAGCCAGGTCAAAGTTTTTATATTCAGTACGATTGGAAAATTCGTCTTCATTCAACAGAGTCGTTAAGGAGAAAATCGTTGCTAGGAGGAAGAGGTTGTCATTGATTGGCCTAAGATGACGAAATTCAAAGCTTCATAACTTGATAAATTTTAGTCTAATCGAACTTAAAATAGAGCCTATCTTCCGATCCGGTTTTTTTACCCGGTTATTGGATTTAAAAAATAATAACCGGTTATAACCGGGACAAAAAAATAACCAAAAAAAACGGTTAATCAAAACAAAAAAAACCCGGTTATCGGTTAAAACCGGTAGGCTTTTCCCATCCCTAATCTCTGGTAATAGGACTGATATGAAAGAATGCAATATGCAAGAATTGTGCAATGATGGAAAATAATTAATCGTCCTATAGGAATAAAGTCTCGCTGAATTCTGTGTAAACAAGGACAGAGTGATGAGAATTAATTATTCCTTTTGGCAACACTGTAGAAGAATAACCAGTGATTATAAGAACGTTAAATTTTGCAGTTCAGGATAAGGTGAAAAGAATGACGCAATAAAGAGGGAAAAAATTAGGAACAAAAGAAACATCTTGTAAAAATTTTCTTTTTCTTACCTTAGAACTTTTAACCTTGTACACGTTAATTATACTGTGTGTCATGATGATTGCTAGTATCTATTGCACTCTTATACCACTTATATTCCGTAATTAATATGCGTCGGGAAACGCGTACGAAACTTCCGCACATTTAACTCTGCCCTTCCCCCCAAAAAAAAATTAGTTTCTTGTCGGGCTGTTGATATTAAACACTCAGCGAAGTTTAGAAACAAAATAACAAAGTTAGTTTATTGATGTGCGCGCATTTAGAACACCTCTTTGTATACGAAATTTGATGTCAGAATGCAATCATTTTGAATTTTTTCGTTTGTCATTTTCAGTTATGTATACAAAAATACTGTTAGATTTAATGATTCTTGAAAAGGTTACAAAGGTTACATGATTTATGTATGGTTAATTTATAAAAACGAAAAAAAGACGTGCGGTAGTTGCGCATCCATGATGACTACGATATTTGTGAAAATGACAATGGAAAACTTTTCGTGGAACTCAGTAGATTTTTTCATTAATACTCATTTTCAAAAATATACAATACGGACTGCTTAATTGCCACGTTCAACTCCCGCAAAAGAACGCTTTTAATTGTTCTGAAAACATACGACTAAATAGCACTGAGAAAGCACGCCTTGGCGATGCTGTTAGTATCCTGATGCTTGGCTATACATAGATTGGCGACGATGTTTTAATTTTCCTTTCAACTTTAATTTTAAATAAACTATGAGTTTTATTGTAAATTGAATATCCTATTGAAGAAGGTGATTTACCGCTTTAGGCTTTGTGTTGATTCAGAAAAAAGGATTTCACAACAAAAATAATTATAGGATCACGATTGTGGTTGAACTATACGAAGACGTTAGCATTATATTTATAATACATTCCCTTATTACTCATTTTTGGAACTTTTTAGCATCATTCGATTCCTTTTGTTCTGAAATGTGTAACACCGAGATATGGCGTTCTTATGACCACTATCTTCCCTGTCCCTTATGAAATATTGTAACTCTAACAGCAAACAATTCTATTATCAAACAATTTTTATCCTTGTATATATTCAGTTCAGTACTTTTTAAAATAGTATATTTTTAGAATTGGCTACCATTGCAATTCTCATTAGTAGAATACGGCATTGGCTTCAAGTATATTCTTTCAAAATGTTCAATTATTTTTTTTAAATCTTGTATTAATAAATACAAGATTGTAGAATGAATAATGGAGAAAGTATTCATGTAGTTTATATTTAAAAAAAACCCTCCGATATGAAAAAATCCCACCCCCTCAGCCAAAAAAATCTTTTTTTTCATAAAGCTGTCTACTATATCTGTGAAACGCATTCCGAAATCTCATTAATTTATTCTCTTATTTAGAGAATTTTAATTAAGGCAGTTATAATCCAGTTCAAAAATATCCACTTTAAGATCCGACTAATTCGAGTGCAAAAAGTGTTTTTTCTTGTGTTTCCGATTTAAGGTAATAGTCATATAAGATAGAGACAGTTTGATTTTTGACAATGTAAGTACTAAAAACCATGTCTGCCAGTAAATACGTCGTATAGCCTCTTCCACACATAAATGATATAAACCATCACCTACCTACAACCAGACGCTACAAGCCTCGAACAAGATTTTGTAGTCGATAAAGAATGTACAAATGAAAATGCCGATGCTGGCCATTAGCAAATTGCTTCATACTCAAATGCCGTGGATATCTTCGGAATTTGATAGTCCAGAACCATACCGTCTCCTCTCAGAGTAGGTAATATTTATGAGAAAAGGGGAGTACGGCATCCTCTAGCAATCATATGATGCCAAAAGAAAGTAATGGTTCTGTAAAAGAAAATCAACCTGAGAAAATGTTGCTTTCTTGTTGACCGAACAAAGCAAGGTCTCCGTTTTAACTCACCCGTTCAACATTTTGTCTGTCTGTAAATTTGTTTGTTACGCAATCACGGCCAAACGCCGAACGTCTTCGAATTTGACAGGAATATTCCTTGATACAACAAAAAACGGTGTATATGTAAGGATTTTTGTTCTTGAATTCGTTATAAGAGGGCGACCAATTAACTGATTTCGACGTTTTAGCTAGTCAATGGCGAGTTTGGCACTATTAAAACATTTGAATCACTTTGGTAAAGGTTTTCATAAATACAGATAAAACAAAGATTTAATTTTAATATTAATAATACGATAAAAACAGACATTAATTTTCTAAATACGGATAAAACAGATATTTAAAAGTGAATTTGTTAGTACAGATAGAAGCAAAGATTTGTGTAAATAATTCGCATTCAAAAAAGCGGGAAAGATAGAAAATCATAGTTTTTCATGCTTATAGCTGTTTATTCCTGTTTCGTTCCATCGAATCTCTTTTTTTTACTTCTTCTCTTTCCGTGAGATTTTTTTAGGGATTCTACAAAGCGGTTCATGTTATTAAAATTTGAAGAAGATTATCCATTATTTGTGTAACCTTTTTTGCGTATTTATCAGAATTTTTATATTGTTATGATAAATACTAATTTCATTATTTCATCAAGATACTTCTTCCGTCTTCAGGTGATTTTGCTACTGTTAAGTTTATGATGGTTGACCGATCGAAGTGATCTCTTGTTTCAACTCCATTCAGCATTTCGTCTGTC
The DNA here is from genome assembly GCA_013235015.1 of Araneus ventricosus. Classification (NCBI taxonomy): domain Eukaryota; kingdom Metazoa; phylum Arthropoda; class Arachnida; order Araneae; family Araneidae; genus Araneus; species Araneus ventricosus. Next base: position 5,079,183 of record BGPR01000010.1, on the reverse strand, counting down.
TGTAAATTTGTTTGTTCCGCAGTCCCCACCAAACGCTTTGTTCGATTTTCTTTGATTGATTGATTGATAAAAGCAGACATTTAGTTGTAATTTAATTAATACGATAAAATCGGACATTTAATTGAAATTTTGTTAATACTAATAAAACAGACATTTAATTGCAATATTCTTAATGCCTATGAAAGCAAAGATTTGTGTAAAAAATTCGCATTGAAAAAAAGAGAGAAACTCATAGTTTCATGTCGAGAGTTACTTTTTCCTGTTTAGTTCCATTTAATTTTGTGTTTCTCTTTTCGTGAAAGTTTTTTCAGCCAAACGTTTCAGGTTATACAAATTTGAAGAAGATTATCTGTTATTTGTATAACTGGTTTTCTTTTGCGTATTTATTATGACAATTTTCATATTGTCGTTATAAATACCAATCTCATTATTTCATCAACATACTTCCATCTTCACATGCTTCTGCCACTGTTAAAGCTTTGATAATGAAAATTGCTTCTTGGGAAATTAATGTAGGGTCAAATTATGATGTCCTGTATCCCTGCAAACAATGATTGGCTTCAAAATGAATGACGACATCGACTAAACTTTTAAAGACTGCAATGAAGATCAGGTCTTTTTAGGGGGGGGGCGGAGCGAGGTCTACTATTCACAGAAATACTAGTTATAGCAAAAAGCTATATTTATAGTAAAAAATAGCATTTAGAAATGCATTCATCTCATTAGCATTAAATATTTTTTTTAAATAATATTTTTTTGAGTCCTTATTGAGTTTTATTATAAACTACATTGGGGCCCCCAGAAATATTTCTTTTGGCCTGGTCCTCAAAATGTGTAAACGTCCCTGACAGTGGCGTAGCAAGGATTTTTTCGCTCCCAACTCATCATTAGTGTCTTAGCTTGTTTAACCGATGCCTGGGGTATGGTATATTTTCTCCCCTTCGTCGTATTTGGCTTTTAAAAAATGACAAAAGCGCATTAAGGCGACCAAAGACCTTCGAAATATTTTTTTTTTAAGTTTTAAACTAACCAACTTGAAATTTTGCAGGCATTAATAAGAACACTATATAAGCCAACACACAAAATTTCACTGCAATAAATATTTTTTCTTTTAGAGTTATGGGTATAAATGTAATTTTTAATAATAATTAATGGCCTTTATGATAAATGTTCCAGGCACTTCAATTTTCTTCAAATTTCTTGACATTTTATATAAGTACAAAAACATATATAGAGAAGAATTTTTAGCATCCATATTTTGAAATTAAACTGTAAATATATTTTGAAATTAAACTATAAATATTTTCTTCCATGTCAAATATTGGGCATATTTTTTTCCGAAACCAATAGTTTCGGGTTATTATGTGCATTCATTTTGAAATTCCTTTCTGAAACATAAAAATAAATCCCAATTTTTGTTTGAAAAGAGTTAGAGTAACTAAGAAAAAAAATTAGAGTGATTTCGAGTAATTTTGGAGTGAGTGGAACATTTATCATAAAGGCCATTAATTGTCATTAAAAATTATATTTATACCTTTAACTCAGAAATGAATAAATATATTGCAGTGAAATTTTGTGTATTGTCTTATACAATGTTCTTATCAATGAATGCGAAATTTCAAACTGATTAGTTGAAAGTTTTTAAAAATAATTTTGTAGGTCCATGGTCGCCTTAACCTTTTTCCACCATGGCCAGTGGTGTAGCGAGAGTAAGTGGCGCTGGGAGTATAATATAATTTTTTTTTATCCTAGTCGTCATCAGTGGCTTAACAATCGTAAATGGCGCCAGAGGTATGATATTATTTTGACGTCTCCTCGTCAAATTTTACTTTTATGACTTTAAATGCAGTAATGTTTTTACTCCATGGCGCCACCTAAAACTGGCGCTCGGGGCATTAATATCCCCCCGGTCCCTGCGCCACTGGTTCCTGAATTAACAGGATGGAATTTGATATTTGATCTTTACTCTTAATTTTACCTGGTCTTTGGTACTCATACTCAACGGAAATATTTTAAATATATTTTAGTTATTGCGTTTATAAACACGCAAGTTGCCTCTCAGTTTAATGAAAATATTAAATCCATTTACTTGCATGGAAGTAATTGTGGAAATCAGATAAAGAACATGGTAACAAAATGAGGAACACTGACTACATAATTTTTTAAATTTTAATATGTATTAAATAAGATTTTTTCCAAATAACAGTTTTCGAATTATCTTCAGAAAACATTTAATTTGCAAGATCAATGAATAACGGTGTCAAATCAACAGTGGAGGGATAAATTTTGAGTACATTTTGAATATTTTTACTGATACCAAACCAGAACGTTTGGATGCATAGGACTCGTTCATATTTTACCAATGTGGCCTTACGTGAAAGTATACGAGTAAGTTGAAGGGAGCACACTCTCGCTTTTTTCCACACACTTTTATTTAACTTGACTTGTTCCAAGTTTGTAATTTTGTAATCAATTTTTTACTCACTTCTTGATGTGCTGAAGTTTTGAAACTGTGTACACTTGTGTGTTGTCGATGGTGTTTCACTATTTCAGTGTTTTCAGAACTTAACTATCAGATAATCGATTAATTTAATAAAATTTTGATTCCGTACGGGTGACGCCACCTGATAGTGAATTTTATAAAAATTTGATTTCAAGATTCTAAAAAACTTATAATAAGAGTTATAAATTAAAAACTAAAAAACACAAATTTAAATAGTAAAAATATTTTAAATAAAAATAATGTCCACTTTTTAGTACTCTGATGAAAGTGTGTTTTTAAAATTTGTTTTTATTCTTTAAATTCATTCACAATCCAGCTAATCTTCTCTTGCAGTGTGAATATTAATGTTGTTTTCTATTTAACTTCTAGATTTTCGGATTATTGCTGCTCAGATTAGCAGAACTACTGATTTTCAGATAAAGACGTTTTCGGCCACTCCCTTCAGCATTTTTTAACCCATTTCGATGCCGAACGTCACCTCCATACCCAGTGGCCGCGGTCATAAACCATTGCAGATCGATAAAATGCATTTAAATTGTTTCTAAATTGTTTCAACGGAGAGCAAATCTTGTTTTTAACCAGACACTCACGTGTGGCTTCTGGTACAGGTTCACGTGTCACACATTTCGAGTCACATGTGATCTGAATAGCGACGACGCAGTAATTTATGCTCAATTAATCGATGGAGCTTATCGTCTTTGGGGAGGAAATTTGTCACCTTGTCCTTAATCCCCGGACGTGATGGCAAGATAGCTAAACTTTTGCCTTTAAGATATTCTTAAAACCAATAAAAGGAACTCTGCTTTCTATCTTGAAATTTGGATCTATAATATTTTTATAAGCAATTGATTCTCCTCTAGACAAGAGTTTCCCAACCTATGGTACGCGCACCCACATGTTGGACACACGATAGGCCATTTTGTGGTAAAAAGTAATATATAAATTATAAAAATAAAAGTAATGATGAAAGTATGAAAGTAATGATGGTAATGGCGGAAGACACAAAAACTTAACCTTTTGAGGACAGTTACACGCGTACCGCTAAGAGAAGCCGGCACGCTCGCGTGATAGTCATCCTCAAAAGGTTAAGGGATTTAAATGAAAATAATTGTTTGAATAACAATTTTGTTTTCCCGTTTCTGTGTGAAAAGTGAAAGGCGTTCCGTTAGTCGCATAGTAAATGTCAAATGTTTATAAATCGAGCTTCCTTTTTAATGAGTACTTAATTTGAAGTATTTATCGATGGAATGACTTTCTTTTTATATTTTTTTAAAAGTTATCAGTTTCTAAAAAAGAAAAAAAAATTTTGAACTTTCGGACTTATATATTGCAATCTGATTTTTTTAAAAAAGAAATGCGATTGACTTTTGGGTAAAAGTGAAAGAAAAGTGCCAAAAACACGGTGTAAAATAGTTTCGCTCTTAAACAAATACGGTTATTAACAACAGAATAAAATGCCGTTTGGCTCTTAAACTAACCAAAGTCCTTAGCATTATTATTAAAAACTATCTTGTATGGCTAGAGAGCTGTGGTGGGGATAAGGCAGATGATAAAAAGACCAATAAAAAGATAATAATATAATAATAAAAAAACAAAAAGATCAATCAAGGGATGTAGGAGAAATAACAGGTTAGGAACCACTGCTCTTGCTTATCTCGTATAAATGCACACGCAGCTTGTGTTTAGCTTCGCCGCATAGTGAGAGGAATCGAGTATGAATTTTAGAACAGTGCATCTTCCCTTTGATCACTTTACGCCAAAATTTTATAGAGATCCACAATTCTGGTGATCAAATTATGTGTCAGATTTCAACCATCTATCTCGTTCCGTTTGAATTTACCACATTCATATGAACAGACAGACAAAGTTTTATCGGAATTCGTCCAAAATTAGATACAGATATGCAGTTTCATTCATCTCACTTCTTTCCATTTTTGAGTGTTCGAGTTCACAGACAAGCAGAAATAAGTCCAAAAATGAAACTCTAAAACGTGGAGATTTCATCGAAATCTCCAGGTCGAATTTTTTTAACGATTATATATTTTCTCTTTCTACATTTCGTATACCAGAAAATAAACTTTCCCTCCTCATCGTATTCCTTTTTCTTCGCATAGAACAATTTTAAATCGATATTTTTAATATTTTAGTTTGAATTTTCTCATTAAATCAGTTTTTATGACTTTAATTGAGACCTTCTTAACCTTTCTCTATTCCAGACTTCCCTTAGATTGGGAAAAAATTTCTCTACCCAGTTTGGCGCCAGTTTTAGAGGGCGCTGCGAAGATATATTAGTAGTACATATTTCATCTTTTATTACCAAATATGACGAGAGGAAGGAAAAATATTACATTCCTCGGGCGCCATTTACCTTAACTACACTGCATCTTCTGTCAGACATTTGTAAGCAAAAATTGTTAAGAAAATCTTCTTGACTCAAAAGATTTGGTTACAATTCGCAAAATAACTATTTTAATTGAATTTCCTTTTAGTTATCACTTCGTAGGCGCAGTATGTTGGAGATGAAGAAATTAGTTTGAATTTTTGAGGTTCAAATTTTTGCTCTTTTAGGTGGGAAATTGTCTCGTCTAGTTAATGGAGGTTTTCACTTTTAAGTAATTTTTAACCCTCTGAGCGAACAATTATTTTGAACTTTTAGCTAACAGGTTAGAAAACTTAGCTTTTAAAGTAAATGAATCGATTTTTTTTGTATTTAATTATATCTCTGAAATCTTAAGATTACTTTATACATGATTGTTTAAGAAAATATACATATAAATACGAGCTATCCGCTTTTGAAATGAACATGAGAAACGTAAAAAGACGTTTGAGCCGCTCAGAGGGTTAATGTTATTGTATAGATACTAATTGTAAAACTTCCAGAGATAGATTGATTAGAAAAATTTTAAAAACGTTGAATGAAACATTTACTAAAAGTTTCTTTTATACAAGACCCTTGCCAACAAAAATCTTTTGATCATCTTTTGATCGGGTTCTTTAACATCTATTAACGGCAACCATTTAGCTTTCATGGGATAACAGCCAGTGTTGCTAGTATGTACGCCATTCTGTTTACATTCAACTTGGACAGACTGATGACCGATGATGTATTGCATACAGTTGTGAAATAAATGTTTTAAAGGGGGGAAATGACTTGTTTTCGTCCACTACCATTTACTTTGCGGCCAAAACGGATCTTGCGCCATTAAACTTGAATACAACCACAAAAACCTTTTACTTATCTTTACTTGAATCTTTGTTTACTTACTTATTTTCCTATTTTGGGGACACGGGAAAATTTTTTCACTCGAAAAGAAGTAGATTATGAAAAAAATGTTAGAAGCCAATAATCAATGACGAAAAAACCGGGAGTGTTATCTCCTCGACTTTGTTGTATACTTCCACAATGCGAGGCGTCTTGTATTTAGCTCCGTCACATAAAGAAAAGAATCAATTATGCAATATGAGACATGACCTCGCCCAGTTGACCAATTCTTTCCTAACTTTCATACAAATGCGCACACCGAGAAGATTCAAAGCCCTAATCGCGGTTAAAGGCGGCCCAGTGGCGTAGCGAGGGAATGCATAGGGGATATAGATTCCCCTGGCGACACTGAGGCAAAACATTAGTGCGCTTATGTACCTTTTTAAAGACAAATAAATAAAATACTAACATAGCCACCTACAGCTGATAAGCCGTTGGGAGCGAAAAGGTCAGATTATGCCCCCCAGAACCACTTACCCTCTCTACGCCACTGAGGCGGCCTGACTTAATATTAAAAAAAATTACTTATTATTACTTCATTTGTATTTGTTTGTAAATATTAATACCGCCGGTGACATGCTTTACACCCTTTGGGTAAGCAGGGTCGGCGTGGGCAATAAACAATAATAATAATAAATATTATTCAAATATTGAAATTATTTTGTTTTTAGAGCAATTCTTTCGTAGTAACGTACTTGGATACCATTCCACGAACAATAAGACGCTTCATTTCACAAATGTGTTTAAAATGCGCGGTGCGTCAATTGGCCAGAGGCTGTAGTTCTTAACGAGAATTCTGGAACGAATGAAAATGCCGAATCCGTGGTTGTTGACGGTGATCAAAAGTTTTCACAACATTCCCAGGGAAGGAAGCAATCATCTTTTTATTTTTTGTATCGTTTATAATTCAGACTGGTTTCGAACAAAAGATGAGAAGATCCATCTTGGACGCCCTTCTTCCACTACGATGAAAAAAATGTATTTCAGTGATATTGCGAAGGAATGTTGATGGGAAAAATAACAAACAAATAAATCTGGGGTGTGCCTCTTCTGGAAGGGGTGATTTGTAATTCAATGGAATCATTTAGATTCTCCTCAGCTCTGTTGCAACCGTTCTTCTGGAATGATTTTGCGTCAAGTGCCTCAGCCGGAGGGTGTTGTTCGAATGGGGTGAAGGTGAGGCCGAGTGAAAGCACACTAATCTACTGCCTGTCAAAGAACGAGGAATTTACTACAGCAGGCCCCAGGCGATGCTCTTATGAAAGGGTTCGGACCGTGGGAGATCACTGCGAAAAAAAGTAGGTCTGTAGACAGCTTACAATCTGATAAAGAAATGGTGCAAATAACAGTTACGAAAAATTGCTATTAACCGATGGTTACAGAGATAACATATAAAATTTATGGGTCGTTATGGGCACGGTCACAAGACATGCACAGTTACAGACATTGAAAAACGTCTTGAAAAATGCGACAGTTGTTGTGGTCATTATATTTCCGCTTATTGAGGTGATTTTGAGTCACCTCAAACTGATTAAATCCAACAAGATATAAAACATTTGTTTGCTGTGGATACGGTTTCAAGAACTGCATCCTTAAAAGCACTAAACCAGTCTTTACAAACCTTCCAAATGTGATGCTCACTGTACTTCTCTATATAAGAACGTTCTGAGTTATTAAAAACTGGTTAAGTCTAAATCCACACAACAAGACAAAACGTTCGTTAACTTTTTTCAAAATCGATACAAAGTGAGAGCTTGCAGTTGGGAAAGCAAACCTTTTATTTTAACAGAACAATGAAAAGTATTTCCCTTCTATAGTCTAAATCAGAATTTCTTAAACTTTTTCCTCTCACGACCCCTTTTTCATTGAAAAGGTTTTTGGTTCCCCAATTTCATGAAAAAACTTTTACCATAACACCAGACAGTGGCGTAACGAGAGTAAGTGGCGCCCGGGGCATAATGATTTTTTCGCCCCCAGTCTTCATAAGCAGCTTAACATGTGTACATAAGGGACAAGTTATTATATTTTTGTCCCCTCAGCATATTTGATTTTAAAAAATGGCGTATACACACTAACGTTTTGTCGTCATGGCGCCGCCTAAGACTACTCCCGGGCCATCTATACCCCTTTGTTCAACCCCGTCGCTACGCCACTGACAATAGAACTGAAAAATTAATCTAAAAAATGTAATTCTGATTAATGATAAATAGAAGAAATATATTTAAACCATGTCTATCACAAATTTTATTGTAACATTTAAGGGGGCTTACGACTGTTAAACCTCGAAAATTTTCGATTTTATGAAAAAGAAATATAGTATTTCCAAGTCTTTTCTGAACAAGTTAAAACAATCCACGTTAAAAAATTCCCATAATTATGAAAGTTATGAAGGAAAATGTATCATCTGTTCAACGTAAACATTGAAAATGGCCATATCTTTAAAGCGCTATATCTCAAAATGTGTTTTTTTGATATTGTGCGCACAATATCTCAAGAACTATTGAATGTTTTTACATAAAATTTTTACTGAATATGTATTGTGCTATTTTCAACAAATTGAACCACAGTTTTTGTACATATTTTTTCCAAAAAAGATTTTTGTGAGGTTGAAAATGTTGAAAATTTAACTATTTTTAACATTTTATTTTAAATTAGTAAATAAAATAGAAATTAAATTTAAATATAAATAAATTGTGGTTCAGTTTTTTAAACAGACAGTTTGGATTACTTAGATACTCAAAATATTGTGTTTAGACCAATATTTTATCCGTAATCATTCCCGCAACGGTGACTATCTCATTTTTTCTCCAAAAATTATACCCATATTTATTACTCTCTCAAATAAATACATACCAATAGGAAGGTTTGAAAATGTGTGTACTATAAGCGAAAGAACAAATATTTTTATGGAAAAAACGGACTGGTGAAATTGATTTGTTTCGCAGAAAAAAATATCAAAATTTGACGTCCCCCCCCCCCATTTTTTCTAGTTTTAAGAGTCGTATGTCCTCTTAAGAGAGGAAGATTATCTTCACCAGTTTTACTTACAAATATTAACATGTTCACGCCGGCGTGTACGACCGGTGGGTCACACTGGGATAATGCAAATTTCAGAGCCGCCGTAAACATGTTGAAATCAAGAAGGAAGTAATGTTACGAAGCTGTAAAGTAGTTTTCCTAACATGCTATTCTTACGGCAGGAAAGAGAGTTTTACAGAAGTTTTACTAGAAGCCAAACCAATGAACCCCGATCTTTGCGACAAACTTGACGATCACTTTAACGACTTGGCGATAAATTTGGCGACAAAACGAAGCTTCTAGAAAATAAAAGAAATTTGTCCCTATCTCTACTAGAAGTGGAAATACCAAGAAGCTTCGAGAGATTACTATGTGGCGTCACTTCCTGTTGGAAAAGATATAAAAAGCAAGCTCTCAAGAAAAAAGTGGTAGTTGGAGTTTCGTCAGCAGTGCAAGCTGGTGAGCTGATGGACCTTGAGCGCTAATGAAAGTGTTGTTATTGATATTTATTAGTGATAAATATCAGTCACAGCATGACCGATATTTATTACTAATAGATATCAGTCTTGATATGCTGAATTTATAAAAGTGCTGCTTAGTTTTGTTACTTGTGCTACGTTTTGTTTTTTCTGGAATATTCGTAAAATAAAAAATCATTTATTTCTTATTATCCTGCTTGTTAGACTGCATTCATGTACACTCGCCAGACGATTTTTGTAACAGCATTGTCACGGAGTACTTCGCGACAACAATATTGTCGTTCACTGATGAATTAAGAAGCACCATTCTAAACCTAGGTGTCTTATACTAAGACTCACCATCCCCAAATGAATTCAAGAAAATTTCAAAATCATACTCTTTCTTGAGTTTTAAAGTAAAAATAAATTTACTTAATTAAATTAGTTAAAATTTTAAAATCATATTAAAAGATAAATAACATTTTTAGTCAAGTGTGTATGTTAAACGAATTTTTTATTTGTTTTTCCTGTGCACATCTTTGTTCGCTGAAAACTTTTTTGTACGCTAATGTGTATAAAGTATTAAGAACCTTGATCTCAGGAAATATTAGTGAAATTTTTCAGAAAACAGAAAGTAAATTAATGATATAATTAATATTTGATGCAATTATAAACACGCAGGATGCGTGAAAAACCGATGGACAAATCATGCATATAAGCAAGTACATCTAAAATTTCCACTCAAAAATCTTCCACAGATTACTATGAAGATCAAACCCATAGTAATCTGACGAATAAATTTTGACTAAAGTTTTTATTCAATTAAATTTCTTTCGTGGTTGAATTTTCATCCCCTTTTGGTAATTATATATTTTTCGTCTAGACATAACTTTAATTTTCATTTGATTGCCTTTATTTCCTGATTTTCTACTAATTACTGTTAAATGACTTTCGTAGTTAAAAAATTTATCTTTTTGTACTTCATTTTTTGTTATACCAATCCTTTAGATAATTTGCTGTCTGGTTAAAAAGCAAAACTATCAGATTTTTATTTACTTATTAATTTATTTTTTATGATGATGACGACAGAATATGAGGTGCTATGACAATATTAAAAAAACACCGAATTAAAATAATCATGACTACTGCATTTCTAATCAAGGTAATTAGTTGACTAAGCTGAACTAACCCCAGATAGAACATCTGATTCTTAGCCTTATTTACAATTTAATTTTTATGTGTATTTTTTATACTAAACATTAAGATTTCTTTGTTAATGTTGAAAAAGTTAATCCCCTCTTTTTGGGTATCATCTGAACCAATAACTTTTTCTTAAAATCACTAAAAAGAAAAATCACGTTAAAAGAACATTTTTCAAGCAAACTTTCGATCGCTTGTTTCCCATTAACTTTCTTTTGAAAGAAATTGAAAAAAGTTACTGTAGACTATAAAATACATCAAAGCTATTCAAAGAAAACTGTTTCTCTTCTTACAGTTCAAAACTTGCAAAAGAGCGATAAAAGCATAATTTATGGTTTCCATTTCAAGTTTGTTTAAATCCGACTCTAAATCTTCTGTCGAAATGCGATCTCGTCTCAAAGTAGTTTTCCTATAACAGAATAGCAACCATGGTTACCATAAATATTGAAGAATCGTCGTAATAGTATTGCATAAATTTCTGTAAAAGAAAAGTCTGGATTGTTTTATCATCAACTTTCTGGTATAAGTTCACATGATGTCATCTATGGCATGTGATAGAGAATGGTTTTGCCTATATGTTAAATAACCTAACATTCGCAAACTCTTTTAATAAGCATCCAAAAACTGCTTTTCCACTGACGATTTGTCATTGATTCTTAAATCGGACATTTTATTCGGTATTAAGGTCGAAAACTGTTATTTAAAGAAAGGGATTTTTACACTACCTTAATACTAAACACAATTATCTATCCGATGATGTCTGTTTGATTGCCATTACATTTTTTCTTTCTGATTTCCGCAATTTTTTGAAATTTTAACTTTAATTATAATCACGATAAGTTATTCTCAAATGAATATACAGGGATTCATAACTATGTAACGAGAATAATGTGTTTGTGATCTCGAATTCTATATCTGCCATAAATATCCTACACTGAATAAAGAACACGAGTATTTTATTTATCATAACTAAGGAAATATCCCACAATTCATAGCGACAGTGGAAACGGTTGAACATCTCATCCAAGAATATGAACTCTGGCAAAGTAAAAGAAGTAAATGGCCAGTTAATTGGGAAAGGCACCCACTTAATGTACTTTTTAAAAACGTTAATGTCCTTTCTTCGGTAAAAAATATAATGTCTGAAGTTTTCTTCATAGAACTGAATGAGTGTTAACTGTGTTTCTTTTTTGACTGCTTTTACTCTTTGCTCCAAAAGCAAGCAAGTAAATGCAGTAATTATAAGAAAGAAAAGTTACAAAGGTGTAATAGCAATTACACCTTTGTAACTTTTCTTTCTTATAATTACTGCATTTACTTGCTTATTTTATTAAATTAGTTACATATTTAGACCTTTTTTTAAGGACTTATATTTATTATTTAGTCTTATTTTTAATTTTTTTTTCGTGTATGTTTATTTTTATTTCTTTTTAGTTTAAAATTCTTTGATTCAGCTTTTTTATTTTGAATGTTTGACCTTTGTTTGTTCATGCAAATTTCTTTGTTTCGATAGTTATGCTTCATATTATTTTTCTTTGGTTCTAATTAGTTTTTAGTAAGAGAAATTTGGTGTTTATTTTACTTTTGTTATTTTGTCTTATGTTAACCATTTTTCTAAATTTTTTATGTTACTTTAGGACAATTTTAGGTTATATAATTGTTAAATTGGCTGTTTAATTGATACTTGATTGTTTTATTTGATGTAACATGGATCGTTTGTTATTTTAGTTACCTGTGGGACACTTGGGTGCCCTTCTTTTGGCTGGGCTACTTCTCAGAGGCCTCTCTTGTCATCCACATAGCTTCAACTTGACGGAGTCTGCTTGCGCGCATGCTAGACATGTTATGATCCCATAATCCGCAGTAATCTGATAAGCGACTTGCCGACAAACAACACAATCTTGACTATAATTCTAATCTAGGTCATCGCCTAAATTCCCAGAGCTATCTTATCCAGTGGGCTAATCGGGCTGTAGCCCTGGAGCGCCTAAAAATTTACTATACTGATTTTCTTTTAATTTTGTAGCTAAAAAATTATTTAATAATAATTTTTAATATGTTAAAATTAAAAATCTGATAACAGTTTGTTACTAGATACTCATCAGTTTTATGATGTTACATAAACATGTATATCAATTAAAAAAATATTCATGCAGAACCAATGTTTGAATATTTTTTTATATTTATAATGTAACCATTAAAATTATCCATGTATGCGATTATGGGGGGAGAGAAGTTGGAAGCTTGCTTGCAAAATCCCACTTTTAAAAGACGCCGATTTACAAAATTATAAGGCGCTATTCAGAGAACAGGTGATTTTTTTTTAAATTAGAAAGTATTTTTGTTGGTTGGTTGGTTGGTCGTTTCTAGCCAGTTTTGTTGGGGCGCCAAATTACTCTAGCCCAGGGCACTCAAATTTTCTCAGAAGACCCAGCAAATTCCTGTGAGATATCTTTTCAAACTTCACTCAATTTACACTAGTTCGCTGAAACTTGGCATGTACAGAACTAGAGGGGAGAATCAACCTCTCAACCAATTAAATAAAGGATACCAATTATTATATAAATAAGTTAATGTATAAATATGTATGTATTATTGTAATAATATGTATAATATGTAAATATGTATAATAAATATCTTAATATATAAATATGTGTAATAAATATGTTAATATATAAATATGTGTAATAAATATGTTAATATATAAATATGTTATGTTTGATATCTTTGAAGCAATAATTTATATGCCTTCTTTCTAGAATCTTACGGTTTTAAAATGTCTTTGCTAGCCTTCATCTTGATACTTAATTATGTTCATACAAATACCCATATACATGGTGTCCCAAAATGTCGCCTCCAAAGCATGCAGAAACAAGTCATGTTTACAATTAGAATATGACAAAGTGCGACCGCTACAGTCTACAGCTACTACTCTTTGCCCGCGAATTAAGTAAAAGAAAAGGATACATCAGATAAAGCGTAAAATTTAATGAATATAAAATCCCAATAGCACAACGACAAAACTGTATGGATAACAAAATTGCAGGTCGTATACAGCATGAGAGAAATAATGATAAATAGGACGCAGTATCAACTACAAACACTTTAAGTACTTAAAATAAGTGTTCAGAGACTCACCATCTGAAAGTATACACGTTTCGCATTAAATCGTAATCAAATGACAAAGATAATATCTGAGCAGGCATTTTACTCTCCAAGCTTCCGCCTACTTAAAACACGTAAACTTCTTTGTGGATAAATGTTTTCTTTATTTTGTTTCCAATTTTTTCCGGAATAGGTTCAGGCCTCAGAGGAAAATTTAATTTCGACCTTAAAGTCGTTTTTCCTCGACAGAAAACCTATTCTAATTTTGAATCTGCATGGATGGAGGCATCTGATGAAATTATCTATCGGGTTCTTCTTCCTCCTCGTTCTTTTTCATTCGTTTTTTGTTAATATTATTGCATTTTTACCTCTATAACAGTTAAAACTTCCCTTACTTACTCCTTAAACTTTATTTTATATATCTTTCTACTTAAAACACATTTGTCTCAAGTCAGCATATTTCACATGCATCAGGCTTACATACACGGATGATGTAACCCTAAAATCGGGTCTCTAGCTCACGACCTTCCAAACACGATGTCGATACTCTTCCATCTGGCCAACGCCCATTTGCTTTTCTTAAATAAGACCGTAATGAATTAAGAACTTTAATAAACTATGATAGGAATATAAAGTTCTTCTGTAATATACTTAATGTTATCTGTAGCGTTTGATTCTTCGACGTGTAATTATATTATACTAATAATAAGGCTTGAATGTAATAAAAAGTTGTTGATTAATAATACGTAAATAAATGTAAAAAAAAATATTTTTCCGTCCGTCATTTCATATTATTTCACATGACGTCAATAAATGCGTAAATACGCATAAATTTTATATACATTTCCGTTCGTCATTTTTATATTTTTTCACATGACGTCAGTGAGCTTATCGTCTAATATCTGGCTGCACTTTGTTTTACGTAGCATTCAGACGCCAAGTTCTTTTTCCTACTGCAATATGCACAACAGATTTTAAAATTAAATTGACATGGTTTGATTTACGCGTATCATGTGGGCATGAATTTACTCCATTTTCAGCTTAAATAAATTAACATACAAGAGAGCAATTTGAAGTACACCTAGCAGTATGAACCTTAGCTAAGTACCATATCTTCATCCAAGAAGTAATTCGCGTGCGCTATTCCAGAAAAAAAAGGAAAACCGACAATCTGAGCCCATAATTCATCAAATTATTGTTGTCAGGGGACTGCATCTTGGCTGGGCCTGACTTCAGTATAAAAATAACGCTTCTCGCATAACATGATTCGTGAAGACTCACGTGAATTTTCTGCTGACTCACGTGGCTTTCGATTTCCGACCGTCTGTCCGCAGACATTGTTAAGCCGGACACGTAACTGCAGGCCAGATTTAACGCCCTTTTCATGCATTGAAGAAGATGCATCCGACATTAGCATCATAATGACTACAGTCTTTCTCCAGTTAAAAACTCTTTGAACATCCATTATGTTATTTTTTAGAAGATATTAAGAGTTGTTAAACATTTCGAGACTATTGCAGGAGGGGTTTGCCAGAATTCATTTAGTGTTGTGTAAGCACCTATAGATTTCGTGCCGGTTTAATTTAAACGATTCAGAGCGAAAAGGTGAGGAGATAGCAGAAGTAATTTATAGCTAGCTTTTGTTGGCTGTGTTTGCTGTTAAAAGTAGGATGTGAAACGGGACAAAATTTTAGCATCATTTAGCGAGAGAGAAAAAAAGTGCAAAATGGATAAACTTGGACTGTTTCAGAAATATTCGTTTTAATACAGAACTTTCTTTAATTTTTTTCTCTCGCCTCCCGATTTTGCCCCCAAAAGGATTTTAGCACTCCCCTTTATTAATAATTTTAACCCTACATTGCGCAGTGATTCAGTTGTGCATCACTACCATCTTTGCCTTCTTTCAAATTATTTCGCAGAATCTGCCTGCATACTTTTAATATAAACCTACATTTGTTAAAAAATGTCTACTATGCTATTAGGTGAATGATGACTACTTGTTCTTTGTCGACTCTGTGTTGCCTGATGAATGCGCAGTTGCTTTACAAATTTTTATTTATAAATCTCTCTATGATAAATCATTCCCTCAAATTCATTTTGCCATTGTAATTCAACACCGTGCTAAAAAAAATTTTTTTCTATCTTACTTGACCTACCTACGTTAAAGTCTTATCACTAGATTCGCGCAGTGAGTCAAGACTTGTACAAGATTTTATTGCTGCATACAGGGTGCCCAATCTAATCGTAGTCCAAAAGAAAATGTCTAAACTGGAGATGGGCATACACTTCTTATCGGAAAAATGCTTTAAATGAGGTAAAGAATTATTTTTTATGTTGTTTGAGTCAATAAATGTGCTGAAAAAATTACGAAATATAAATTTTATACAATTTCTAGATCCTATTGGTTATATTTAGTAAAATAATCTTGAAACTAACATCTCTACTACTAATAAATGAGAATGTGTGTGTGCCCGTGTGTCTGTGTGTCGGCGCTCTGCAAGGCACACCGCTCGAGCTAGAGCTACAAAATTTGGTACATACTTTGGAGGGTGGGAATGTGCTCCTCGAAGAACTTTTTTGAAATTTTAATTAATTAAAAATTAAGCAAAAATTTGGCGTTAATCCTTAATAACTTTCGAAAATATTAAAGCACAAAAATTATTTTTACACCACTTGAAAGTGTAAAATATTGCTTTTTCAATTATATCAATTAAGCTGTCGTACAATTTTTTTTTATCTAATTTTAATAAATTTTTAAAATATTTTTGACATAATTTACAACAATACTTTTCATTGTTGCAACGCAATTCAAACCGTTTTCATTGTTTAAACAAATATTTATTTGCGTGCTTCTTTTCCATTGTTGAAAGTTAAGGTAATATTTTATAAATGTTTAATGATATGTTTATATCAGCATATTTATTATATTTTATTCTGCTAATATATTTCCATATTTTCATTCAGCTAATATGCTGCTGGAAATAAAATGTGCCGCGCCATTTTAAAATTAAAATCAAATGCATATTTTCAAGACGAATAAGAGAGTGAAGATGATGCCATTGTATGATACATGACGCAGACAATTACTGGTTCATGCAGACAACGAACAGAATAGGTGGAAAGCTACTGAAAGAACATGGAGTTAAATGTCTATCACGATTTGGAATTTAAAATTTCTTTGTTAATGGAATCATGAATATCAAATAATACAGAAGAGATTCAAATGATATTATATTCCCGGCGAAGAAACTGGTCGCGGAAGGCGGCTAGTTTTAAATAAACAAAAAAAAGTTCTACTCTTCTACGACCAAAACTGATCGAGTTATGAAACTGGGAATTTTATTATTTTAGGCCATTTTAGACCATTTCAATGGCCGCTACGAAGAAGATTCACCAATCAACAGAATTCGTTTCCACGAGGTGACCGTTGATTGGTCTAAAACAATACAATTCACAGCTTCATAACTCAGTGATTGGAAGCAGAAGAGTAGAACTTTTTCCTTTTTAAATGTTATTGTATAAAGATTATTTTACAAGCCATTAAGTTTGATTCTGAAAATACTGTCCAGGCCTATTAAATTGGATTAATAGGCCCGGACAACTGTATAAAATTTTAGATTTCGTACTTTTTTCAGCACAACATTTATAGATTTAAACAACATAAAATTAAATTCTTTACCTCATTTAAAGCAATTTTCTATGCCTATTTCTAACTGCTGAGAAAGCAACTATTGGGTCACGATTAGAGTGGACAACCTGTATATAAAAAACTTAGTAATTATTTTATGAAAACCCATGTTGGTTTTTAATTACATAATGAAATATATACAAATATAAATTCATCCCCGCTTCCACTCTTTTATTTCGTATTTTCGATTGTGGTATACACATTTTTACTGTTTTGAGTCAAGTTGACTCAATAGATGATTTAATAGTTTGTTGTTTTAAATACACGAAATTTGCGTCTCGCAAAAAAAAAATGTCTTATAATATTCCTAAAAACAACTGATGCGTAAGCTATCATGTTCAATCTTGTCAATTTATTTGATGAGTTGCATACATAATTTATCATTTCGATGATGTAAATGATTTTTGATAGAACATTGTTTTAAGATTTAACAATATTTGTGCTAAATGCAATAAGTTAGCACGAGGAATTTTTTTTTGAAATGTTAATATGTAAATAATGTTTTCAGTAAAGATTTTTCTTAATAAGTGATCGATTTAAATTAGTTTGAATTTTTTTTCCGTAAAGCCTCATTTTGGTGTGTGACTAAAATGTAATTTCAGGCTTTGCTATACGATTTAGTAAAGTCTAAGCCTGGTGTAGTACAAAACCAATAATTTAGGAGACTTGACGTACACCAATAATCTTCAAATTAAAGTTGATCATTCAGTGTGAAAAACACTTCTATCTGTTCCACATCTTTGACCTAATAATCGAGAAAAAAATACATTCGAGATTTTCTCTAAAATGTTATCAGAAGAAAAAAAACATTTGGAAGAAGTGTTGTTTTCGCCTTATGTTATAAAAATCTTTTTTCCCATCTATGTTCAATATTTTTTTCTCCTTGATCCATTTGTCCCGTTATCTTTTTATTAATTACAGCATTCTTGCGAAAATATTGCTTTTTATCTTACTAACATCCCAACTCTTGTTGAAATATTAGAACAATTACTCTATGAAATTAGGTCCAATTTGTCACTTAAAATCTAGGATAAATCGACAACCTTTATGTGTCTTAGAGAAGATAAATCGACGTCCTTTATGTTTCTTAGAGAAGGTAGGTGTGTGCTTAAGCACAGCTTAATTCTTCTAGAAATCTTTTAAAACAGCGAACGGAATGTCTCAAACAGATGATGGATTTAAAGGTTTTGCTGACACTGATGGATTTCGGTTTTAAACAAACTATGGCATGAAATTTTAAAGAACATAACTTTAACGCTCAAAAAGGAAATGTAAACATTAAATTAGATTTGTTTGGTTTTTGAATTGAGATCATTTAACTAGGTCTATCTGTTTATTTACCCAGGAAAAATAAAGCTAGTTAGTTTAGATAATGGAATTTCCTACGGTTGTTGGAAAATGTTGGCAACTGTTGATTCTTTTAAGTCGAATTCCGTTTGTCAATGATAATAATAAAGGAAATCCTCGTTTTGAGCTTGGCTTGATTTGGCAGAACGCAATTTCACACAACCCGTGGGCATATTCAAAGCACGGCAATTATGAAATCTGAAAAATTTAATTTTTCCTAATTTGCTTACTGTAAATAAGCATATGATTTTAAAACATAAAATCATATAAATAAACATTGAATAATATTGTAGTTCTCAGCTTTTAATATGCCACACATATATTTTTATATTACTTTCAATTACATTCAGTGGCATAACAACCGGAGGGCAAAGGGCCGTAACAACCGAAGTGTTAAATACCATGGGCACCAGTCTTAGGGGACGTAGCGAGGCAAAATATAAGAGTGTCTCTTTTAAAAATCTGTAACGGTCGCGGTGGCCTATTGTAAGGGTAAGGTGTTTGGCATTGGGGCCATTGTGCTCCATGTTCAAAACTCGCTTGCACTGAAGATCCGATGTCTGTGTGGGCCTGTTGTACTCTAAATCATAGGTAGTGGGTCAAACATCCTCCCACTGGTGTGTGCGGAAGTTTGGAGTGGGTGCTTACTCAGGTGTCTTCGTCATCTGACCGCGGTAGAAAATTACGAGGTCCGCCCCAAAATAGACTTCGTGTTGCTTCAAAACGGGACATTAATATTACTAAACTAAATTTTAAAAATCTCTGTGAGGAGAGAGGTTTAAAATAATATTGTACCCCTGGAGCCCAGGCTCCTTGCTACACAACTGATAGAAACCATCCTCTTCCAAGGATGTTCTTGAATTTTGCCTCTCTTTCAGTGAATTTCGGAATAATAAGTAACTGATATAAAAATAAATTTGTACTTCTTGAATTTTGCCTCTCTTTCAGTGAATTTCGGAATAATAAGTAACTGATATAAAAATAAATTTGTGTTACTTATATATATACGGGAGTAAATCAAGGATGTTCTCCCCTCGACTTTCTCAACATGGTGCGCTTTGTTTTTATTTTCTTTATAAAGTCAAAGGAAGTGAGCAAGCATGCATTAGGGAAAAGTACCTATTTTCGTTGACGGATCTGGTCCAAAGTTTAGATCTACAATTTGGGTGTAATACACGTATCAAATATCATTCGTCTAATTCTCAGAGTCTCATTGCAATTTTGAGTTATCATTTTCCCATACACGCAGATAGACAGACAGTCTACGCTTTGACTGATTTGGTCCAAATTTTATTGCAGATTGCAATTTTGATGGAAAGATCGAATGCCAAATTTTATTTATTTTATTGTATTGTAACAGATAAGCAAATAGGCAACTGTAGAGTCCAATATTTGATACAGATCTGTAGTTTTTACTTAAAGTTTACGCGTCTAATTTCATTCATCTAACTCGTTGCGATTTTAATCTAATGTCTTCACATACGAACTGACAGACACATAGGTAGCCTTCGAGATAACGGATTTTGACTTAAGTTCAAGTCTTTAAGTGTATTAAGTCCTTTGCTTGCTACGCAAGTATTATTTTGGTAAGAAAACTTAGCACATTTCATCCATCTAAGTTCTTCCATTTTTGAGTTATTCTGTTCACATACTCTCACACAGACAAACAGACATAATTCCTTTTTTTTTTTTTTTTTTTTTTTTTTTAAGAATTGGAGGGGTTGCGCCTAAAAGGAGGAGATGCGTCAAAATCTTGAGGTCGATTTTTTTCCGTTTCTTATTGTATCTATCTCTCTGTATACATCGTACTGGAGAACGTAAAAATTTATTAGAAAGTTCATAACAACTTAATCCTACATTGAATAAAAATTTGTCAGAAACTTTTAATTCCTGTTTGTTGATGACATTTTTAGCAAACCAAATGTAAAGGTTGCTACTTTGGATCGATACGGTGGTCAACAGGCGAACATGGGGTTATCATTATGGTCTATAGCACTAGGGCCAGAATTTACTTCAAGTTATTCTAGTTACTGCAACAAAGAGAGAAGCTACTGCATCTCATTAGGCAAGGTAACTTGGAAGGTACAAACCACCATTGACAGGCATGCATGTGTGAACTGGATCGTGCAGGTGTGAGGAAACTTCACGCAACACTGAAGGAACTAACTCATAATAACTTTAATAAACTTAACAAGATAAAAGTAAAAGTAAATGATAATTGAATTAACATGTCGACAACAGGAACATAAAGCAAAGCAAGAGAAAGAGTGAGACGACAGGTGATGCTTGAGCATTTATAGTACTCAGATCTCAACTACGCATTAGAAAGGTAGGCAGCGCAAGCAGGACGAAGCTGTTGCCACATATTTAAGGTGTAAATTGGATTGAAGTCCCTGTTTGGAATAATTATTATTCTCTAAATAGTTTTCATGAACGACAAGACATAGAAAATCGTTAAGAATACCTCCTGGTCCCTACAAAGTACATTACTATTAAACATCATGGAGCTCTCAATGTCCTGTTTCGTTAATTGTAGTGTCATTGTGTTTTTAATTAAATTTAAGCTATTTTTAACGTTTGGCTGATGCAACTGTAAACTATCTTAACTGAGAAATTTGTCGTCGACGTTTATTCTAGTCGTAGAAATACAACTGAGTTCATTGCCTGTTGATACTCTTACCTTGCGTCTGATTAGAATAAGCATGTATGTATTTCACGAGTTTCAATCTTAAGAAAGAAAAGCTCTTATCTGATGAAATGTAGAACGAACTTTCTAGTGTGGAAGATATCCTGCTTACTTTCATGTCGTCATCATTATCATAGATGACAGTGACAATGACTGTCAAATAAAAGTGTGTATTTTTTATCGTTTTGATAGAGCATATGAGGAGTGAAGAGATATCGAGTAAGTGTTCATGGGCGATATTGATGATTCTTAATCAACAGTATCAGTATCGTGATGATTCTATTTATCAGTAATGTTAAGCGTGCCTATAACAAGAATCGGAAAAAATAGCTAAACCTAAAAGAACAAGAATAACAAAAAACATAAAATACGCACAATGCATTTGGTACGCGCATAAGCTGCATATTCCAGGAATGCAGTGACAATATTACAAAATTAACTAACAGAATAAAAATCATAGGATATAAAACAAAACGATAATGTATACGAAAAAACAAATTTTAAAAGAAGAAGAATCCAGCAGAGAACTTTCTCAAGTCTCCCTACTGGGATTCTAAAAATTCAGAATTGGAATAATTCGAAAAGAAATGTGTTTGACTTTTTTAAGTCGGTTTCTCTACAGAAAATTATCCCAATTCTGAATTTTTAGAATCCCAGCGGGGAGTGACCTTTGAGAAAGTTCTCTGCCGGATTCTTCTTGTTTTAATATTTGTTTTTTCGTATATATTACAGTTTTGTTTTTTGCCCAAGGATAGGATTTTTATTCTGTTAGTTAATTTTGTATCAAGCGTGCCTATTTATCGGATTCCCATATTTCTAGTTAATGTATGCCATCGCGTTTGGGTCGACTTTTCTCTAAGACGTTACTAAATTCTAATTTCCTTTTTTCCAATTTCATGGAAAATAACTTCAAAAACTTCCATGAAACAAAAATAAGGGAGATATAAAAAAAATAACACTAGAATGAATTTTTTTACTAAAATGGAATGCTGAATAAAAAAGTTCTTATTCGAAAGTTTATCAAAGCATATACAGGGAGGAGGGAAACAGGTTTCATTTCATGATATACCATATTATGGTAATGTACATCTACAATAGGCCACAAATAAAGCGCATTTCGTTGTGTCTACTTTGAATATCTAGGCATATTCTCCAGCAGTGCCAGGCACGTATTAAAGACTAGGCGCACCAGACACGCGCCTTGATCCCCGGGCCCAAAGGGGGACCCTCAAGGAAGCGATATTTTTAAAATATCGCAATAGATAATTTCCCTCTAACAACCTGTTCACATATCCGATTTTAACTTAGCAAGTCCCCGTTTTATTGTCACAATCAGAGTGTCTGAACAGAAGAAATCTCTTTAATAGTAGTTGGGTACCAGTGGCGTAGCGAGGGCAAGTCGTGCCCGGGGCGAAATATGTATTTTTCGCCCCCGACGTCATTAGTGACTTACAAGGATAAATGGCGCCCGGGGTTTAGTATTATTTTTTCGCTCATTAATCAAATTTTACTTTAAAAAGTGACCGAAACATACTAATATTTTGTTCCCATGGCTCCCCTAAGATTGGCGCCCGTGGCATGTATACCCCCTTGCCCCCCGGTAGCTAGGCCTGTGTTGGATACGCGCACATACATCCCGCACTTTCTCAAAGACCTAATTACGGGTAAATTTTCTCTTCCGGTTTCCTAGGGAAAATGCTGAGCAAAACCACCGTTGATTACATTTACAGCATCACGGGTGGTCTGTGTGCAACACCCAACAGATATCAATGTACCTCACGTATCAATGCAATAGCTTCTCTCAAAATTTTTGTCACTAATGACACAAATCGGTTGAATACACCAGATTTAAACATATGTAAAAGTTTAGTTCAGACGGTAGTCCAGATGACCAGATATTCACATTCCCAGACTTGAGAAAGAAACCCAATCAGTACAAAGAAAACATCTTTGCAGGAAGGTGTCGTTTCAATGATTAAAATTATTGATGTGCTTTTCTTTTCAATGAATATCTGTAGTCATTAGTAACAATGGATCAATTCAGAAGATAAGATCCCTGTTCCCCTTTAGTTATTTAACTGTTTTAGGGGGTGAATATCCATTGTTCTTCTGTTTCCCATTCACACTTCTGTTAAACACTATTTAAGTCAGGGCCAGAGAAATACAAGGGCTGGTTCATAGCGAAGAACCAGTGGGGGAAATTTGTGACGTCACCATGCGGACACTCCGCGCTCGAAAATACGAAAAACCCATTTGATATTATTGTTTTCCTTTTTTTTACTTAATATTTAAAATTGGATGCCTGTATATTAAAATATCATAAGCATAGTAAATATTTGCAAAACAGACATATATTTTTAAGTAATTGTTGAAGGATAGTTTCGGATCTTAAAAATTTAGGCAAAAATTCAAATAATACCTATCATGCGCAAACCATTTCATGTTTTGATTGAACCAAAAGTTAAAACCTTTTTAAATACTCACACATTTGTTATGTTTTGCAAACATATCAAAAATATAAATACTAAGAAAAATTATTCATTTTATAATTATACTTAAAATATGTAATAAATATAATGCAGTTATATATATTTAGTATTTTTTTCATAACCAGCAAAACATCAAGAAGCATACCAGGTCTACAAGAACATTTGGAACAGCATCCCTTTATTGGGAAATAATACCCCTATCTGATTTCGCCAGCATAAATAAGACCGCCTGGAAATAGATCGAACAATGAAATGTCTCGAAATATCTTTTGCTGTCCACTTGATTTTGCTTATATTTTCTATTACGGCATTTATCTATGTTGATGTTAAGATATTTTTTTAAAAATTTTCTTCTATTTTCGATACTTTTTTCAGTTTACTTTTTTAACTTTTATTTTCGGTTAAAATGTGGCTAACTTTGCGCTTTCATTTTCATTTCTTTTTTTTTTTTCCTCTGATTTTTCTCCGTCTCCTTTTTTGTCTTCTCAAGTTCGTTATCAAGAAAACAAATTCTTTCCAGAAGTAATGCATTTTCTTTTTGAGTTTCAAAGCAAGATGAGGAAATGTTTTCAGTTTTTGAGGTAGTAAATGGCTCCATAGCTGTCGTGACACATGCTTTTTTAAGCGTTAGACATTTTAATCTGATTTTTGTTTCCTGCAAAATACTTCTTTTCCTCTCACTTCTACTTAAAACATCTTCCCCATTATCTTGCAATGGCAAGTTGACACTCGGAAATGCATCAGGTTTTAATATTTTCTTTTGATTTAAACCAAGTAGGCGATTTCTTATGCCATCCATGTAATTGCTTGGCCTAAAGTGATCAATACATATCCTAGCGTATTTTACATTTATATGACCTTACCTTTTACATTTCGAGATCCAAATTTTATCCAGATTCGGACATACTGAAAACATATGATATATTATACCTTGGTCTTTCGTTTTCCTGTAATAATTTGAGCATGTAGCGACAGCACAAGTAGATATACTCACAAGAGATGAAAGATTTTCTTAATATTTCATCAAAATAACAAGTTACACAGAACAACACAGGAAAAAATAGCTTAGAATTAAAAAAACGGCAGTGGACGCTCTCGGACCCCACAAGCTTCCTGTCAGCATAATGACGTCAAAACTGGTTTCCCCCACTCTTTTCGGTAATTCTAAAACTTCAAAGGTATGAACCAGCCCTTCTATTTCCCTGATTTAAGTATCATTTGAGAATATCCATCATCGTTTAAAACCCTTTTTTATTATCACAATCTTGAACAGAAGAAATCTCATTAAAGATTAAAATATCCTAATGCATCTAGATCGCGTTAACGTGAGAAAGTTTACTGTATTTTTGAAGCTTACTCAAAACCCATGGCAGAATTCAAGTCAGATTTCATGCTAAAGATTGTAATGTACATTACATTAGTTGTTTTGAAAAAAATTCTTCTTCCACTGACGAATAGAACTAATAAGACATGTTTTATTTAATTTATCATTATAGAGTTGAATAATATATGACAATAAATATTTAATTACATAAGTTCATTTAGGTTCAGAAAAAAATAATATCGAACAAATTTATTAAAAATTCTGAATATTTTAATATAAACAACATCCACAGTTTTATTACAATTAAATTTAAACTTAGAAAACTCGCTGCTTCCATTCAAATTTCTTCATTTTAAATTTTTTTAACAAAAGATTTCACTAGATTCAGTAAATTTATTTATTATTTAGAATGAAGAATAAAAATTTTAATTCTGCGTTCTATTCCCATTTTTTTTTATCTTTGTATTGATTATGATAGAAGTTTACTGAATTATTAGAGAATTATTTTAGATAACATTGATACCTCCAAAAGAAATGAAGAATTTAGAATTTTATTTACAATTAGATTATAAACAGTTATAACAGTCTCTATTTGATTGATTTAGATATATTCACGTCCCGTTTTGAAGCAACACGAGGGCTATTTTGAGACGGACCTTGTAATTTTGAACCGCGGTCAAATGACGAGGACGAAACTTGCGTTGGCACTCTTCTCTCCATACATTTGCACCACACCAGCGGTAAGACATTCGACCCCCTACTTATAATTTAGCGTGTAACAAGGCCAAGACACGACGGATCTTCAGTAGAATCGGGTTTCGAGCCTGGTACCATCCGGCTCCGACACCTTACCACTAGGCCACCGCGACCACAGTTTCCCTTTGAAGAATAGTGTTTGAGTTTTGCATAATTTTAAATTTTCTTTATTTTGCATCACTTCCAATAAACATAGAGAATTGATTAGAGAGAATTGATTTGAATTAATGAATTATTTTAATTTTTCCACGTATACTAGAGTATCATGTTATTTCTGAATGAAAATGGTCAAATGTTTTAAGTTTATCTTGTATTAATTTATTATGATTGGTTCAATCAAAGTAATCTAGTTCCACTTCTTTCGAACCTCCACCTCTTTTCTTTTGGTATCAACCTTCTATTTCGCTGCAAGTACTTTGTAAAATAACTTCTTTTCACGTTTTTTCAAATGCGTTGCAATGATTCAACTCCTCCAAAATTTCTAGCGATTAAAAAAGGGAGGGATAAAAGGATTTATAATAAACCCGTTGTCCTTCAAGATTAGAACCCCGAAGAAGAGAAAAGGCGCATCGATTTTACTGGTATGAAGATTTAAATATTACATTTCGTGTTTTTATCATTTTTGCTTCATCATATTTCAGTACTTGGAATCAAATTAACTATCAGTTTGGGCTTCATAGCTTTCCGAGAGTCGCATAGAATACAATAGTTATTTATTTGATAGTTACTCTTAAAAGTGATTTTGCAAGCAAAAAGAGAATTACTTTTATTGTTATATAATGAATCCTAAATTATTTCGATAATACTTCATGTGAATATACATATATGAACACGAATTTCAGATATAATTTTCAAAATTACTGAATGCAAAAGCAGATTAATTATCGACAAAGATTAATTAAACTTATTAATCATGTAAGTAAAATTAAATAATAGAGTAATTAGTAAGCAATTTTTGTTAACTCAAATATAGATATTGTGATTAAAAATTTGCTTAATCTTATTTTAAATCATCATAACTGAAAAGTTGAAATTTTCACAAGTACATATGCGTTATTCATTCAGAGGGCCCCCAAGAACTTCAGCGCCTGGGGCGGGCCCCTAACAAGCTTAATACGCCCCTGAGCAGACCACCGTTAATCAAAATCTTCTCTCTA
The DNA here is from genome assembly GCA_013235015.1 of Araneus ventricosus. Taxonomy (NCBI): domain Eukaryota; kingdom Metazoa; phylum Arthropoda; class Arachnida; order Araneae; family Araneidae; genus Araneus; species Araneus ventricosus. Next base: position 5,052,190 of record BGPR01000010.1, on the reverse strand, counting down.
ACATACTTGGTGTAATTTCAGACTGTGCGCCTGTAATTCGGTGTAAATTCATATGCTGCGGAATCTTATAAAATACACCTTAGACTTGACGAAAAGACTTGATATGCTCCGATATGAAAGGTGTTTCCATCACCGAACAGCATATGCTGCATCAACAGTGTGTGACTTAGAAGTTTCCAGATTGTGGGCTGTAGAAGATCAAATTCAATTACTTACCCTCCTTAGTGAAACGAATGGGATACGCATAATTGCGTCCTGTACATTTTGTGCGATACATAGTATTACAAACGGGGTTCCAAAATGTTCTTCGGCTTTAGCACTATCAGTGCGCTTGAAAATGTTCACTGGATTATTGATAGCCAGTCTAGAGGAGCCTAGTATTCGCAAATGCTTCAACTTCATTCCATTCTAAAGAACAGAAAAACGGCCGTCCTGTCTTCTTGTCAGTATTCTTCAAGATCATTTGGAAAAACAGACGCAATTAGCAAAGATAAAACCAAAATGTATGGAGATTTTATAATCAACCTATATTTAAAAAAAACTTGCAAATAACTTTATCTAGGACTGTGGTTTCATCACTTTGGTATCTTGCATAATTGGTCCACTCAGCCAAGAACGAAGTAACGGGTATATTTTATTTAAAAAATACTCGGGTAAGATATTAATACATTGATAACATAAATATTTTCTAACACTATATCATCATCGCCAATCTACTGGTTACACCTTATCATACACTTCTGAATTCTTCCTTCACAATATTTTCTCACACACTTCTTTTATATCAGCTCTAAGATTATTTATCCATTGTTCCACCCACATACTTTTCTCTATGGTATTCAGGCAAATTTCAGTTAACGGAGCCCCAATCGTCACTAATCGGAAATATTGGTGTTATTCCGTTTTTGCGCCAACATTCATTATTAAAATCGCTGGAATTTAGAGATCTTAGCGATAATTCACTGGCGTTGCTAGAATTTAGAGAAAATTGCCAAATTCTAGCGACCTTATTGACGAAAGTTGGCGCCAAAATGGAATAACGCCAATGTTTCAGGTTGGCGACGATTGGAGATCTGTTTAGGTTCCACTAAGCAAGGCCGGCCGGAGGGCGGTGCAAACGGTGCGGCCGCAGTAGGCCCCGCATTTTCTAAAGGCAGCTGACTGATTTTGCAAATTAAAAATGCATTCGAATTTTTTATTTTAAACCTTGCATTTGAATATAATCACGCGATATGTGCACATTTCAAGTCAACCGATCAAAGGAAAGGTTGAGGGGCTTTGAATCTCGCTACATAGCCAAAACAGAGTAAGAAAAGTAAAAACAATGTGTTTCATTATGCTTGCGTTGTAGCTGATGATAGTACATCGCACGTTTGGTGGGGAAATAAATAAAATATTGGTATTTATAAAAGGAAGACAAATGCTTAATATATTACTGAAAATTACTAAATAATATATTTCATTGTTGTTTGTTGTAATCATACTACAGTAGAACCCCGGTAGTCCGGACCCGCGCTAATCCAGAACCCTCGGTAATCCGGACGGTCCATGAGGAATGATGCAAACCCGCATCCCGCGCTGATCCAACCAATGGATTAGAATGTTATTCAAAATATCAAGCTGGGATATCGCAAGTTGCTTCTTACGAACATTCTCAATGATCCTGTGCACATAATTTAAGTCCTTTGAAACATACCGAGAATCAGCACATCTAATTTTTATCAAAATTTGAACAATGTATTTTTACTCCTGTGAAGTTTCATTTTGCTAAGATCGAGAATTTGAGAAAAATTCTGCCAAAGGTTTTTTTAAATAGAAATGTATTAAATTGGTTTAAGAATTAAACTGGTTTTCAAAACAAAAAATATCTTAATTTTCAACAGAAGCATTGTGTGAACAAGATGAAAATAGTTTTGCAAAAAGAAAATTTTAAATTTGTGGAAACTAAAATAAAAATAAATAATCATAATTCATCCATAAACACCTTTACTTAACGTTGTCACTTATACCTTGATGCTTAAACGAAAAGTTAAAAATTATGGAATAAGACACGTAATCTGTTACCAAATCCAAAAGTAGTCTTTTCATATCTAAAAATAAAGCTCGATTCATGACAGGTCATCTAAGATAAAATGAAATAGGAGATTTCGCTAAAAATAGACATGATTAATCCAAATGACTGGTATTTTATTGTAGCTTGACAAAACATGTCTATCATGGAGACAGCTTTTCCAAGAATATCCCGTGATAAAAGAAGATTATTTTGATAATAAGAAAAGCAGAAAAAAGTGACTGTCACAAAGCAATATTATATTCAGCAAGTCAAACTGACAGAGGCCAAATATATAGAGCGCACGTTTACGTAGGTTACAGGGGGGAAAATCAATTTTTATGGAAACATAGGATTATTTCGAAAAGTGCAGCATGGAACAGAGATTGAGTAACTACAAAATTAATGCTTTTTTCTTCTCTTCGGCTCTTTTCTGTTAGCATTTTAACCATTTCGAGGGAAAACCTTGCTCGCAGTGATTACTTTCAAAACTGATCCAAAGTGCATGTTAATAATTCTGGATCTTACAAGAAAGTTATTTCTATTCATAGCAGGAAATAACAGTTCGTTGATATTTTTAGTAGGGATGGGAAAAACCTACTGGTTTAAACAGAAAACCGGGTTTTTTTTTTTTTTTTTTTTTTACCGTTTTTTTTTTTTTTTGTTATTTTTTTTTTTTGCCCCATTTTAACCGGGTTTTTTTTAATCCAAAAACGGGGGGAAAACCGGGTCGGAAGATAAGCTCGATATTAGGTTTGACTAGACTGAAATTTATCTATAAAGCTTTGAATTTCATCATCTTAGGCCAATCACCGAATATCGTTTCCTCGAGGCGTCTGTTGGTTGGTAGATTACTGTAGGTCTTTATGAACAGATAAACATTGGCCAATGGATTGATTTCCTGCAAAAACAATACTAATAAAAAATTTTGTCTGCAAACGGCGTCTGATTTTTGTAGCCAAAAAATATTTATCTTTAGTTGGAAGTTCTGTGGCTTCCGAAAAATTAGTATCTACGTTGAATTATGTTGCTTCCGATGAGAGATGATAAATATTGGCCAATAAATTAATTTCTTGTGAAAACAATGTTAATAAAAAAATCCCCGTCGGCAAGCCGGAAGGCAAAGGTAGATTCCTTTAATCCGAAGACATAAGGGAAAGAACATTTCACCCTCTATTTTCGTAAGGATTAGAGCTGCAAGAATAAAAGAGGGTGGAAGACACTGCAAATGACGAGAGTTTTCCAACAAGGGGTAACATGCATAGGTTGAAAGGCACTTTAAGTTAAGGGGGAGGGAAGGGGAAGAGAGGGAAAATCAGTTTTCAGCTCATAACTTCTAAGCAATTACAGTTGTCAAAAAAGTTTAAATGCAAAACTTGTTCGCTATGATAAGGCGATAATTCACTTAATTTAAATTTTCTTTCTATTTTCAATTGTAATTGATTTATGGGGAAATGAAAATTTCAACCCCCACCATTTCCACCCCCTTTGAGCTGGATAGCCCATCTACGAACTCGACAAAGATTTTCACTATCCTTGCAACATATACCACGCTGGTTAAAATTAAATAAAAATTACTTCAGTTATCGTGTTCACAAGATAACATGGGAAAAAGCGTTATATATATATATATATATATATATATATATATACAAACAAAACAAAACCAGAAACAAATGCAATAACAGTTAAGAAAATAATTAAAATGAAGAAGAATTTAAGAAACATGATTTCAATAGAATTTCCGTCTATATTCTTGAAGTTATACCCGACCTTAAACTTCGATTGCAGAAAGAAAATAGTCAGAATAATTGTAACACTTCACAATTATTTAATACTCAGGGCAATAGAAATAGAGGTTGTCGAGGAAGCGGAATAAATAAAAGAAACAATAAAATGAGTAATTTGGCTGAAGAGGATTTTAAAGAAACTGTTTCATAAAGATCTACATAAATTGGAGGAAGATTTTAATATAAACTTCAACTATAAGCCTGTAAAAAATCATATTTTTTCTATTAAAGAAAAATATTGTGATATCTTTAAAACATCATTAGATAAACACTGTACTAAAAATCTACATTTCCTTATTCTCATTAAAGATATTTATAAAGCTAAGATTCAGAGGATTGTTAAAAATAAGAAAGCTAAAGAAGACGTTTTATATATGACAATAGACTTGAAACATCCTATTTTTGATGCTTTCAATTTGAACCGAATCTTTGAAGAAACACTTGATTCGTTCCCACTGAAAACCTTCAAACTTGGCAAATCCTTCAAATATGACATTCCTCTTGGTCATAGGGTTTTTAATTATAATTTCTTTTGTAAAAACATTTATAGCAATAGAAATTCTGCTCATTGTCTCTGCAATGAGGAGGAATATAGGAGTTTCGTGGATCCCCGCCATAAACACATTATTACAGGTAATTTAAATATAATTCAAGATAGTGAATTACGAAAACTTTTGGAAAAAGGTATTAAATTTCGTTCCATTTTTCGAATAAAAAGAGAACAGTTATTAAAAAGCCTTCTTAAAAATATTGATTGTTTTTGTTTAAAAATTTCTAACAATTTCGATATTCCTCTTTGTTTCTTCATTGACTGAAAATGGCGTTATTATTTCAAATTTAAAGACTTTATCAATAAGAATTTCTATAATTTCTATAAAAATTACAGTTATTATTCCTTGAAAACAATAAAAGAAAAAATCAAAGAAATACAGAAACTTTTCATTCTAACTCCTATCGATAAAGCTTCAGGCAATTTCTCAATTATTTGTAAAAAATTCTATCTTGAACTCTTGGATAAGGAACTAAAAACCTCTGAAACATTTAAATTATATAAATCTAATAGAACCACTGTACAGAAAAAAATCCGTAATTTAAATAAAAGAATTAATTGCATAAACAATAATATGACCCTTCCATATATTACAATCTATCCAAAATTCCACAACACAACCTATCAAGTTCAGATTTATCACTTGCGGAACAAATACCTACATGAAAAAAGCCGGAGAATCATTCTCTAAGCACCTTAATATTATTCTAAGTTTTATAGAAAAAGAAAATTTTACATGGATTATTAAAAATAATACTTCAGTGATTGATTTTGAAAAAACAATGTAATTACATATATTGAGACATATGACTTTCAGGACCTGTTCACTAGCATCCCACTTAATAAATTAAAAGAAGTTTTAATGCATTATTACTATGACTTGAAAAACTTGCTAAAATGTACAGAAGCGTATTGGTTAGACATTATTAATTTATGCGTCTTCAATAATTTCATCTCGAATGGTGAAAATATTTTCTTACAGATTAAAGGAATTCCACAGGGGTCTTGTTTTTCTTCTTTAATTGCAAATTTATTTCTTTACTTTTACGAAAAAGATACAGTTTTAAGTTTAAATTCAGCTTTTAGATATATAGATGACATCCTGATTTTTAATTTTAAAGATTTCTCTACAGTTAGTGGGAATATTTATCCTGAGGAACTAAAATTAATAAAAACTAACGATAATAATATTAAAGCTATTTTTCTTGATCTTTATATTAATTGTCAAAACGAATTAAATTTAAGCATCTACGACAAAAGAAATGAATTTAAATTTAATGTTAATAGGTTCAATTATTGGAATTCTAATATCTCTATTAAGATCTTTAAAAACACAATATTACATCAATTATTAAGGATTAAAAATATTTGTAACAATTCAGAATCAAAGAAAAAACAAATCGAACTTTTCAAATATAATCTTAATTCCAATAAAATTCCCATTTCTCTTTTTTTTACCTTTATTCCACAGCGTTCTGTAAAAAAAACTCTGCCTATATTTTCCTTTATTCTATTTGCCTCTGATCTATTTTACAGTTAGTCTCATTTTGGTTTATTTGTCTTTTGTTTACTTATTTACTGATACTCGTAGAAAATGTCCTAAGACCTCACTGGCAACAAAAGGTATCTAAGACTCTTCACTCCTCACTCCTAGTAAAATATTTTCCGAAACTTGTCACGTTAAAAGTTAACTGTCAACCACTTCAACCGTTGTCACGTCAGCACTTTTGAACGGTTGTTCGTGCCGCGTGCTTCTGCATTTGGATCCATTGTCTTTTCATTTGTGGATTTTTGGTTGAGTTTTGACACCTTTTTCTTCGTTTTTGTTTTGCTTTATTGGTTTTGGAGTTGGGTTTAATATGTTTTGTTTCTAATGGACTTGGGCTTTTATTTTATATTTATTTTTTTCAATTGGACTTGGGCTTTTTGCTTTGTTTCAAACTTTGGTTTTTGTTCGGTGTTCCGGGGAAACAAACTCTTGCTGATGACGCGTCCCGGACGTTGTCGTTTTTGTTCCTTTTTATTGTTTTGGTTTTTCTTTTACAACGTGTTTTTAATGTTTTCTTAATGTTTTCTTTTATTAATATATATATATAATATAAATCTAAATATAACTTGTTATATATGATCTTACATAAACAAAGTAAACAAGACATATCATGAAGCCAATCCTATACTAAAAATTCATAATTTAAACAATACAGCCAAATCTAAAACAAAATCTAAAGAATTGAAAATACTATAGATACCATGAACAAAAATTAAATTTAAACATTTATGTCAACATGTAAAAAACTCTGTTGTTATTAAAAGTATTGAAAAAAGGCAATCCATATATATATGAAGTTTTCAACAATTAATATAGCAGCTTAGCTGTGGACAAGCTTAAGCCAGGTTAAATTAATTTTGCTGTACAAACAATCCCTGTTACTATAGTTGTTGAAAAAACAGACAGGGTAATTTACCCTAAAATGAAAGAATTTAGGAAGAAAAATCATACACTAACCCTAACTAGAAAACATAACTATATGGACAGGACTAAAATTCAAGATAAAAATATGTAAAACAACAATATATTGCACTAAAAACAATAAATACTTCAATCTTCAATAAATACTTCAATAAATCTTTCAATAAAATACCCATACTTATTCATTACACGTTAAGTAATCAGTGTTTCTACCTATCCTTACCAGGATTCAACACTTTTAATATATACCGCCACTTATCCTGACATCACATATTGCCACAACAAGATTTCCAACTATGAAACTACAAAATTGACCAAATGAAATAATTAATTATGAAATTAAAGAATTAGTAAGAATTTTAATTAAAAATTTCAAAACCAGTTAATAAATGTAATACACTTAGTTATCTAGAAAATATTTGAAAATTGGGAAAACTGTCTATTATAAGGAATATTTCAATTTAAAAATCGTGTCTCCATCTATGTAATAAATTTGAAACCAGTGAAACAAGAACCAAATTAGAAAAAAAATTACACATTACATGTAAAATATGAATAAACACAAACCTACCAGCAAAGAATTAAAATATTCCATGAAATACCAATAAGAATGCATTATTCCAAATGACCTAAATATTTCTTATCTATATAAACTCTTAAAAAACTATTTGGTATTCCATAAACCATTGCATAACAATAAAAAAATTTTATGTTCTTAATTCTATTATCATTGTCTGATACTAAATTATTATTTCTATAATTATGTAATTTTTCACTAAATTCTTGAAGACATAAATGCTAAGATTAATATCCCAGTAGGAAATTTATTAATTTGAAAATTAAATGCATTTCTTTTATCAAAGATATATGTTACTATTTTATTATCTATAATTTTTATATCTAGATCTAGAAATTCTGTAGCTAATTCATTGTCATTAGTTTTTATAAGTTTTAAATAATCAGGATAGAAATTAATATGTGGCTTAAGGTCTATTTCTTTATTGAATAATATCAAATCATCTATATAACGGAAAAATATACTGTAGCTATAATTAGTAAAGTCTTTCTCATAGTAATGTAGGTAAATATTTGCTAAACTATTACTAGCTGGACCTCCTTGAGGTAATCCTTTAATTTGATGGAAAATCCTATTATCAAAAAATATATAGTTTTCTTTTAGAACAAGATTAATAAGATTTTTAAAATTATTAATGCTAATATCTTTTTTAAGATCAAAATCTTTATGTATATTTACTAAGGTATTAATCAAATCTTCAATCTCTATACTATTAAATAAATCTTGGAAGTCATATGAATATACACTAGATATTTCTGCATCTTTAATCACATTTAATATATCTACACTATTATTTACTATAATCGTATCTTTTTGCTTATTTAAATTCTCTATCACTGTCTGTATGCATTTTTGCAAGAGTTTGCCAGATTTTGTGATACAAATATTGCAGCCTTTAGTAACGCTTCTAAATTTAAGAGGACTCTTGTGAAATTTTGGAGTAAGAAAGATGTGAGGATAATCTTTTTCAATATAATTAATTCCCAGTTTTTTATGGAAGGCATGAATTCTATTAGAAATTTCTCTGACACCTAATTTTGTCTCTTCATAAATATCGCTGTTAATAATATGATCATTAAGTATTTTTTTGTAAAAATATTTACATATTATAGCAAAATTACTGGGCACTTTGTCTATATAGACTATTACAAATTCTGTTTGTAACTCTTTAATTTGCTTTTTAATATCAGGATATCTAATATAATCATTAGATTTAAAATTATAGTTAAAAAGATCTAATAAAGTTTTTTTGTCTAAATTCATAAATGCCTCTAATGGCAGACTATATTTAATTGCCATGTTTAAAATAAATTTCTCAATATCTTCTTAATTTGCTTTTTAATAATTTCATTACTATGAGCTATAGCCATACGATGTTTTGTACCTTTACTCATTAACTCTCTAAGTATATATATATATATAAACTTTTTAACGAAGGGTGGTTTTGGGTTCTAGGGGTCATGAACGGTGAAGATCTGCAAAAATTTTCTGGAAGTCGTGTTATGAGAACCATTGCAATAGGTAGACTTCCTATAAGGAACCTACCTAAAATTTTGTATATAATACTTACTTATTGCAATAATTATTCATTTATTATTATTACATAATGTAGTAATTACTTATTTATAATCATTACTTATTACATTAATTCATTATTGTATTAATACTTACTTATTGTATATTAATAATAATAATAAATACTATATATTATTAATAATAATAAAACGTTGCTTTTTGAAAAAAAAGAACCGGTTTTTGAAAAAAAAAATATTTTTTGAGCGGTTTTAACCGCTAGGTTAAACCGGAGGTGAAAAAAACCGGGTTTTTTGCAATAACCGCCATCCCTAATTTCTAGACATGGAAATAACTTCATATGCGAATTTTAGAGTATTTCCAAACTTGAATGGCAAATATTTATGAAATTTAAGTACATCAATTCCATGCCATTTTATGTGCGAATCGAAATCACGGCGGATCTCAATCTATCTGCATATTGATAGATACCAAGTCTGCTTATTGAAAATATCAAAGGAAGCAAAGAAAACTTTTCATTTAAAGGGACCTTTTAAGTTTCAATACTTTTTAAAGATTTTTTTGATTTATTTTAAAGCTTAAATCATTCTGAACATTTTTGGGTACGGTATGGTGGGTGTATTCGTCTTTATAAGGATTGTTCGATCGACTTCTCTATATGAATCTTTATTTACTATTATGTTTATTTATTCTTTTTTCGTTATTACGTTTATTTATATTATTTAAGCTTTCGTTCACTATTTCGATTCTAACAGAGAAACATAAAATTTAGAAAACAAACAAAAATTAATGCCCAAAACTCATTACTCTTTTTGTGTGTGTATGACGGTTATCTTACATTTCATGCTTTTTTCCGTTATTTTTTATTTCTTCCATCTTTTTCTCTTTTTCCTTCATAAATTCTGAAAATTAACTTGTTTCGAAAAGCAATTAATTAATCTGATTTTCTTTCGAATTCAAATTACGAAAACAAAGTATATGTTGCTGTTTCCAATTCTCACCGTTTTTCATAAAATGCATGATTTTAGAACAGATATTTTTGAAGAAAGTTATGAAAAATTTGTTTGAATGTTTAATCAAAAGTGCCTGAGAAACTAAAAACCATTCTGAAGAATCTTTTAAATTTCATTTTCTGTAACCTTAAAATATTTTTATAATTTATTTTTGTATATAGGATGAAACAAATTTAAAAAATTGATTTCAACAATTATAAATTGAAAAAAATCTGTTTAAAAGTAACGTAGATTTAAAAGCGAAATAGCAGAGTGTCTAAAAATCATGTCGAAACATTTGCTACGAATATAAATATTATAAAATTGCGAAAGTGTTCAAAAGTAAACTAAAGTTTATTTTAGAGCCCTGCTAATTATACATGAGACTAATTTTTAACAACTGTTCTAAATATGTTATATTAATTTTTTTTTACCTCTTTTTATTTTCGTTTTATTTTTAGACAAAAAAGAGTAAAATTAAATTATTGTTTGGATTTTTTTAAATCACTCTTCTATAATCGTTTTTACATCAAAATATGTATAAAGAAACTAGATAGCAGATAAATGAACGTTATCTACTTGCATTTTTCCAACACTTGGAACATTCAATTTTTGCTTAATTAACGACATAATGCTTATGCAAATCTGTTTGTTTCTCTATATTTTGTAAGTCGTATGAAAGCATGTTTTCTTACTATTGTTGGAGCAGTTGGCCGGTTGGTTGTTTAGTGCAAAGTTTAAAAATTGAAGGTTTTATCTTTTATAATACATTTTATACATAAAAAAGCGTTTTCTTCCTTTCTGTTTTACTTTAAAAAAAGTAAAGTTGTTTAGTGCAGACTTAAGAGCTGAAGCTTTTATCGTTTATAACTCGTTTTATATATAAAAGCACCTTTTCTTTCTTCCTCTTTTATGTTAAAAAAAAGGAAAGTTGTAGAATGCAGAGTTAAAAACTGAAGCTTTTATCGTTTATAATAAAACAAAACGTAAAATCCCAGATATGTCCGAATACTTCATTCCTTCCTAATCTTGTTTTGAAGTTGTTGAACAAACACAGTTATTAGATTCTTTTACATTCTAAATTATGTACAATTTAAACTCAGTTGAGACTGAAACATTCATTTATGTCGAGAGATTTACTGCGGCCTTCTTTCTTTCTCCTTCTTAACTGATTCTTATCTGTTTGCTTTCTTGAAAGAAAGGTGGCTTTTTCTTGTCAAAAACTTTACTTCACGAAGTTGGAGCTTGATGGATTACTTACCCAATTACAAGTTATCTCTCTGCTGATATCCTGTTTCTACAGATAAACCAATGGCACTTAAATCTCGTACTTTTGTTCACAAAAGAAAGGAAATCAAAATGAAGCCACAAATAAAAAAAGAAGGAAAAAGTTCTTTGAAACAAAGAATAATTCACTTTAGGGTTGAGTTTTCCATAAGTTTATACCTCTTTTAAAGAAAAATCTCCTTTTTTAAAAAAAAAATGGATTTGTGTTGCTCCTAGTTGACAAATGTAAATGTTATAAGAGCTTCTTTAACTTTTTCCCGTTCGCTCTCTCAGGTACTGGAAAAACGCATTGGTTGGACGAATGAAATTTGGTATTCTGTATTAAAATTCAGCAGTTCAAATCTACCGAAATTGTAGATTTTCATCAAATTTTAGACGAAATCCATCTACGAAAAAATGCTTTAGATCAGCTGTTCTCAACCTCTTTTCCTTCGCGTACCCCTTGATTGGTCTTTTTATTTTTGAGTACCCCCTACTTTTATATCCCCCTACCATCCTTCAGCATTAAAAAAGTTTTTATTAATAACGCCAAAGGCTTAGGTTAGCTTAAGAGTCAAAACGGCTGTAATGAGCTTAATGAAATTTGTAAAATTGATATTCGGCTTTTCATTTTATTCCATTTTTAAAAAATAGTACTAGTTCAACGTCTAAACAAATGAAAAAGGCATTGAAATAATTTCGCGTTAACTTATGATGAGAACTAAAAATTACTTAATTACTAGATATTGATCGACTTTTCTTTCTTTTTCTATTTTCGTGAATAGACTTTCGGACTCGAACAATTTTCACTTTGATTTTTCTTACGAACTTGAGAAAAGGAAATTCTAGAATGTTCTTATGTTTTTTTTTTATTTTCTACCATAACCAAGATCACTTTCTCGTACCCCTAACTGGTCCCCCGCGTACCACTAGGGGTACGAGTACCATAGGTTGGGAACCTCTGCTCTAGGTTGATGGGAGAGACACTAGTTTCATCATTAATTACTGTTTAGCTCACAACATCGTCGTCTTTTTCTTATAAGACTGATGAAAATACTGGTCAAAGTCAAATATGCAGCTTTCTTTATTTTATTTATTTATTTATTTTTAATGTTCTTAACACCTTGGACACCCAACGCAACCAGAGTTTGCGTTAGTTTCTTGAATCAAGTTTGTTCCCTATGAACCTCTTCATGAAGGTTCAAAAAAAAAATTCCATAGACAACAAAGAAATCGTATACCATTGATTGCTTTAAATGACATCAACAGGTTTCCTAAGATTGTGGAATGTATTTAATATTTTTAAACCTCAAAGTATACCATGCACATTTAATCATAACTTATAATAGTTTTTTCTGACTTCTTAACTGTTTGTTTTTGATTGTTGAGATATTTCTCACGTTCGATATCACTGAAATCAAAATTTCTTTCTTCGTAAACACAATTGCACGATTTTTGTGTCAAATTTATGAAAAATCATTAGATTTAGAAATCAGTATGAAAATTAACTAATTCAGCATTAAAAGAGTTCGGAAGTAATTCATTTTCACGGAATTCTATCTCTAAAAGCGTGTCTGACAAATTAACAAATGTAACTTTTTTAACCAAAAATTTGGCGCTCATGGTGCGTTTTAAAGTACTATAATTAAAGTCACGAGAGGTTTTTGTTTCAGAAAATGTAAAAATAAATTAATTAAATATTTATATTGCGCAAACACATAGTCAAAACAATTAAGATTTGTAAATATTCGCTTCTATTTATTTGTTTCCGGTGTTTCAGTAGTTTGTTCGGAAGTAAGAGATCGGAACTAAAAAAAATCTTAATTTTAGTTGATTATTCATTCTCTCTTTTTTTTCGACAGTCTTTGTATGTTCAAAAGAAGAATTAGAGATAATATGTTTAATTCTCTATAATAACCGTTGCAAATGTTCTATAAAAATGCACAGTTGCTAATTATATAATCAAACACTTCAGTGCAACAGACGTAAAAGAATAACTTTCCTATTTCAAAAAATATGTTTAGAAGCATAAAACGGTACATTTTAAAGAAAGGAGCAAAAATCAATTATAAAAATCAGCAACAAAATTCTTATAAGTAGTTACTCCGACTTGTGCATGATATTCTGTTTATTTTAATATACTGATTTGCCTTCCATTATTTAAATGCTACTTCTTTCCTTTTCCAGAGACATTTTTTTGCTACGTTCAAGAATTTTTTTAATGTGACTGTGGAAGACACTCTCACAAAATTTAAATAAATATTTATGCATATTTTTTATGATTTAGTACAAGCTTTGTAAAGAGAAAAACATTTATTACTCTGGAGACAGAAAGAGAAGAAAGAAACGGTATTTTGGAACAAGACACATTTAAAAATGAAGTCACTTAGATTTACTTAAATAATGCTTTATGATCTTTTATCTACATTACTTACGCTACAAGTCTATTCTTTATCATGTATTATTAATGTTTCTTCTGTAAGTTACCCATTTTTCTGTTGTATAAGGTGTGATCAAAAAGTATGGCAACTGGTCCCTCCCCTAAAAGCTAAAATTAGGTGAAGTTGCCTGGCAGATATTGATTTACTCCCACTTTTTTAATTGACTCCCACGCATGCATCGGAAGTCACAAGGTTACGTAGTTCCCATCACTTCTGTTCAGTAGAACTTTGAGAAATGTGTGTGCTAGGCTGTCGTCACTTATTTTTATGCCAGAAAAAGTTGAGCAAAGAATCTGTTGTGGTGAGACTTGTGGAAACTTGGTTACAGTAATCCCTGGAAAGGGAAAAGTAGAACTGTCATCCCCACCCCCGAAGGGATTCACCTTCAGATTCCTACTGACTCTACCCCAAAGCGAGCGTATATTTTGATCCGGCTCTAAGCCATATGATGTTTCCATTTTATATGTTTTGCCGTAGTGGTATTTATGTGTGTGTGTTGTGAATAAATCATAGAAGGACAAAATGGATTATCATTGAATTTGAATATAAAATCGCACACATGAGAAACCATTACAAGACTTATGCAAAGTTTAAAAAAGTTTATGGGGAAGACTGTATGAGCTGTACAAGAGTTTATAAGCTGTTCAAACGTTTCTAATATGGTCGTAAAAATGTGGGAAGTGATGACTTCCAAAACTTTGAAAATGTCAAAAAATCCAATATGTTCTTGCTGTGCGTGAAAATTACCAAGACACTATTTGTGAGTTACCTGAAGAGTGCAGCATTAGCTATAATTCAATTCAGTCCATTCTGATGGAAGGTTTGATTATGAGACGTGTTTTTGCCAAGTTTGGGCCGAAGCTACTCTCTGTAGACTAAAAAGAAGACCGGCTTTCAGCTGCGCTCGATCTCCTTGAATGTGCTGAAAATGAGAAAAGCTGTATTATTGTAACAGCGGGATAAATGGTAAGTTTATGGCTATGATGCAAGAAGATCGAGTATTCAAAGAGATCGAGCGCAACTCAAATTTCTCTGCCATAACAAATGCGACGACACCACAGTACATACATTTTTCAAATCATCATATAGAAGCGGATGAAGCTATGACCTTGTAACTTTTGACGCATGCGTGAGAGGATTCAATTTCAATACCTGCCAGACGTCTTCACTCTGCGTGTTTTAACTTTCAGGGTAGGGAACCAGTCCCGAAACTTTTTTTTTATGATCAGCTCTCATAAAGCATTAGATGAGTACTTAACTGCTTGCACTGCTGCAGTCGAAATTTTGCTAGAAAACAACTGAGAGTGCTTCTACTTAGTTGCCTGTATTTCGTTTGAATGTGACGAGAATCTGTGCTGTTCCTTTCATGAATAGAACGGTAAGGAAGTTCTTTGCAATGTAACTTTCGAAATGAAAATATATTAACAAAAACTTTTTAATTACAAATTCGAAATATTATAGAAAAGCCAAGTTTTAAGAGTCAACTTCACGTGCGCAAAATGAAATGGATTTGATCAATTAGAAGAGCTCTGTACCTACTGCTATCTCTGCATTAAAGGTAATCGACTTAGTTGGCTGTCGGTCTCTTTCCTGACCAAAGGTCAACTACTGAGTAGCGCATCGGCTAGCGTAGTTTAGATTCCTTCTCAACAATTAAGGCAACCTATAACGACGGCTGTCGGAACGCTGTCTCCCAGCTCTGAGGCTTATCATCTTTATGTCTGAGCAAGCTGTTTATCACATTTTTGCAATCCCATTCCATGACAAATGTATGTCCACCATATACGCAGTACATGTCCATAAAAATCATTCCTAGTGGTTAGCTATAGTAGAGTCCAAAGCATTCCTTACCAGACTTGCCCTGTCATGCATCCTAGAACAAAAAATAAATTATGCTTTCATTTTTATAACTGGCCTTATGTAGGTTTTTTCCATTTTTTTTCAAATAAAGTAAGCTGTGAGTGTCCGACAGGGCAGATTTAAAATGGCAGAAATTATTTATTACTGATAGGACTGTTCTCCCCTTCACTTTTTAATATACTTCATAGCAGTGGCTGCTCGTCAGCTCAGAAACAAGCAGTGCTGCAGAAGGTGCATTGACCTAAGTTGTAGGAAATTTTAGGCTGATTATTTTCATATATAATGATGATATACTAAAAATTGATAATTTTTGAGTTATGTTCATGTTCGTGTTCTTTTCATATTCTTTTGGCTATAACTGAAATTCGAACAAAAAGTTTTCGTGGCAAACCTCAGATTAATAATCAACACTCCAAAAAAGTTAAAAAAGCAAAAAATTACAACTCCTCCAGAATTTGATTTTAAAAAACTACTTAACGACTGAACTACTGAGAGAAAGCGAAAAAAGGCCGAGTGAGGAAGTCGCTTCAAGCGTGAGCTGCTCCGGAGTGCAGCTCACGAAGTTCTAATTTCAATGGGAGAAAGGGTTGCCTTTTTCTTCCGAAAAGAACTCCGCGTTGCTCAATGAGGGAAATTTCGATAATATGAGGGACAAAATTCTCTGCAGCTCTGACCTCTCCTCTCTTATTTTTTTAAAATTTATTTTCCGTCTTCCTTTTACGTTTTTCATTACTTTTTGCCATTTTCGATTATCATTGAACTCTTAAAGTGGAAAAGTAAGCCAAATAGAATAAAAACGAAAATACAAGTTTTAAAATAATTTCAGGGGGGGCTGCAGCTCTGCATCCCTAATAGACGAGCCGCCACTGCTTCCTAGTATACGCTTTCTGTGTTTAGCTTAGTAGCGCAAAGAAAAGAAAGGAAGTAGCATTTTGGAACCGTTTCCGCTGATCAGCCGAGTCAGAAACTTTATACAAATCTGTAATTATGCTATCAAACCCTAACATCAAATTTTATTTATCTAGATTGTTGTGTTTCTGTGTTGTCACATTCGCATACACACGAATAAACAGGCAGAGAGACAGCCAATCCATTGCAGATTTAATACAAAATTTGATAAGACCTACGATTCTAGTGATAAAACCATATATCAAATTTCATCCATCTAGCTTGTTGCCTTTAGCAGTTGTCTTGTTGACATGCACACACTCTTTGAAGGATATCGTCCAAAATTTGATACAGATCTATAATTTTGGTGTAAAGACCACACATCAAATATCATTCGTCTAGCTCTTTCCAATTTTGATAATCGCATCCACAGACAGACATAATTCTAAAACTGTGGGGTTTTTTGCCCGAGTAAGGTCTAAAATGTGGAGATCAATTGAAATCTCGAATTCGAATTTCTTGACGATTAGAATACTTTCTCTTCATATGTTTCTTACTCCCAACGGGAGACGCCGCGAATTTACGGATGAGAAGCCGCCGATAAGTAATCGGGTTCTCGCTTCCCTGATGGGTATAGTAATAGTGTGAGGTTGAATTACGTCTTCTCCCATGACGGGACGTACCTCCTTCGGAAGGGGTTGGGCCGTGGCCGGTGATGGCTACTAGGACTCCGACCTTAGTTCCAACTGCTGTCGTGACTCCGGTTATTCAGCGAATCCGGATGCCTAGGCAGGACGTGGGTAGCTCCTTTGTGATTATATGTTTCTTACATGAGAATGTCAAAAACTGCTGTTTATTTGTAATTGTATATCACAATTTACACCTGAGTGTTATGCCTGAATTGCCGTGAGTATCAATAAATATTCATTATCTTTTAGAACCCTAGCAAATCCTGGACTCAATTTAAAAATTGAAAAACAACCATTAAACATGTCAATAATACATCGAAGCCTCATTTATGCATTCCAATTTTAACATATATTTCCTGAAAAAATTATTCAAATCTTTTCATTTTACTCTTTTTTTAAAAAGATATTTTATAGATCTGCAGGTCGTACCTGTTGTAAATAGGCTGAAATAATTTATTAAAGTGACATTCTAAGCATTTTTTAAAACAGAAATTATTTACAGAAAAGAACTTCAGTTGAATTCATTTTTAATCTATGCAATTGAAGTTGAATGTTGACTTAAAACGGTAGGTCACCAAAAATGGTGAAAAAAAAAAAGTTCTTCTCTAAAAATATATCAAAAGTAAAGTATGCTGTTATAGACTTTCAGGTGATTAAATATTATCATTTAATTTAATTCATAAACCCTTTTTCCATCTTGAAGCACAGACTTGGAATGTTATTATGAAATTTGATTCAAAATCCGCGCAAAAATCTGCCAATTAATTGCTTTTTTTTAAAATGCGTATAAAATAGGCTCTTTATTTCATATATGCGACAAAAAATATTCTTTTCGATGAAATAATAAACCTGTCTAGTAACTTAACAGGATTAGGTTAAAAGACTTACATTTATAATCATTTTCCTTTTGTTCAACTACTACTACTTTTAATGTGAAAATTTTTTCTCATGAGAGTTAAACTCTCTCCTTTTTATTTATTTACACATTAAAAGAGGTGTAGATTTAATAATTTTCATCCGTTTTATCTGCTCGCTTTTTGACTCTGCTGTGCAAATTGAAAAAAAATTAAGCGGGAATAAAGAATTCGTTTATGTGTGTGCGAACTTCAAGCACACACATATCTACAAAAATTAAATTTCCAAAATAAGAGTTAATTAAAATGAATAGAAAAGTTTTAGCTTGATGTAGTTATCTAGTATGCTTAATGGGATCATTCATACTCTGATGATGAACGTAAAGTAACCAGCGCCATTTCATATTTTAAATTTACTATGCATCGTTCAATTGCTTCTAGAAACAGTTTGAACAGTTTTTTTACTGACTGATATAATTGTTTATTTATTTATTTTATTATTTTTCCCTTCATATTTTCTGCGGCATAATTCTAGTTCACATTCTAAAATCTAAATTGTTTATATTAGTTCGCATTCTAGAATCGAACTAATTCATATTCTAGAATCTAAATTATTTATATTAGTTCGTATTCTAGAATCTAAATTATTTGTATTAGTTCGTATTCTAGAATCTAAATTATTTATATTAGTTCTTAAACGTAGTATAATTTACTTAATATCGTTTTCTATTTACATTAGAATTATTCGA
Source organism: Araneus ventricosus (assembly GCA_013235015.1). Lineage (NCBI taxonomy): Eukaryota > Metazoa > Arthropoda > Arachnida > Araneae > Araneidae > Araneus > Araneus ventricosus. Next base: position 5,033,481 of record BGPR01000010.1, on the reverse strand, counting down.
CTTCGTTAGTTTTATTAAAATAAATCTAATCAATATGCTGTCAATTTTTTTTTAGAATTTAAAATATATTTATTTGATTTTGCTTAAATTATGTTTTAGCTTACTCTAACTATAAAACCATGCACCAAATTATTCCAACTAGCTCTTTGCGTTTTTTAGTTATCATGGTCGCATGCACAAGGATAGACAGACTTCTCGTTGACGGATTTCGTCCAAAATTTAATAAAAATAAATTTTAAAAATTTGGTGTTAAGCTCACGTAATATAAGTAATATCAGTTCTCTGCGTTTTTGAGTTATTGTGTTCACAGACAGACAGGCATAATTCCAAAAAAGTTTTTTCCGGATTCAGGGAAATTCTAAAACGTGTAGAGTGATCAAAATTTCGAGGTCGAATTTCTTGACGATTACGATGCTTTCTATTCGTATAGCATCTTCTTCAAGAAAGTAAAAAATTGGCTTGAAAGCAGGTTGTTTACCGCAATAGACATAAACAACATCTTACCCTTTTGGATTTTAAAAATTCCTTTGATTTTACTCATTCATTCATCTGTATCCATTCACCGCCCATGTTTAACTTTTAAATGAAATATTTACTACAGTACGACCATTTGACTTGTTTACCCGAATCTGCACCACAGCCACTAAATTACTCCAATTCAAGTTCATCAACTATAAAAATATCTTTCCCCGGAAGCTCATTAGCCCTATTATTCTCCCACTATTCTACTCTGCAGTTGACACTGAAATAAACCTCTCTCAAATAGTTCTCTTTCGGCTGTTGCTGCAAGCGAGAAGTATCGAATCCGACGTCTTATTCGATTTGGTCGCTGGAGTGTTCAAGATTGGTTTCCTCGGAAGGAGTTAACTAATTGCCTGAGCGAGAGATCTCTGCATGCATAATCAGATGAATAGAAAAGGAAGTCCTTTACTGCTGCTTCAATCCTCCCTAATTGCCCATTCACGCGTTGGCGGTGAGAAGAGTTTGGTAATGACCTTCTTTTAAGCGTCGTAGAGGAAGGTGGCGATCTGGCTGAAAGGAAGAAGGCTGTTTAGCATTCAGGTCAACTTACTTTCTTGTGTAGATTGACCGATACTCGTTTGGTTGATCAGAAGTTAGGCCCGGTGGACACTTCCGATTTGTGTCGGATAAATCATTAGCGGCAAAATACCGGAGAAACGATTAGCGACGTGAAGTGCAATGATAGCAGTTAGGCGCTGCATACGAACCTCCCGTCAATGTCGGACAAGTCATTGGCGACACTCTTGCTCATCATTTCCCCCTTAGATCGGAGGGAAACAGAACCGGAGGTATGTGTGTAACAGCCAACTGCTATCAATGCTTTTCATAAGAAACAGAACCGGAGGTATGCGTGCGCTACCCAACTGTGTTTCAATGCATTTAACTTATGTTAATATTTTAGAGTACATTTTTACATTTTTCGTTCTATCAGTTTTATCATTCTTTTATATTTATGCACTTTAATTCTTTTGTTTCGTGAAGTATGCAAGTACTCTTGCACCATGAAAAAACCAAACCAAAACAATATACTTCAAGCAGCTAATCTCAACCCCGACAGTTTGTGTCACTAATGACTTGTACGACACAAATCACACGCATTCACCAGGCCTTAGGCCGGTTGCACACGTTTGATTTTTTTCGGAAAGTCATTAGCGACATAAAATATAATAGGAGCGATTAGCGACGTGAAGTACATTGATAGCAGTTGGGTAGTGCACATGTACCTCCCGCCGAACAGAGATTCCGGGCAAGCAGTTAGCGACACGTTTGCCCAACACTTTCCGCAGAGGTCGGAGAGAAATCGGAATAGAACCAGAGGTGCATGTGCATTACCCAACTGAAATCAATATTCTTCACGCTGCTAATCGCTTCTTCGACATTTTGTGTCACTAGTGACTTGTCCGATACAAATAGCATGTGTGCACAGGGCCTTAACATTATGGTATGGCCTGATCTGGAGTTCATACAGTTCCCATACTCGATTTCATCGAATGGGTAGGCAGAATTTGCAAAAGATGTTGAGGCGTGGAAATTTGTAGAATGGGGAGAAGACTGAGATTCATCCTCGTCATCTGACCATGATTCGATGCTGAGAGTAACGCCTCAAAATTACCCTCGTGTAGCTCCTAATCTTGATAACAACCTAGCAGATCACCTGATACTGGCACTTCTGCAGAAAGGGCCTTCGATTATGCAGATTATATTACCAACACAGCAAGAGACATCTTAGCATATGCTACTGAAAATTCATTACAGATGACTACTCAAATTTTGCGCCGAAATTTTTTCGACGTTTGGTTTTCTAACGCCAAAGAATCAAGAAAGGGTGCTTTGCTAAGTTATATATTACAATAATTTGGTGTCCCGTCTCTTTCAGAAGACAGTTTAAAAAGTTTAAAAGTTAAAATCAGAAGTTTAAGCCAAAAAATTGAACAAAAATGGTTGAAGTCGGGCAGAAAAAGGGATGACTTCCTAAAAACGAATTCTTTGTGGTTAGATGAATGTATATCATTTCCTGATATTGACACAGCGAGTATAGAAACTATTTCACATCCTGGATCGAGTAGAAGAGCTGGTAGACCACAAAAAGACTTCGAAAGTTGCAGTACCAAAAAAAAAAGGCGGAGAATTCAACACATCCTGGAAACATCAAGACAGGAAGAGATATCGATGGTTGCTGAAGTACAGCTTCGCAGAGGAGGCAAAAAAGATTCAGCAGCAATTGTAAAATAACTCTGCGATTTTTCTCCCAGAAGAGGAACAACAATAAAAAAAAAGCGAGGAAGCATTTTTCGCGAGCCCAAAAGAAAAGTAGTCTTTCTAAAGATCAAGCGCTAGATGATCGACGCAAATTTGTCAACACATTAATATAAAGTAATACGGCAGAAAACAAATAAAATACATAAGAATATGTATCCTGCTTATCATAAAATTAAAGTGGCAAAACAGTTGTGCTATCCGAGTGACGTCAATGTAACAGAAACCTTCGCAGAAATAAAATTGCAATCCCTAATGGACCACACTAAACACTACTATGCGATTGTGCAAAGTGCGAGAAGATGTCTTAAAATCTTGAGAACTCTGAACATAATTGTGAAGTGGGGTTGTGATGGTGTGGAACAAAGTAGATACAAGCAGAAATTTTCAAGTGAAAATTGCTCTGACGAAAGTCTATTTAGTTTATCAATGGTGCCTATTCAGATATACTCAGTGAGTGACCAAAAAATTAAAAAGATTGTATGGCAAAACCCTTCCCCATATTCTACAAGATATTTTCGTCTCATCAAGTTTATGTTTGCCAAAGAAACTTTGAATATTATTAAGACAGAAGTCAAGAGGACCAGGGAGCAAGTAAAATCATTGTTACCTACTAAAATTAGTTTAAATGACATGGAAGTATCGGTAAAACCAACGCTGATATTCTGCATGATCGATGGTAAAATTTGTAATGCCGTAGCTGGATGTGAATCAACGCAGTCTTATTACTTGTGTGGTGCCAAGCCTAGTGAGATGAATGATGAAAGGATTATCATGCAAAAAACTGTAATCTCCTTTCCTTCTAAAACTGTAGGGATCTTCTTTCCTTGGGCCTGTCACCTCTCCACACTTGGATTAGATTTTTTGAATGCATATTACATCTTTCATATCGTTTTGAAATAAAATCATGGCAAGCTAGAGAAGCTGAAAATAAAAACAAAGTGGCTGAAAAGAAAAAACAAGTCCGGGAGAAGTTCAAGAGTAAGTTAGGTTTGTTAGTAGACATGTCTGAACAACAAACTGGAAATACTAATTACGGTAATACAGCTCGTAAGTTTTTTTGCAATGCTGAAAAGTCAGCTGAAATAGCAGGTGTCAACGTTAAGCTTATAAAGTGCTTCCATGCCATATTAGAGTGCACAAATAGCGGTTTCTTTATTAACAGTGAACAATTTTACGAGTACCTAAAAGAAACCAGAGAACTATATATTAGAGAGTACACATGGTACTAAAAAGACTGCATAAAATTCTGTTTCGCAGCAAAGATATTATAGATTTGTGTATTCTTCATATAGATCAACTTTCGGAAGAAGCTCAAGAGGCCAGAAATAAGCACAGCAGGAAATTTAGAGAAGTATTCACTAGGAAAACATCAAAGATTGATAAGAATAAAGATTTAATTATTAGATTACTATAAACTTCAGATCCATTTATAGCAAACTTACGTTCTCGTCCAAAAACAAAACATAGAAAAATCAGTAATGAAGTACATGAGCTTTTGGAGATAAGAGCTCCAGCTCCAACTGACCAGGACGTATACTTATCAGAATCTTCTGATATAGAAGAATCTAAAAGTGATTTCGAAGAATCTGATTTAGATTCCGAATAGTCATCTAATTAATATTATATATATAATATTATATAATACTTCTCATATCTGTCTTACTACTTGTTTTGTAATTACAAATTTAAATACTTACAATTTTTTTCTGGTTTATGAACCTCAATTATGTTGTATTGTTATTATTTATAGTTATATTATGTTAAAATGTATGTCTGAAACCTTTATTTCACACCAAACCCTTAATTTTTTATTTAACCCACAGAATTTGGAATAAATAATTTTGTCCTGCTAGATTACGAAAATAATGCACTGTGCGACGAGGAAGAGCCTAACGGTACAACGACAGTGCTGCAAAAAGACCATTCATTGAGGAAGCTTTTCACTGCCTTGAGACGGCTATGAAATGGTTAGAACAATAAAAAGAATGTACTATTGTCCTTTGCTTGTCTTTGTGCGAGATTTAGCGACAAAGGAAAACGAGTCTCGGCTCTGAAGCAAAAGAAAATTTTCGACTTCTTTTCTTAAACTGTAGGCCTACTTTAATGTACTACTACTTTATCTTAGGTATGTATTTGGAAGATGCGTGATTCAAAACATATACAGTTTTGTGTTTAATATCAGTGTTTGTTTGTTTCATATTGCTCCTATAAAACGTACAATTTTTTTCGCTCAATGATCGGTTATCCGAAAAATCAGTTATCCGAACACTCCCAGCCCCCAATTGTTTCGGATAATCGATGCACTACTGTATAAGTTAAAAAATAGTTTAATTTAATTTTGACTCTGTAGTAGTGACACTACCTTGTAGTGTATCTGGAAAATATTAATATCAGGGTTCATAATATTTATGCTAGTGAATTATAAATTTAAAGCTAAAAAGTAGAATATAATTGAAATAAAATACTTCTACTTATCATTACTGTAATAAAAATGTTGTTCTAAAAACTTTCTTTGTTAAATTTGTTTCATAAACTGTTTTTTTAATTAAATTTGTTCCAATTAAATTTTTTACCAGTGGCCAAGATGTTGCGAAAGGTACAAGTTCTTCCGGCAGGACAGCTCTGTTACTTGGATTTAAAAAAAAATAGCCACAATAGTTGTAAATTAACCACGACCGAAACCGCAAAGCCTTAGTAATTCCAGTTATTAAATTGCTAATAATAATAAGTTTTTTTTTCTTTTAAATTAGGTCTTCTTCTGGCATATTTCATTTGACATGAGAAATACTAATAAAAAAAACGGATTTCTACCATTTTCGGTGGCTTTTCAAATTTCAGAAATCCTTTATATGGGTCTTGGAAAGGTTCATTGGTGAAATCTTCTTGTCATGGTCAGAAACAGATATTACATTTGTATGGAATCACCTTCGTAAATCTTATATGCTTTAATTCTTCTATTTTTTATTAACCGTTAAATGCTATCTAATAGTAAACATGGGATAGAATGAAATGCTGATTCTTTGGCTCTGTAATTTGAATGCATTTTTGATCTGAATCCCGACTGTCTCCAGCTTTAAAATAAATTTTACTTAAGAGAACAGTAATTGGCCGTTCATTAATTAGGGTGACACAACATTTTCTCCCCATTAGTTCAGATACAAGACACTATTGCGAATGCCGAGTGCAATTTTGTGTCTGAGTTTATTTAGTAATAAACAGAATCGGAAAAACATTAGTTACATACTACACACGTAATAAATAGTGGGATAAGGAAAAATAACACTTGATGCTTAGAATTTCCACTTCGCTGTAGATAAAGCGCTGCTTTTTTTTAAATCTCACTTTGGAAATTATTTCAAAAACGGTTATTCCTATTTTAAAGGTGGTTAATTTTATCTTAAGGAGAATTCTATGAGATACATGAACATCTCCAATTGAAAATCTATTTTTTCCTTTTGTTTTGATGCTTCTTAGAAGATGCTTTTTAGATACTGTGTTATGATCAAAAGTTTATAAAATATTAAAGTTAATAAAATTAATGTATAGTATTTTATGAGGTATATAAAAAGGTTTCGACAACTGTCGATCCCATATTTAAAAAAGAAATATAACGAGCATAGCATCAAATTTAGGCAGGCGCAACAGGTGTCGCAACATAGGTTCAGAACAAAGTTTAAAGTGCTTAAATACTATTCATAAGTTGACAAGATTGGAAAATCAAACCTGTGCCTTTAAAAGGGCATTTCAAAAGTCATTAGTCATTGAAAAGTTAATGCACAAGATTAGTAAATATTGCTTATAATCAACATTTGTTTCGTGCTTTAGTTTAAAACTAATTAAAATATGTAAACCAAAAAAAGTTCTGGTAACTGTTAAGATCGAAATCCATTTGTTTGTTTCTTGGAACGTTAGGAGACTGGGATCCGTAATCTCCAGTCATAACATTGCTTAAATCTAAGGAACACAATATGTTTGAGCCTTATATTTATGGTGCCTTGTCTAGTTATTAGGGATTGCAATCCGGCACCAATTTCAATCCGGTCGGATCCGGCCGGATTCCCATTGATCCGACGGGATCCGGCCGGATTGGACACATCAAAACTATTTTGCCTTTTCATTCCAAAATCAACTGTAAAAAGATGATATTACAAAGTTTATAAAAAAAGCGTTAACTTCTTATGAAATCAACTTTTTTTTACACTGTTATAATTAATCAACATTTACGTATGAATCAACAATAAAAATTTAGTACAGTGTAACTAGTTAAATTGCAATTGTTATATTAGTTTAGTAATAATTAGATAATGACGGGCGGTTAAGTTCAGTCTCACTTACTAGATTTCACAAATGACATCAATGATAACTTGTAATGTAACTTATATTATGTAAGTAACTTATATTAAATCTAACTAAATCAAGCTTATCAACTGAGATCACAATAATTAGGTATTTTAGACACGCCAAGCAGTCTCATTCTTATAATTATGACAGTTCATCATGAATCTGTTTAACCAATGGCACAATTATACAATAACGAGTATAAAACTTCTTCGTATTTTTTAATATATTTACTTTAAATTATTATTTTAAGTAAAACAATTAAAAAAACTCACTTTGGTTTTGAAAAAATTATCGTAGGAAACAAATAGTGTTAATTGTGTCATCTAATTGTGCGAATTCTTTCAGAACTACAAATATAACCAGCGGCCTAGAAAGCCCTTTCTGCTTCTACACTTGTCGGTTTTATTGTCAACAAATACTCATGAATAGACCTCTAACTCCTTCACTTTTACATGCAGTCATTTCCTTTCTTAATGTTTTCTCATAATCTTTCTCCTTTTTTTTTTTTGGTATTTATGCTCTAGGTTTTCATATCTTGCTGGATTTGCATTTGTAATTCTTTCTGTAATGTCAAATCACTTTTCAATGACGATGAATCTCAGTTATTTTCTACTATATTATCTACGTTTTCTTTAAACTTATCATTTCGAACAACTCTTTCTAAGATATTTTTCATTTCTAGTCTTACAACTTTTTTTTTCGGCACAGTAAATGTTCAGTTCGTCTTTTATCATCATCATCTTTTTTTTTATTATTCTGTAAGTATATTAATATTCCTGTTTTCATTTTGAATTGGTTTCAAAAGTGATATGTTTGTTTTAGAACTTTTAGACTAGTACCTGCAATGCAACACAAATGGGTACATACTTACAATTTAAAACGTTATTTCGGTCACTATGTAAGAAGAAAGTCGTATTATAAAGAAAAATCAGAAATATGGATTGTTACTCAATTCATTTCTAAGTCTAATTATCTACTTAAATCATTCTCGTACTCGTAAATGCAACATAAACATAATTCATCAATCAATAGAACAATAAGAATGTCTATATGTGAAGCGGGTGAGTCAGCGTCGAACGACTCGTACACACCACGCATTTACACATTACACCTACTCTTTTAACAACGCGAGTATTTTTTCAAGAAATCGGTTTCATGTATTTTTTTTAATTTACCGGATCCGGTGATCGGATCCGGAAAACTGGTGCCGGATCCGGTAGACATCTAATGATGCCGGATCCGCCGGATTACCGGATCCGGTTTTCCGGATTGCAATCCCTACTAGTTATATTTTTAAAGAAAACAATTTGACAATACTTTTCTATAAATGCTGATCATTGGACTTCATCAGGCTGTAAGAAAATGCATAAAAAATAAGTAAATAAAATAGCGATAAAATATACAACGGATCTCAACATTTTTGTATATGGGACAAACGCCCTGCCCTTTGAATGGTTTTTGAACAGTAAACAATCACTTGTGAAAACAGGACAATTTTTCTTAATGATGATTCAAACTTCTCCTGAAAATATGTTTGACAGCTTCGTTCATACGAACATTTAGGAAAGTAAAAAAAGTAAATTGGGCAGTTTATAACTGACAATTAAATTAAATGTCGTTTAAATTTAAACCGATCTCCGGTAAATATTAATGAAATTTTTGAAAACGGATAGATTTCTAAATTAGTTTTACTAAATCAGATAGCTATCTAAATTATCTCCTCTAAATCAGAATGCTCTGTATTATTTTTGCTAAATCAGATAGCTTTCCGATATTTCCGATTTTTATTTGTATTTTAGAAAAAACACCAGCACGCTACATCGGTTTCCGTGAGCTCAAATGAGGCTGTAACCATAGTTTAAGAAGACCTGTACTAAAATGTCTTGATAGCGTTACGAAACGTCGTTTTTATTTAATGTCGCTTCCCTGCCATGTTAATCTCATAGTTGGAAAGAGATTTACAGAAGTTCTTATTGGATGCTAGAAGGGGCCGAGCCAATGCCTCCAACCTTGGCGACTTGGTGACAAATTTGGAGACTGAATACAAATTGAAGGTTCTCGAAAATGCGAGAATTGTGTCCCTATCTCTCCTAGGAACGGAGGCATGGAGAACCTTCGAGAGAATTCTATGTGACGCCAAGCCATGTCAGAAAAGCTATAAATATCGAGCAGCTGAAACGAGAGTGAATCTCTTTGGAGTTTTGTTCGCCGTGCAAGCTGGTGAGCTGATAGACGCTAAGCACTATTGAAAGTGCTGTTACAGATATTTATTAGTGATGTGCTGTCTGCATGTGTTGTTAATTTATACAAGTGCTATTTAGATTTGTTTACATGTGTTTCGTGTTTTTCTGGAATATTAATAGAATAAAGCCCCATTTTTTTTTTATTATCCTGCCTATTGGACTACATTCCTGTACATCTACACGGCGATTTGCGTAACAATACATACGAGAGCTATTAAAGTTCATACATAAACACCCGCATCCATTTTTGATCGGGGAAACCAGTCAGAATATTAAAAAATAGGAACAGAATTATTATTATTTCTCAGAATTTATTTCAAAAAATTTAAATGTAAGCCGTACCACAATTTTGGCATAAAGCTTCCACGAATAAACTATCGACCAAAAATATCTTTTATTCATTTTGTCGGGAACTCACTGAACAACAGCTAGAAACGCGGATCATTATTTCTTGTTCTGGGAAAGCGATCCAATTATCGATTGCTAAGAAAACGGAATTTCCTAACCAAGCGATGACTTTAAATTCATTTCTAGTAGCGTTAGCAAAGTTCCGATGTGCAATATTTTTCTAATATGTTTCTTTTTTCAAATTGCATTTCGAAACATTTTGTTTGTGTATAAATTGATTGTATCATTTGATTTTGATTCCTTTATTGAAGTTTTAAAGTAAACGAGATATGGAAATTTGTTCTGGATAATCGTGCACTCAAGAGAATGAAATCTTTTTTTCTGACTTTCGAAGACTTTTTTCTTTTGTTTGTCTTTGTTTTCAGTGCTTAAAACTGACTGATTTTTACAGAAGTTACTTTAGTCTAGTTTAGCGATATTAACGTCATGTTTTGAAGCAACTCGAGGACTATGTTCGAACGAACCTCGTATATCTGAACCGCGGCCAGATGACGAGGGCGACACCTGAGCTGGACCTCCCTCTTCAAGCTCCCAACACACACACACCAGCTGGCGGATGTTTGACCCACGTCGGATTTGGCGTGTACCGGGCCCACAGGCATGGCGGATCTTCAGTGGGGTCGGGTTTCGAACCTGGAGCTCTCCGGCACCGAAGCAGAAACTTTAGCTGTAGGCCACCGCGCTCCCTTTTACCGAAGTTGTATTATGATAACAAAGTATCGCTCCCCCCCAAAAAAATAATTTAAGAAAATATTTCATTCCAAAGAACAGTTATTTTCCCCCCTTTAATATCCTGTGTGGAAGCTATGCAGTAGATTATTATGAATGGCCCTTTTAATTCCAATTTTTCAATCTGATTTCGAGGGTCAAACCCCCTTCCGCTAATGTGTCGTGGAAGTTTGGAGAAGGAGTATCGGCTCAGGTGCAGGTCATCTAACCACGGTTCAAAATTATGAGGTCGGTCCGCAGAAGCGGTCCTTGGCAGCTTTACCGACCGGGCAAGGCAACAATATGGCGCCCCCCCCCCCCCAACACGTATATCAAACGTATTTTTTAAAATTTTATAAGGCACGTATTCTAAATATGAAACAAAATTTTACTTAGAAATATGCATGTTTTACTTGTAAATATGACTTAACACTATTATAGTTTTAAACTCCGGATATAGTAAAGATTATATAGAGGTCATTGAAGAGAGAGAAAGAGAGAGCAAAAATAATATATTCAATAAATTTACTTTTAAAATATATGACTTTATTTCTCAAGTTTGTTAAAACATTTTTTTTCCTTCAAATTCCCAGTTTGGCGCCACGGGCAGTTGCCCAGTTTATCCGGGTTGCCCAGTTTATCCGTGTTGTCCAGTTTATCCGTGTTGCCCAGTTTATCCGGGTTGCCCAGTTTATCCAGGCTGCCCAGTTTATCCGCCCCTGTCTGTCCGAAAGCAGCCCTTATGTTGCTTCAAAACGGGACGTCGCTAAGTTTTAATTCTAAATTATATACAGATGACAGTGACGGTGCATGACTTATTAACTTTTTACACTCCAACAACATATCTCAGAGTATTCAATGTACCATCTGGTGATGTAATTTCATTAAATTTTTAGTAAAAGGAGAAGAAAAAGAGATAAAAGATACGCAAAATGCGAATCTTCTTTATGCTTGTACTATCAAAAGGTATTGAACTTTTTCTTCTCGCTATTTCATTTCTTTCAGATCACCGAATTCTTGTAACTTTTTTATTTTGGTCTTTAGCGTCTACATATATGTTAGTGTCACAAATATGTATGGAAAAATTGAGTCATTTCAAACAAAGTAGCGGAAAACAAACATTTTCCTTAGAAAACGTTTTCCTTCAAAAGTTAAAAAGATCTTCGATAGTTGTTCGATAAGTCCGTGCAAAGATTAAGACTTGGCGTCACTAGAACGGATCGAGATTGTTTTTAGTTAAAGGTATATCTTGAAGGATATCAAGCAAAATTTCATTCAGTTATGTTTATTATACTGTTTTTGTCACTTCAGAAGTACAGGGATTCAGGACCAGCCTGAATAAAACCAGGACTTGGTGCAAAGTTGACTTGTGGGGCCTTGAAACAAATTTCAACAAGCAAATTGCAACAAAATAATTTATTGCAATTTGTTATTTATTACATTCCGCAATTTGTTATAATAGGGACTAAAGGAATATATGAAAATGATAAATAATTAAATCACTTTATAAAACAAGTATTTCAACCACACAAAAAAGTCGTCAATAAATCAAAAAATAATTTCTTCATAAATATAATTTGGTGAGCGACTTACTAGAATGAGTTTACCATATGTAATTTTTGTTTCATTTTCTTACATGTTTTATAGCAGATTCGTTGACATATCATCAAAAGTTTTTTGGTTGATTCGGATTCTATAAATAAAATCGCTAAGGAGGTAAATCGTTCTTGAAAAATGTTAGATCTCAAGTAATTTTTCTATTATTTTCAATTTGAGAGAATTCTATCTGCAGATACTACCGTAATTGGTAAGGTCAATATAATTTTCAGAGCAATAATAAAAATTGGATACAATTCAAATAAATTATCTCTATCCCACATACTGTGGGATTTGTGCACGTCACCAACAGATGGCGCAGCGACTCTCATACTGTAACGGCTTGACGTCACTGAGGGCAGAATCAGATCTCATGAAGCTGTCGCGTAGAATACTTCACTGCTTTAGCTCCCGCGAAGGGGAAGCTTAGCGAATGTCCAGCGACTGACCGCGATTAGATGGTCAAGCCTAAGGATGCATTGGTACGATGTGATAGCATTATGAACTCTCCGACACTGGATACCATCTCTCTTTTCATAACTAAACCTGTAACCATAGCACCTGTAAATATTTCAATATCTTTTGTCAACATTGTGCGAAATAAACGAACTTGTTACTTCAGATGGGGTGAATTATATTATTTCAAAACCATCACACACATAACCAGGTTATTGGTGTGATGGTTTTGAAATGATACCAATCACACCCATAATATTAATAAAAATGAATGTTTGTGTCTGTCTGTCTGTTGGTGGTCTGCAGAACAGACCGTTGAATCTAGAGCTGCCAAATTTGGTACAGGTATATTTTGGAGGGTCGGAATGTGCATCTCGGCGCCGTTTGCGACCGTTTTTTCGTGAATAACTTCCGAAGTAATTAAGGCTCGAAAATTATTTTTATACCATTTTAAAGTGCGAATTTTCACCTTTCTAATGTTTTTAGTTTCAACGCTGTATATTATTTCAGCGAATTTTAAAATATTTTTGAAAGAATCATCTATTGCTCTGAAATCGGTGAAGGTCAATGAATGGACAAAACTCCTCACGGACAAAGTCACGGTCAGACTTTCTTGAAAAAGTGCAAAAGAATCACTGGACAGTATTATAATTCTTTGATAGATCATTATATAATGATTAAAAGAAAAATGACCTCAGCTAGGGAAAAAAGGAGGTTGTTTTCACCATGATGATGCACCAGCTCACACTTCTGCAGATCTGAGCTCAAAACTACGCGATTTATGCTACCAAGTTCTCCTTATTCTCCCGATTTTGCACCATAGTGTTACTACCTGTTCCCATACATGAAAAAATGGCTGTCAGGAAGAAAATTTTCATCGATAGATGAGATGATTGTCGAACCTACTTTGAGAAGCTGACAAATATTATTACATGGACAGAATAAAAACACTCGAGCAACGTTGAACTAAGTGTATGAACCTCAAAGAAGATTATGTCAAAAAATAAATATTGTTTATTCCGAAAAAAATTATGTTTTCTTATTCTTTGCACAGAATTATCGAACCACCCTCGTACCTAAATTTATACGCAATTTAACATGAATTCCATCGTGATCCCAGCCTTAATATCAAAAAGAAAGAAATGAAACCGTTAATTATCAATTCTTAATACGTTATGGAACTGATGGTAATGCTTATAGTGATCATAATTGAATAAAATGTATTTGAAAGAAATGGCAGAAATAGTGAGAATGATTTAAATGAAAATTTTCAAAACAAATCAAATATTCAATTCGGTAAGTGATTGGGCCGTAGACAAACAATTATCATGTCAAAAAAGATTTGAAACTGAAATCTCCATTATCGAAAAATTTCTCTAATCCAAAGCAAGATAATAGAATGGAAAGAAACCGTTTGAAAAATTTATTCCGTCTAGAAAACAATCGAGGCCGCATCTCTTGGACCACTTGAAAAGGTCCAAGAGATGTGGCCCATTTATTATTAATAATAAGGTCATGCCTTATTTTAGACTTAATTCTCTCCCATTTGTTTTATGAATGAAATTTCAAGAAATCTTTGCTTCAGAAGATTTAATTGAGTATTCGCGAAGCTGACAAAGAAGCCTTCAAATGCTTGTCTTTCGAGTAAAATGTGTTCGACTTCGTATATCTAAGAGAAAATGGACAACAAAATATAATTCAAATAATAATATTAGAATAACTAAATTCTAGATTAACTAAAAGGGCTTCAGTGGCTTGGTGACAGAGTGTCAGCTTTGTAACCGGTGGGGCAGGTTCAAGATCCGGTGTATATGATGGCTGGTGCGTGTCCTGTAGCCCAAGCAGTCTGTTAAGCCGTGTATATTCTGCGGTCAATGCGATTACTCGGTTATTATTAATACTAACTGCGTAAAAACCCGGTTATTATTAATAATAACCGATTAATCATATTGACAGTAACATATATGTTAAGGCAACATATGAAACGCCGGCATTCTATAGAACGCCTGACAATTTTTAAAAAAGTATGAAACATGATAATTATTTGAATATGTTATATACTTTCCCTAAGCATTGTACGCAATACCTAGGCATTCTGTAGAATGACATGCTATTTAGGCAAAGTATGAAAAGGAGGTCATGATAAGGTCATGGCTTGCATTCTACAGAAATATAAATGCTATTTCTTAAAAATAATAAAAGAGTGCCATTAAAAATCTCTTATTCAAAATACGTAAAGGAAAATGAAAGTTATATAAAACAGAGTTTGTGCCTTTCTTATTAAAGAAAACAAAATATCCCTGTGATGAACCTACCTGTTGCATCAAGAAAGGAAATAATTTTATTTTGAATTGCACTTAATTTTATTTCATACTAGCAGTACGCGCACGGCGTTGCCCGTGGAATCAAAACTTCAACAACATGAAAAAAAAAAAAAACCAGCCCACAATGACATGAAAATGTTTTGAAAACAAAATCAAAACAAAAGATACACATTATTGATTTTCCCGAGTATTTTTTTTTTTTCGCGATAAACAATATTAAAAAATGGCAGCGTGAAAATTATTATACTGCAAGCAAAGTATGCGAAATGAATAAATACGTTAAGATACTGCCGAAAATAATAATCAGCCCCCCAATTCAAAGTTATGACGTCACCTCCCCTTCAACCAATCACATAGCCAGCTGCGTTCGGTTAAAGTGTCGCCGGGGAAATTAGCTCGAGAAAAATAACTTTCATCTGCCCAGGAAAAAATTAATTAAAATAAAACGGGAAAAGATATTTTAACCATTCTTTTTTTAAATCCGACAGAACCGTTCTAGTTATAAGCTGAAAAAAAATTGAAAATAATAGTGTTATTAGAAAGTCGGTTGTAACAAATTTAAAAACAAAAGTAACATTGCGACGGCGAAACTGGCTATTTTTTAAAAATTTCTCAAAATTCAGTAAATTACGTTAGAAATTCAAAACTAACTTCATTAGAACGGAAATCGCGTGCTCTTTCCGATGGTGTATCTATTTTTGTCGTACAGTTATCCCAAACCATGCTATTGAGAAATTAGTGCGAAAAATCACCCAAAACAACACAAAACATTAAATAAAAAATTTTCTAGAATAAATTTCAAAATTTCGGCTTCAAGGTGCATTCAGTCACCATTACGACTACCTGTGTGCCAAATTTCATGGCTGCAAATGCGATAGATTCGTCTGGACATCGCAGACAAACACACACACATGCAAACATTGCCTTTTATTAGTATAGATAAAATAAAATGTCATCTGGCATTGTATAGAATGCCTAGGAACTGTGTGAAATATCAATCTGTTCATACTTTGATTAAAAATGCCTAGGCATTCTGTAGAATGCCGGATTTCAAACTTTACCGGTAACTTGCGAACCAAACGGTTTGTGAACCGCTCGTGGCGAGCCAAATCCTGTCGGTTTTTGGCGAACACAAAGGGATTCGCAGTTCACGTGGGGACGTGTTCGAGTGTAGTTTTTCGTTCCTGGCGAACCTCCTTCGAACCAAAAAGTTCAAATCTGTAAACCAAGGCGTATTCCAAATCTCTTCCAAAGACACCCCTTCTCCACTGGTGGCTGACAAGCGATGATTAAGAGTTTGAAGTGGATTCACGGGAATGATAAAAGGCATCCAACCAATATTTCTACCAGAAGCTGCAGAATGTCTGTGTTTACAATGCAAATACTTCTTTAGGTTAAAGATACAATGAAGTACCAAAAGAGTACCCCGACAAAATAACCCAAATTCAAATTCTGAATAATATTGAAAACATTATTTTGTCGAGGCTATTTTGTCTTGGGCTGTTTCGTCGAGGCAATTTCGGCACGGGCTATTTTGGTTTCGGTTATTTTGATGGACCATGAACTAAAACTACAGAGTGCGAGTTTTAATTAACCTGAAATTTTTATCTGGAATAATTATTGAGTCGTTGTAAATAATATTACTAACTTTTTTTATTAAAAAGAGCATGGAAAATAAATTAAATGTATAATATTTTCAAAATGAAAACCTTCAGAGCTAATATTACTAGTCAAAAATCTGTCTAGTCAGCTTTTCCCTCGAAACCAACTTGAAAATAAATACAACTTTCAAATTTTCTTTTCAGACTTTTTATCATTATTGTAGAAGGCTTAAATGAGTTTTTGAATGATGAAGACCACTTTCGTAGAAATAGAGCTGCATTTTTCACCAATAAATACCAAATTTTGAACAATAAAATTTGATCTTCGGTTGAATATGACGGTTTGGATGGCATTTCGAAAGAGAATAGAAGTGACAACGAACAATTTCCTATCATATCTCTCATTGAACGCATTCGGAGCGACATCTAGTGTGGCTCTGAGAAGTAATTTCAATTCAAAGTTGTATATCAATTAAATTACAATTTAATATATTTTCCCTAAGTGTAGACTCGTGGACCCATGAAGTCACAGCAGTTGTTTCGCATTAACTGAGATAGTCGACCTGGGACGTCATCAGTGGCGTAGTGAGGAGGTACAAGAGAGTTTAGATGCCTCGGTCTTCAGTTTCAGGGGGTGCCATTGAGACAAACTATTACTGCGTTTATGTACCTTTTTAGCAAGGCCGTATTATTAAATAGATAAAGTAGGCAATTGCCTATGGGCCCCGCAACGTTAAGAGGCCCGAGGCCTCGAGATTTTTTATATTTATTTTTTAAGGGAGTTTAAGAATAATTTAATTTTGTGTTTTTCCTTTAATTTACAAATATCGTGCATTCGAACTTATTCAAATTAAAATCAAATATCGTTTAAATTTTGAAACATTATTCTAACAACATTCCTAATTCGTTACCTTTTGCAAGTTTTATATTATGTTGTTTCATAAATTAAAAAAAATATGTTGCTTTCTAATTTAAAAATTTCCTTTCCTATTATTGAATAGTAATTAGATTGTGTTAAAAAAGTTATGTAATTTTTTTTACAATTTTTTATTAAATTACTTTTAAATTTAAATTTTATATTTTTTATTCGCGATTTACTGAAATCAGCTAACTCTCTTGAAAGTGATGCGCAATTAAATGGAGTCAAATCAGTTCATCAACATTTGCTATTTAAAACTGCTTATATAGAGATTAAATTAAAATGAATACTAAAATATCTGGTTTTGGGAGTTGGGGAGGAAAGAGGGGGCCGAGACTTGCATTACCTAAGGGCCTATAGAGGGCTCAATCGGGCCCTGCTTTTTAGAGCCAAATAAGATCAGAGAACTAAAAAATAACACCTTTCCCCTGACTTATTTACTTTTGCTAAGCCACTGAAGGTGAAAAAGTCGAATTCAGCCCCGAGTCTCACCTACACTCGGTACGCCATTGGACATCATTCGAATGTGTCAAGTTGAAGTTCTGAAATTCTGTCTATTTAATTATAAGTAAATAGTTTATTTCTTTGAGGACAAAGAAAAATTGTTTATACCATACCTCTTCATAGCTCAGACACTCCGTCTTATCTAAAAATATATTCATAAAAGCAATAAATACGTAAACAATAATCGCTGTCGTCTGTGTTTGAAAATTATTGATTGATCGGCATTTAATAGACCAAATATGAAAGGGGTTAAGGGCCATGAAGTACCAGTTCACCAATCTGCTTGAGCAACTGAGCCAGAAATGTTTTGGATTTCCATGAATTTTCACGATAAATAATATTTCGTGGTAGTTACCCTAACTTGTTTTTGTGTAAAAAGTATTCCAGGCTCATTCATTTTATTTTGAATTTTTTCCAAATAATCATCATCAAATAATTCCGAAACGAAATTTGTTTACTTTGGGATCATAAAAGGCATTTTGGCTGTAACCGTGACAGTTTTAAGAAATATCGAAGGCCATGGTTTTTATTCAGATTTAGAAAAAGTGATTGATTTGAAAAATATTTTTAAAGGCTGAAATCTCATTTTCTGACAGCTACAGGAAAAATCATTCAATCCTCGCATATACATGTCAAATATATATCATATATATATATATATATATACGTACCAAACTATTCATTTTAATTTTATCGCGCCATATGTATAGATGTTTAAAAATCTAATAATAATATAGATTTTTTATGTTTATTAATTCCATGAAATTTTACGTTTTATTCACCTCATTTCAATAAAATATAAAAGTAATCTAGAAAAAAGATCAATGACGAAATGTAGAATTTTTAAATAATAAAGAATTACTATCAGCTTTCGCCGTGACTTGCCACCTCGCCGTTTCGAGGCTAGAAACCACTACTTTTTAAAGTTTGAAATACTGCATACTAATTAGTGGAACAGGCTATAAAACGAAAAACTCCATTTGAGTTCCCATATTTCGCACAAATTTGCCGCGAATTTCTGCACGAAAGTTTTAAAACAATAAATAAAGTATGATATCACTCAAAATATACAGCTTCCATAACCAATAACAGGTATTTAACAATATTTTTGGGGCGCCATGTTGATTGAATACAGACAGACCAAAAATGCTGTTTCAAACTTGCACAATAAACGTGGAACATTCTGAATGTTCGCAAACTGGCCCAAATGTTGAAGCTGAGGGACTTTGTCAAGGTTTCTCTCCGTAGAGAATATACAATGAAGTAGTGTTTTTGCTTTTTTTTTTCTCAAATTGCAGTTTGGTAAGGGGCATGCGACCACTGATGTCGTATATAGGGGTCATGAGCTTTCATATAAAATAAAAATTGGCGAAATTGGTGTAGTGGTTAGGGCTGGAGGACTCGTTTATTTGTTTTACCGATTATTTTAAATATATAGATGCGTTTGATTGTTTATTAATAGTTCTAAAAATATAATGAAACTTTTATAACATTTAAAATTCCATTATAATGGTAAAAAACGCTAAAAAAATAATGTCATGACTGACCTTTTATGTCATTTTAATTTCATTACGGAGGTAAGAATGTAAAAATACGAGACCAAAGAATTAAGTATAGAGTTGGGGACACACATTTTTTGAGGCCACAGAGCTGCGAAACACCCTACAATTACTTCAAAAATCCATGTATTTTATTTTTGATAACGATTGCTGTCATTTCCATGAGCTAATGAAATTAAAGATAAAATCCATTTTTTATCACATCCTATATTCTGTTATTGCTTCTATTCACGAAATTTCAGCTCATATCGAGATAACGATTAGAACGGTTCGTCGGCTACTCGAAAATCGGATGGCACGCATGTTCAAATGGAAAAATGATGTTATTGGAGCTCCAAAGCTAAACAGCTTTTCCTAATCACAGCGAAATTTAGAAATTAGCAATCTTGTAATAAATTCCTATTTTTCCCGCCTTCTAATATTCGTTCCCCATTGGTTTTATATTTCAATCATTTCACCTTGATATTATCGCAATTTATACACTCACTAAACCTTGTTTAAATTGAATCGTTGATTGCAGAAACAACATGAATCAATGCTATCAAAATGCTGGAAGCTTTAAAAAAACGGATTAATTTTTTTTCATCAATGATTAATTTTTTTACCTGGTGCCTAGCAAAATGGAACGTTACTTGATTCTTGTCATTTCTTGACTCATTATGTAAATGCCCCTTTAGAATGTGAAAGCAGCATAAGCATAGTTTTGAAAAAAAAATTACTCGTTTGGTGCCTGCAATCAACAATTCAAGTGCGTAATAAATTAAATAATTCTCTTTAAGAGAGAAAAAACAAGCATATTTTGGCGAGCATTTTTTATCCAACTCTCCGAAGTTCTATGGAAAAGTAGCAGTTTAAATAGACATTAAAATCTGTTCATTTCATGCTGTTAAAATACAGGAAATTTTAAAATTTGGCCCTGAATGTAAAAATTTTGAATTAATAAAAGCAATTTTTAGAATATTTTTGTAGTAGGATAGATGCTCCACTTTTGGCTACATTGGATCTGTTTTTCCTTTAATTAACCATTAATTTCAAATTAACCAATAAGATGCATTCCAAAATTTTAAACAATCCATATTTTACTATTTTCAATCTCATTGGCTCATTTTTTTCCAACATGCGACTTGTAAAAAAATTACATGCGTGATCATGTATTGTATGCTCACAGCTGTTAAGGTTTTTGTTAAGGAACAAGGTTTTACAGTTTTTCATCACCAGGCTCTCAGAATTAACTGCTTAATCTAAAATTGATTACCCTTAGGGTTTATGAGGTAAGTTTTCTTTTTATTCTGATTTCATAACAAAATTAATTATTTTTAAGATTAAATAGGTGGTGGCCAAAACTGGTACTGTAAATTTATTATATGTACAACTTTTGGCCAAAAGGGGTACAACAAATGTTCCACTTTTGGTCACATAGCTCATTATTATGTTTTTAGTCATAAATAATTTTAAGAATATCAGGATAAAATAAAAGTAACTAATTTAGTTTTGTTTAGATTTTACGAGGTAATAATTCCAATTTAAATATAAGAAGGCAGGTGATATTTCCATCAAAAAGACTGCTCTACTACTAGCTACTCTCTAATTAAAGTTTGAAATGCAGTTAAGGACAATGAGAGTAAAAATTAAGGACAATGAGTAAAGATTAGTAAAGTTTATGGAATGCCTCATTCCACCTTGCATCACAAGATTGCAGGGAGGAGGGGGGGGGCATCATTTTATGGCTATGGTGGGCATGGTAGTTCTCATGCAGTATTAGGAATTGAGGTAAAAAATCAGTTTGAAGAATAAATTTTGGGAATTGCAAGAATGGGATTTTCAATTGTCAAAGACCAACTTCTTGATCTATTCAAAAGATTATCCAAGCCAGATTACCAGTAAATTAGAATGTCAGTTTCAAAATGGAAGGCCAGACAGAAAGTGGTATATGTGGTACATTTCATACATCCTTTTATGAAATGGCATCCAAGAATCAGTTATAAGGCGGAGTTTTTTAATAGTGTACCACAAGTACGTCGATCACCAGGGGACGCTGCGACAACAATGAGAGGACCGGGTAAAAGCGGATTAGAAATATCGAGTCGAGAGGATGAATGTAGAAAATCTCAATGCATAATTTAGAATAGAACTTCTTGAAGTCTGGATTCTGGACCTAAACGGAGTCGCAGAAACCTAGATTGTATACGTACCTGGCAAATTCTTCAACAATATGAAGCAAAAAATAATTCATAAAATCAAGTACATATGAATCAGTTCAAAGAAATTTTCCAAATAAATTTATTTAACTAAATTTTTATATGTTAATGGCTCAGTCACCTATTTTATTTTCGCACTTACGTACAAACTTGTCGCAGAAAAATGCTGTGCGCATAAATGGGGTAACATGGTGTGTTTTGCTGCTGAAACGAGATCGTGAGTGCACTGTAAAAAATATCCGTTTTTTTCCCGGACTTTTTCCGTATATTTGACGGTTTAAAGTTGTTTTGTTGGCAAAACGGTTTTTCACCGTTTTTCGCTCCAGCCATAAACGTTTTAAAACCGTCAGTTCAAATTCTATTTTTCGTCATACGGTATTGCTTTCCGTACGATAACTTTCCCTTTTCTTAACTGTAATTTTATTGCATTCATTTCATGTTTTGAACTTGAATGATAGGAGTTATGGGATTTGAAGCAACAAATTTTCATGTTTTTAATAGGGTTCCATCTCCGTAACCTTAAAACACGTGTTCTGGCAATAGTTGATTTTTACACCACTAGGTGGCGCCACTAGAGCTATAGTGACTTTAAAACTCAAATAGATTATTTTTTCTTTATTTCATGAAGTCTCTGGTGGTCTAGTGGTTAGAGCGACGGCCTTTTATTTCTATAAACGCGGTTTCGATCCCCGGCTCGGAGGAGTTAGAAGTTTTGTCACCATCTTGCATCGAAATCGTCCAAGTAAGTTCAATTAAAAATTACACTAATTGAAATTAATAATTAAGCCTTGATTAATTAATATTCCTAATTGATAATACACATTAGCACATTTCAACTCGAACAGAAGGAGAAAAACAACTCAACTCAGTCGATGACGTCACTTAGTTCGATGACTTAATTTTTACGGAGAAAACTTGATTTCATACGGTAAAAAACCGTTGTGACTACGGATTTACTTCGTAACTTTTACGGGAAAAACTTGTTCCTGTATGGTAAAAAACCGTTTTGCCTACGGATTTACTTCGTAACTTATACGGTTTTGCACAACCAACCCAGCTGCCAGTTTAAAACCGTAAATTTTACGGGATTTCTTTTACAGTGTGGAAAAAGTTTAAGAATCTCATGTATAGCATTAAATTAAAAGTAATCCTTTGAAAAACATAAGTAAAAATAAATTATTCATAGGATTAACAATTGAACAGGCTATCTGCCGAACTAAAATTAGCACTATAAATGCCATTAACTGCCATATAAATTAAATCTAACTCATATGGTAGTTACTGTGTTAAAACTAAGAACAAAATAGCTGTTTCAAAAATTAAAATACTCGTACTCTGAAATGAAAAATGACTGACGGAAGAGACCATGATAGTAAAAAGATGATAAATAAATGCTCTGATGCCGTCGCCGCCACAAGCCGGTTTAATTTGCGCACCAATTCCGTCATTTTTCATTAAATGAGATTCGGCTGAAATTCTTGTCGAAAATCAGGATTATGAAATCATTAGAATATGTTCTCTCTATAGAGATTTCCGTAAAGCTGAATAACAACTAGCATTTTATCATTTTAGAGTAACGCTCTAAGTTTCTATGGGTAGTAGTAAAGTTCAAATCTATTACTTAATCTATCGTCACAAACTGTCATGAAGCAATTGCAAGAACTTCAAAATCTGGTTATGACTTTGAACTACTTACTTACTGAAGATATGTTCTTATTACAATAAGTCGCCGTGGCCTCGTTTTAAGATAACCAGTCCAAATTACTAAATGGTGATGATATTCTGATATGCTAATTTATTTTATTTTCCTTCATGTTCATGCCATATATATTTTAAACATTTTTATGGTAGGATTTAAATTTTCTTTTATAGTAGGATTGTAATTTTAATGAACTTAGAAGAATTCATTAAGAATTAGAATTCAAAGAGAAGGATCCAGAATTTTTTTGCTAAATCTTAATTGCAAAAGAATTACAAAAATTTTCAATGCAAATACCAGATTACCTCTCGAGATTTCGAGTTCTAAAGGAATTTCTGGAATGCTAATTGCGTCGAGATTTCGAAAAAGAGAGTGAAGAAGATAAAGAAATCTGACAAATTAAAGTTGGTTTTAAACAGCATGGAAAAGTTAAAGCCATAAGTGAAAAAAAGATAATTACAAAATAAACTGCTACAGAGGAAAAAAAACAATAATAACATTTGAATCACTGATTCGATTTCCACCCGAGAATTCCTGATGTTGAAATTCCATAGATATTTCTCAGTTATCCATGCGCCTCGTAAATAAAGCTTCGGTTTAGAACTGAAACCCTAAAGCGCTGACGTTTCATAGTCCACGAATAGCGATATTTCCATCACGATAAACATGTTCAATTAGCAACTTAAAACCTTTTTTCTGATACTTGTACATTTAAATTACTGCCTACTCTACCTTCAATAATTCACAATAAATATTATCTAAATTAAGTTGAATGTTCTGATTTTGTAATTTTTGTAAAGCCTCTTCTTGAAAGCAAGGTCCGGATATTAACAACCACGATGTTCACACACTCCGTTCAAACACTACACATCGGCAATAGTCTGTGAGTGTCTTGATTTATAAAATTTTTATTGTTGTTATTTATTTTCAAGTATTTTATATGGTTTAAAATGATAGCCTGTGATGTCATTTTGTTTTCATCATAGTAGATTTTCAATGATTTATGGACAACGTAAATATTTATTCTTAACTAATGCAATATCTCCAAATCCACAATAACTACCTTGATTATAATGCAACCTTACCAATCAACTTGTCATAATTATAATGCTTATCTTTATTATAGTACAAATGCATAAGTTTTAGGCTGCCCTTTTGTCTGCTCGCCAAATTTATCTGCAATAAAGTTCAACGAAGCATAAAAAAATGGGGAAATGTCGAAAAGAAAATAATTACGCCAACATCAATTTAAGCGAACTCGTATTTAGGCTATGTGTGTACACTCGACGAATAATTTTTAAAATCCATCATCCTGTGAAATCTATGATAAAATGGTAAACAATAAAACCACTGAACTGATAGTATTCTCTGAAATTTATTCATCTATCGCCATGTATCTAAACATTATCACGAAACATTCTTTTCATCTATTCGGTTGTGTACCCGGTTTGATATCCACATATTTGGCTTCCACAGGAAAAGCAAAACAGTTTCTGTTATTTATAGATTGTAATGTTGATTAAATCAACCAGAAACATATTGGATGAAAATAACATATAATAATTTATTTCAAAAAGAATTCTCAAAAGTTTCATCTATGTACATAAATAAAAATGTATCTATAAAAAAAACTGAGACGTCATTTTTTTTTTTCTTTTCGTACGCTACAGAAATATAAACTACGGAATAGATTTTCTTTAAACTTTGCTCACAGTTACTATGAAACATAAAGAAAGTTTTACTGACGGTTTCGTGACAATTGATTAAATAGTTATTTTTTTTTTTTTATTAAGTGAAAACTGTGTTGCCACTGCACATGCGTTGTTCAAGCTCATCTCTGGGCGCACATAGGCTAACCAATAATAATGTAATGTGATAAAAGTGAAACGCAAAAATAGTTTGTACGCTATAGAAATCAAAACCCGATCTTAAATCCACATTTCCTATTGAAAAGAAAGTAGTTCGGCCAGTCCCTCTGGCTCAGTTGGTTAAGATCCGAATCTATAAGTCCAGGGTTCGACTCTCCGATTGCTGCTTTTCTTCTGCAGATTGAGAAGAGCTTCAGCGTTCTTTGTAGCTCACGCATTTAAGACCAAACCAGTAATCAGACATTCGCCACATTTTACTCGGAAATACTCTGATATTATATCGTTGCTTAACAAGCCTATCTCAATTTTCTATGTCTCAATTCTGATATGAACAAGAGGCCGCATATTTCAACCACATGTGAAGAAAACTTCAGAAATATTCGTTACTAGCAGTACGCGCACGGCGTTGCCCGTGGAATCAGGACTTCAAAAAATGAAAAAAAAAGCGCCCACAATGACATGAAAAAGTTTTGAAAACAAAATCAAAACAAAAGATACACATTATTGATTTTCCCGCTTTTTTTTTTTTTTTTTTCACGATAAACAATAATAAAAAATTGCAGCGTGAAAATTATTATACTGCAAGCTAAGTATGCGAGATGAATAAATACATTAAGATACTGCCGAAAATAATAATCAGTCATTCAATTCAAGGTTATGACGTCACCTCCCCTTCAACCAATCACATAGCCATCTGCGTTCCGAAGTGCCGTGCCGCGCGAGGAACTCTCCATAAAAATAACTCTCAACCGCCCAGAAAAAAATTAATTTAAAAAAAAACTTGAAAAGATATTTTAACCGTTGTTGTTTTAAATCCGACACAACCGTTCTACTTATAAGCTGAAAAAAATTGAAAATAATAGTGTTATTAGAAAGTCGGATGCAACAAATTTAAAAACAAAACTAACATTTACATGGCAAAACTGACTGATTTTTAAAAAATTCTCAAAATTCAGTAATTTACGATAGAAATTCAAAACTAACTTCATTAGAACGGAAATCGCGTGCTCTCTCCGAAGGTCTATCTATTTTTGTCGTACAATTATTGGAAACCATTCTATTGAGAAATTAGCGCGAAAAATCAACCAAAACAACACAAAACATTAAATAAAATAATTTCTAGATTAAAATTTAAAATTTCGGCTTCGAGGTGCATTCAGTCACCATTACGACTATCTGTGTGCCAAATTTCATGGCTGTAAGTGCGATAGATTCGTCTGGACATCGCAGACAAACACACACACACACACGCATACAAACATTGCCTTTTATAAGTATAGATTGGTCGCGAAAAATTGAATATTTACTTCCTCGTCGAAATTTCAATTCAATTTTTGAGATATGCGGTATTGCTTGTTAAGCGACGATATATCAGAAGGTTTATATATATAAGGAAGGATTTTAGTGAAGGCTTTGTGACAATTAAAAACTATGCTTCCATGCATTGAAAGAACTATTTTATTATAGCGTTGCCATTCCTATTGAATCAAAATATTACAGATATTTTAAACCATTTTATTTATTTGCCACCAAGTTGCGATGCTCAATTATTTTTTTTTATCATTCCTTAAAAGTTATTAATAATTTATGGAGAAACTATAACTTCCGTGGTTTTAAAAATTTTTTGGTTCAAATGATAGTCTCAATTTAATTTTTAAAAACATTTCAGATGATAAGAGGATTTTGTGTATTATAATATTTTATAAAAAAAGTATTTTCTACATTAAGAATATCAGACATGAAAGTATTTTCTACATTAAGGATACCAGGCATGAAAGTACTTTTATTCCGAGCAACGCCGGGTATATCAGCTAGTAGAAATATACTCCTTTATTTCAAGAGTTGGTATGGTAAGTACCCCGATGTGTCTCGAACCTGAAGTGGTTATAGGTCTTCATTTATTGCCCACGCATTTCTGTAAATTGACCATCTAACCGAAACAACATCAGATTGACATATGATACATCACCACAACGATAAGAATCTCTCCCTCCTCTTGTTGAAATGCCTGCCGTAAAACTTTTTTCAGGTCTTCGATGCCTGTGTCCCTGCCCCCTTCTTACCTTTGGCGCCATCACAATAAAGGATGCTCTGACTGCATTCTAGGGGAATGCAGTAAGGTATTCGAAATTTGCGGAAACACGATATCATTGGATTTGTGCAGCGTCCCAAGGTCGGTCGGTCGGCTTTTGAGAATTAATGCATGTCCAAAATCCATTCTTCCGGTGGTTTCATGAATGATTTAGTTGGCCCTTCCATACCGACAAATTCCTTGAGAATACCACAATTCTTACTAGAATTAAGCATCATACTGGTTTAATGTTAAGAGTTTGGATCGAGTAAAGCAATATAAAATTACTTAATGCTAAAAGACGATAGATTGATTTTCTCTTGTTTAAGAAGACACAAAAGAGATATCAGAATAAAAAATATCTGAACTTAATGCAAGTGATACATTTTAGGGGAGAGACGCCGAATTCGGACTGGTATCATAACTTCAATTTTATTAAATATTTGGGCCGTAAAATAGGCAAATTATGTTGTAACAATGTAAATGGGGTGTATGAAATAATTTTTAAGCGAAAGCTGTACGTGGTTACGGTTAGAGAGTATGTGTTTAGATATAGGCATCAGCAACCGATTATTTTAACAAAAGGCAAAAACCCTTACCCTGTTCTTAATTAAGTAGAAAAATATGTTATTATATCTTCAGTTAGAAAATTTCTTTAACTGCAATTTACTATAATTATTTTAATAAAATAATTTAAAATTAAGGTTAAGGGATTTTTTTTTTTTTTTTTTTTTTTTTGTCGTTGTCCAAATGTTGCCTAGATTGAACCACAAACGCTTTCCTAAATAGGACCATTTAAATCAATGGAGTTATTATCGTAAACTACAGGAATAGCTCAGTAAATAGATTATCACCGCTAGTTGTCCTCATAAATTGGAATTGGAAGAAGTCAAAGCAAAAAAAAAAAAGCATAAAAGGACCCTAAAACCAGCAAATGTTGGATGAAAAAGTATAAAAACTTAGGATACGTATTAATTGTATCATTTCTGAGAAAACAAAGGGAGAAGATGAAGTGAAACAGTACATAAAATGTCATACTTGGGGTCATGCATTGTGCGCTGGTGTGAATTTGATAATCAAAAAATAATTGCTTCAATTGAGCTTAAAGAAATTGGTGGTCCAATCTGGGAACCCAGTTATCCAGTCAAGGCAAACTATTTCCTTGATTGGACCGATGACACTTTTTTTCTGCTGCTTTTTTTCCCAATTTAAAGTGTCTTTCATAAAAAGTTAATTACGCTGTTCTGAAGATAAATAAACTATAAAAAAAATTCTACTACTTATTTTTCATTAAATTTCCTCCTCCATCACCAGGTGGTCCAAATTCGGCGACGCCCCGGGAGGGGTGGCGGCTTCGTTTCTTCCCCCCCCCCTCTATATTTCTTTTTGTCTTATCTCGTGAAGAAAGCATTTCCGACCCTTCAGTGCTATGTGATTCCGAATCTCTTTTGATAGAATCTTCCAAATCTTGCATGAGAAAAATACATCTAAAAATATTTGTCTTAAGCATAACGAGTATGTTTGCGCAGAAAATGTATACCCAAAATAAGCAAGAAATGTACTTAAAGAAATTGATAAAAAAAATTCTAGTGATTTATAATTAAAAATCTATTAAAAAAACTGCATTTTAATTTATCCGACAGAATAAAAATTAACTAGTTGATTCCTGTATTTCTAGATTTTAGTCACAAACGATTATAAAACGAAAAGATTATGTTTAGACTTTGTGTGAACATGGTGTTGTTTTGGGAATGAGCTCAATAATGCCTGCGTAAACAAAGCAAACAATATTCCGTTATAGTAGTCAACACATGATAAAAATTATCTTTGGAGATCAGATTTTATCAGTTTTGTTCTTAATTGATTTCATTCGACGTTTTCGTTTATGTAAAAGTACAAATTGAAGTACTATTTTGAACTTATTTCTCAAAATTAACTTAATGATAGTTCTTTTAGTTTAATTCAGTCGAGGAGGAACAATAAAAATAAATAACCATACATACCATAAAACTCCTGGTATTTTCAAAATGGTACATTTTGTTAAATAAATTTTCTGATAAATTTTAGAAGTGTGCTTTTGTCAGGTTCACTCAGTAATGTCCTATTAATCTTTTTAAATCAAACGCACAACAGAACAGGGCTAAAGGTAGCTTTGTGGCGCCTCGTGCATTGTAATCGCCAAGGTCATAAAATTTTAAATACTACACAGCATACGTAGTCATGCATATTTGCATCATGTACATTTTTGCCTTTAAAAAAAATAACTTTGAATAATTTAATACTTTGTTAAAAGAATCCAGTTATTTAATATGTACTGTTCACCAACGGATTCCGAGACTACCAGTTTTGGACGATTTTACACCGGAAAGGGGTGTCAGGCAATGAGTCATATGAAAGCATTTCCTGAGTTCTTTGTTAGATCACGATCAGTAAAATGTAAACATCACCCTTCCATTCTTCACTTTCCTCCTATTTTGATGAAAATAACTCCGCTCGGCATATGCGCAAAAGCGCGGCGTGTTTCCGAATAGGTAGTTTATAAGTAATAAAGGAAATTTAATTATGCAATTATAGTTTTTATCAATTATTTTTATTAAAAATTTAAGATAAAATTAATTTTTTCAATAATTTTTCTATAATTCTTAACCTAAACTACAAAGGTTCATCCAATAAAAACTGGGGAAAAAAAACTAAATAAATAAACCCGCAATTGAATGGTTAAAATATATGCACATGTAGGAAAATTAGTTTTGTATTTATTTACAAAATAATTTACTTGCTTAGCTAAAATAAAAATAAATATAATCAAATGCTATCAGAACGATTAAAATTTGCTTAAAAATGAAGTCCATCCTTCTTTTTAGCACGATATGATCATTAATTTAGTTTAGTCACTAACGTCCATTATTAAGCTACAAGAAGCAAAAATTCGAACTTAAATTTTAAACCATGATCAGATGCTATAAGCAAGTCGAGACTCATTTCTCTAGACTTCACACCACAGCAGCGGAACGACTTCTTTACGGATTAATGTGCTATGGAACGGATTTAATGTGTCCCAGGCCTGCTTACGCGAAGGATGTTTGGTGGAATCACGTCTTGAACTCTTTGCAGTGGCGTAGCGAGGAAGCGCCCAGAAGTGGCGTAGCAACCGGGGATATAGATACCCCGAGAACAAGTCTAAGGGAGAGCCTTAGGGACAAAACATTAGTGTATTTCGGTCACTTTCTAAAGTGAAATATCACGAAGGGGAGAAAATATAATGCTATGCCTCGGACGCCATTTACACTCGCTAAACCACTGATGACAACTTAGGGGCGAATAAAATCATATTATGCCTCGGGCACCAGTTACCCTGGCTACGCCACTGGCGCCCAGGACGTAATTTGATTTTTCCACTCCATTTATCATCAGTGGCTTAGTAAATGTAAATAGCAGTCGGGATATGGTATTGTTTTGTCTCGTCTGTGTAATATTTGGCATTAACCTCAATAGCACAAAGCTATTGTACAATATTGTACGATATTGAACAATATTCGCAATATTGTATAATATTGTACAATATCGTGCAACGTGTTGTGCTACCAGGGAAAATGTACATAAGCGCATTAAAGTTTTCCTACCATGGCGCCCCTCTTAAGATAGGTGCTTGGGGTATCTATACCCCTTAAGACTAAAATTTGAGTCATGAAAAGGTCTGAAAGTAAATTATGCGGTTCATGAAGCTTATTGAATAACTATTTTAAGTGATTTTAATTTATTTTAGCTACTTTTTTTAAGGTTAAACACATTTGAATTAAAAAAAAAAAAGAAAAAAAAATAAAAAAAAGGGGGGGTGGTGGTTTTTTTTTTTTTTTGGTAGTGATAATTTCGCTATCAGAAAAAGTTTTAAAAGTTCTGCTTTAAGTTTCATACCGTAATTAATATGGTTTACATAAAATATGTTTCCAAATAAATTGTTTCTTCTCTCGGCCTTCTTAAAAGTTGATAATTCTTTTTTACGTGTTCTATGAATAATATCACATGCTAAACAAGTATGTTCCTTAAATAAACATAAAATAAAAATGCTGATCTGTAACATATTGGCTTAAATACCAAACAAATTTATTCTTTGATTCAAATTATTTTCTTTTTGTTGAGAATTGTTACACATATGTGATAAAAGACCTAAAAATGGCATATAACGGAATGACACCATGCCCTCTAAAGTAAAAAATAATAATAAAATAAACTTTAGATATCCGGAATATGTAGGGGAGAGAGGAATCCACTACAATTATTTTTTCACTCTCTTTCTACCCCAGTTTCTTATCTGGGAAGTTTTCGTGAGGGAATAATTCTTCCCCTCTTAAAATGGATCTTCCCCCAAGAGAAGACACTTAAAAGAAAATCTCACAAGAAAAGAAAAAGAAAGTAAGAAAGACTCAGTATTTGACCTACTACTTCACTTTTTTCACTATCTGGCTCTCGCCCGAGACTCGGCCACCATTGGCTGGAGGCATCCCTCGCTGCCCTACTTAGGAAGTGACGTGTAACGCATGCGCCCTTTACTTTGTCTGGAAAGGAGCTGAAAGAGAGTTGCTACATTTGGCTATTTATCTGTATGTTTGGACAATGGCGCGATTTTAAAGTTTACTTTCTCGGATGGTTTCAAATTAAATTGAATGTATACGATAAGGATTCTAGTTAGTAATTTTGTAAATAAGATTTTATTTCTTTGATTCGTCTTACAACGCTGCCTGTAGTTTTTTTTTTTTTAATAAATGCTTTAGATGTCTGGAAGGAACCTTTATTTTCTATCAGAGGTTTTTAACCTGTGGGTCATGACCCTAAGTCGGGTAGCTTAAAAATACAGGGGCCGTGAAATTCTGATATCACATACTTTTGTAACAACTTTCAACTCCTGAAACAAACACTAGACGGAATAAACGCATTTTATAAATATATTTTTAATGTAAACAATATTTCTATATAAAATACAAATGATACACAAAATATTCTTAACGTCTGTAACTTTATTTTTAATTATAATGAAAGTATTTTAAACTTGTAACTCCTCGGAAAAATGGTTTTAAAAAATTACTAAAAGCTAATTTTTTTATATGCTATTAATAATTTTTAAAGAATAATATAAAAATGATAAAGAATTATAAAAAAATTAACTAAACTTTGCGAATGCCAACTCGGAGACAAATAAATAAAATGATTTAAAATATTTACAATATTTTCATTCATTGCAATAGCAATACTAAAGAAAAATAATCATTTCTGTACATATATCTATAATGGACCAATTTCTAACTCTTTGGGAAGTAACTCTTTGGAAAATATTATATACATTTGATGACAAAGGAAAAGGTTACCATGAACTAAGATTATTAATTTAATTTTAATAAATTGAAGCTATTTACATTTATTTACAATTAATTAATTAACTGTAAATAAAAATATTATTTATAATTATTTTTAAGAAGAAAACCATCTTTCCGAATCGAACGGTAAGCTCAATCCCTTCACGTACCTTGTTATCAGAATTTGCTTGTTAACTCTTTGAAGAGAGAGGGGGGCAGCGCCACCTCGTGGCATGCTGGATATTCATATCCATTACAGTTTTTTTATTTAATAAAAAATAAATTTTTAAATTAATTCACGAAAAAATTCACTAAAACCTTCCATATGCTCTATAATATTTGTAAGTAAAATTTGTATAAAATCCATTCAGTAGTTTGGATTTATATAGCGTACAAACTATTAATGCATTTCACCAATATTTATAAATTTATTCCGTACAGTGTCTCTGTGCCTATGTATTAGTAACAGCCAGTGGCGGCGATTGGGTGGAAAAAGTAGGGGGGGGGACAAAAAATTTTGACATCTGGAAGTACCCGGGAGTGTAAGGGGGTAGAAAATAAAATTTTAAAAATTTAGTTTCAAAATTAGCTAGCTTTCCCGGACACTATTGCTGTTTTATAATTCCCAGTTTTAGATAGCTAAAATGAAATTTAAAAAAATTTCCCCTCAAAAAGTAGGGGGACTGCTCCCCCGACTCGCCACCACTGGTAACAGCTCAGGTCAGGTCCCCAAGACCGTGGGCCTCTGGTATTTCGCTAGTCCTGCCACTCTGTAGTAACGCAGATGTTCGTAGTATACATATCTCGATGTACAATTACGGAGGGTACATTGCGCCTAGGGGTTAGTATTTATTTCTTGCCCCCTCCTGGTCTTATTCTTTTACTCCCGAGTTTAAAAAGGTAAAATAAATTTAAAAAAAAAAGCAAAAACATCGTTTTTGTGGTTACTCCAAAATACTGGCTCCCGGGGAGCCGGGGGGGGGGGTATAGATGCCCCGGATGCCATTTCCATGGGGAGCCATGGAGTCAAAACATTGCTGCTCTTCTGTCACTTTTCAAAACCATATGATATGGGACGTAAAAATAATTCGATATCCCTGGAGGTATTTACGCTTGTTAAGCCACTGAGGATTGGGATTTCCGGGCGCTACTATCCTGGCTACGCCACTGATCTGGTGACAAAACATTAATGAGTTTATGTCACTTTTTAAAAGTGAAATACGATGAGGGGGCGACGAAATACCATGCGTCGGGCGTCATTTACACAAGCTGATTCGCTGATGATAACGGGAGAGGGGCGAAAAAATCATATTGTGACCCGTGCGCCACTTAGCCGCGCTACGCTACTGGCCCGGGACATCCATAGCCCCTTACCCATCCCTTGGTAAATGCCTGTATCATGCTATTGTTACCTACGCATATAACATTATTCTTTAGGTGAGGTGTAAATAAGCATCTTGAAATTAAATAAGCAATAGTTGATCCAATCAATTGATTCATGTGACTTAAAGATGGTGATGCAGTTATATCACACACACAAACAGAGAACTTAATTATAATTAAATTTAAACTCATGACCAGGGGTTAAGATTTTACGCCCGAAACGGCGCGTCTTACTAGGAAGGAGTTACACCGTAAAAGAGAAAGACGGCGGCAGTCATGCTTTTTATATACTGCTGAGGAAACGGGAAAAATCCCGTACATCTCGTCACCGAAGACTCGTATAAACAAAACAAAAAAAAATCTAAAATAATTTGAACGTTATAAAAGTTCAAACCTTTGAATCAATTTATTCCGAATTTTGCTCACAAATACTATGAAGAATAAAAAATGTTTTAGTGAAATGTGATAACAATTAATTAAATAATTAATTTTTTACTGATTGAAAAATATATTTCCATGTATAGAAAAAACTATTCTATCTTTAGTTTTGCCGTTAGTATTGAATGAAATTATTGCAGACATTTTAAACTATTTTATTTATTTGCCTCCAAATCGACACTTGTAAAGTTTAATCGAATTTGATATCATTCATTAAAAATTATGAATAACTTATGGAGAAAATTAGCTTTCGGCGGTTTTTAAAAATCACTTGGTTCAACTGGTGTTCTCGTTTTAATTGACAAACGTTTCAAACGATAAAAGGGTTTTGTGTATCATAATACTTTACATAAAAGTATTTTTTTTTTTTTTTACATTTAAGACGTTAGACATGAAAGTATTTTCTTCCCGAGCAACGCCCAGCATATGAGCTAGTATTCAGTAAAAAAATAGTATAACACCTGAAAACTTTGTGTGGAAGTATAACTTTGAGTGTTTCATCTGAATGGGGGCCAACTGACCGGAGAACCGAATTTCTTTGTCGGGCGATGCAATAATTCCTTTTTCTGCATTTTCTACTATTCAGAAAAGAAATTCATTTCATTTTTAGACCAAGCCTTTTTCGGGAAGTCCCCCTTTCCTTTGAAAACCCTCTGACCTATCGACCTGCTTCCTCCCCTGAAACAGGAAACTCCTTCCTGGAATCGGCAGGTGAAAGCGAGAGTCTGTCCCCTCCTCCCCCACCCAATCCTTTCTCTGGTCAACCAACAATCAGGAGCCGGGGGACGCAGAAAAGGAAGCTGGCAGATGACCTTTTTTGGGGAAGACTTCACTTCCCTCCCATACATTTTTTGTTATTTTTTGTCATGGTTGTGACCATTCCTTCATCCAAGCTGTAAAAATAAGCGCTTGACAATGGATAATGCTTGTTTTATAAACTTCAATTTAGTGACCTACTCAGGGCTGTCTTTCACTTATCCAATACGCTGATTGGGCCCGGGGGCGCCAATGATCCAAAGGCGCCTGAAACTTTACTACACTTATTTTATTTTAATTTTGAACCAAAGAAATTATTTAATTATGATTTTAAATATGTGAAAGTTCAAATTTGTCAAACTATAAGACGTTCATCAGAGAACAAGTGACTTTTTTTTTCTCTCTCTCTCTTTTTCAATTCCTACTATTAGTTCACCCTCTCCCTATATATACATATTTATTTATATATCTTGTTCAAATTTTGCAATCGATTTAAACTAACTTCCCGATGAGCTGGTGACTTTAAACTTTAAACATAGCTCAGAACTAGATGAAAATGCAATATTAATTCGCTTTCTTGTGTGTCTGTCTGTTTGTCTGTCATTTCATATTTTGCATGAAGCATGCGCAGTACGTTTTTCATTATATCTCGAAAACAATTAACATTACAGACTTGGTTCTTGGATATATGGATGGCCCATGGGATAATCGAAGCACCCCCATATTTTAGCCATTTCTTTGCGCATGCGTAGTACATTTTTCATTATATCTCGAATCACCTAAGTAGGAATTGACTTTAAATTTTTTTTATATTACTTGTTTTAATTTTTTTTTATCTTCAATTATTTTATTAGGTAAGTATTTTCTTTAGGCCGCAGGCGTTCAAATTCCTAGTTACGATTCTCATGGGATGTCAGTTATTTCTTTCTCAGGCTTTGTTAAGACGGCTCTGACCTACTTAGGCACACTGTAATTCAAATTATGTTGGCTTAGTTTTGATTAAATATATATTTTCACTTCTTTATTATGCCAAATTTATCAATTACTTCATCAAATTTAATTTTTTCAGATAACATACCATTTTCTTTTTTCCTCGATAAAAAGATGAAATAATTCAAGATTCCACGGCAATAAAATAATTAGACAAGTAAAGAATATAATAAAACTGTGTAGGTGATTCCTATTTTTATTTTAGATTATGAGTGTTAAAATATTAATATTATTTATTCAAATAATACTGCATTTATAACGAGAATACACTTTAAAATTAAAATGACGTGTTTTTTTTCTGGTATTAAAAGTGCGTTAAAAAATCTCCGGGGTATCCATAACTCCTTGCCCACTCCCTCGCCGGTTTCTCATGTTTTGAATCAATCAAATAAAAAAATTTTGCTTGAAAAGCTTGAAGATTCCCATCCTACCTCGTATAGTAAAAGAATTATGCGATCAATTATTTTGCTTTTCAAGTATCTGGAAAATTAGAAAGTAACGGGTCGAATAAAGCATTTCCAAATACAGTGAAACTTACCGTTAACCGTCACTCGTTTAACCCTCAGTTTCTGTTATCAGTCATCGCTTGGCACAAAGTTATTCACTTTTAAAGGATTTTCGTTTCATTTTCGTTCCAAGCCAGCAGTGAAATCACGTTACTGCTATCCATCTATTCGTTTATCCATCACAGCCCCGGTCCGGATGGTGAAGGTTAATCGAAGATTTACTGTACCTAGTTTCAATGATTAGATTTTAATATTTGATAAGTTTGAAGTATTGCTCAAACCCATAGGCCGATACAGGCTGACATGTGTATGGGTCTGGTCTACAACTTTTAAATTTTTAAGTCTTGAACGGACGAAGTATGAAAATAACTTATTTTCATTTAATTAAGTTCCATCATATAAAAGCTTTAGATAATTCTAGTTTATTGAAAGCTTCCCTTACGAGGGTAAGTCGGCACCTTACCCTCGCGATTGACACTATACACAATCATCTAAGTTGAAGCACATATTGTGCTGGCACTCAAAAAAACCTTTAATATCTCTATACAACCATTATGCTTTTCTCAGCCCAGAGTCAATGTTCAGTAATCAGTGTTGGGGTAAATGTAGGGTTACCATAAATCCGGATTTCCAGCTGACCTCCGGGCAAGTGTCCGGATCTTCAACATGTCCAGATATTTACGCCAATGAATGCGATGAGAGAGAAATTTGGTTGTAATAGAGAAGATCTGACGCATTCGAGAAAGGAGAAGTCATTCCACCAATAAAAGAAAATTATTATTTACACAGTTTACATCCATTGCTCATGAGAAAGTGGATTACCTTCCTTATCCAGGCCCAAGTTCACACACTGAAAATTAAGTTTTGGCCTTTTTGTTTCAGTTCTGTTTTTCATTAATATAATTTCGAATTACCAAACATTAATACAAATTGTATCTTCTTTGAGTTCTGACATCTTAAATTTTAGGTAGATTCCTTATAGGAACTCTACCTATTGCAATGGTTCTCATTACACGACTTCCGGGAAATTTCTGCAGATCTTCACCGATCATGACCCCTAGAACCCAAAACCACCCTTCCTTAAAAAGTTTATATACATATATATATAACGTTTTTTCCCATGTTATGTTGTGAACACGATAACTGAAGTAATTTTTATTTCATTTTAACTGGCGTGGGATATGTTGTAAGAATAGTGAAAATCTCGGTCGAGTTCGTAGATGGGCTATCCAGCTGAAAGGGGGTGGAAATGGTGTGGGGGTGGAAATTTTCATTTTCCCATAGTTCCTTTACAATTGAAAATAGAAAGAAGATTCAAACTAGGCAAATTATTGCCTTATCATAACGTGCAACTTGTATATTTAAACTTTTTCGATAGCTACAATTGCTTCGAAGTTATTAGCTGAACCCTCCATTCCTCTCCTCTCCCCCTCATATTAATGTACATTTCAACCTATGCATGTTACTCCTTGTTGGGAAGCTCTCGTCATTTGCAGTATCTTCCATCCACTTTCATTCTTGCAGCTCTATTCCTTATGAGAATAGAGGTGAAATGTTCTTTTCCTTATTATTATTTGTGGAGATGTGTACGTATAACGCTTTTGCCCATGTTATCTTGTGAACACGATAACTAGAGTAATTTTGATTAGGTTTTCACCATCGAGGTATATGTGTATGGACGGTGAAAATCTCGGCTGAGTTCGTAAATGGGCTATCCATCTCAAAGGGGGTGGAAATGGTGGGGGACTGAAAATTTCTTTTTTCCATAATTTCCTTACGATTGAAAATAGAGAGAAAATTCAAATCAGGAAGATTATTACCTCATCATAACAAACAACTTTTGTTCTGAAACTTTTTTGTAGCTACAATTGCTTAGAAGTTATGAGTTTAAAAGCAAAGTTCAATTCTATCTTTTCCCCAAAGCTCCGTTGCGATTGAAGATAGGAAAAAAAATAAATTATGGGAATTATCACCTTATCATAACAAACTACTTTTATATTGAAAGTTTTTTGACAGCAAGAATTACTTAGAAGTTTGAGCTCCCATCAGCCGCATTTACTTCCACTTTTTAAACGGTAAACAAGCTGATATACCTGACTTTCTTCTGGATTAAAATGATTTCATGTTCAATATTTTTGATGTAAAAACTACTATTGTATAAAAATTATCAAACACAAATTCCTTTTATGATCTGAAACTTTTTAAATTAAAATGAGAATATCAATTGAACCAAACGATTTTTAAAAACAGCCGTTTTCTCCATAAATTATTATTTGTTATATAGGTACTTCAAATTTTGTTAACAATTACTAAAGTAAAAGAAAAGTTTTCATGAATATTTTGAAACAATTAAAATAACTAGTTAATTATTCATTAATTTAAAGCATGAAAATAAATCAAATCAATAGTTGGTCCTAACATAAATTGTTAATCGTCTACTTTAAAAATTCTCTTTTAGTAATCTTCTAGAATTCTGTTAATGTATTCTGGCAACAATTCTTCGTATTATTCTTGTTCTTCAACAATAAAGAATATTGTTACGAATTAAGTATAAAATTAATTTTAAAAAATATGAAAATGAGAGAAACAAATTTATGGAAATAAAAAAATTTGTCACTGAAAAGCTAATTCTTAAAAATTTAATATGGTGTAAAAGTAGTTTCGTGAGATAATATTTTACAAAGATTTCGCCGAGAAACGCCTTGCTTAATTTTTAATTAACTGAAATTTTAAGCAACTTTTAGGCTTCGAAAAGTTGAAGGTGACCTTTCTGTTGTCTTAAATAAAAAGTGTACAAAGTTTGGTTGAAATCAATCCAGTAGTTTAGGAGGAGATGAGGAACATACATACATAGACACATTGATTTTTATTTAAATTAAGATAATTATTAGATAATTGTAAGATTAAGATTGCTAGCAAATACTATGACCCATAAAAAAGGTTTTAGTGAAGATTTTGTCACAATTAATTAAATATTTAATTTTAATTCAGTAAATAGTTAATTTCAATTAATCAAATAGTTAATTTGATAATTAGTTAATTTGACAGATTACTTTAATTTGATATTTTACTAAACAGGGCAGCACCAAAATTTGTTAATAAATTTAATTTTTTTGCCTGAGTATTTAAATTTACTGTTCTAAATGGCTGCATTCATATCTTATGCTTTAAACACACGTATTAAATTTGCCACTCACAAAGTTTAAAAATTTTTATTCTCTTATATATTAAGAATTTAGTGACTATTATCTCTGTGACCAGGGAGTTCTCTAAATGAGCCCATTCCAGTAGTGTTTAAATGCTTCTTATCATATGATTTTACCATATGACAAAGTAATGTTCGCACAATTATATTGTAACCTAGATTAAATAAATTAATTTTTAAATCTAGAGTCTTTCTTCATTCGTGTTAAGAGACAATTTCTTGTTACTGTTTCAGATAGGCTGGCTTAATGTTATCTAGGAGATATTTACACTGCTGAGATGTTTACTTCTTTATGACTCCTACCTGTTGAATGATTATGTGTTGAGATATAAAAAAAAAATGACAAATGTACCAACCAATAAATCTAGCATAACCTTTTGAGTAGAATGATAAAACCTTGATATAGTAAAAAATCAAATGTCATGAAATCAGAATCACAGCGTAAATATTGCAATGTGTGGAAACAATAAAGTCATTGGTTATGTCTGTATTGGTCATATTTCATTACTTTTGTAACATTAACGTAAAGGAATCTACCTTTGCCTTCCAGCGTGCCGAAAGGGACTTTTTTTCCCTCACTTCCTCAAACTTTGTGCTAGTGTTATGAAAGAGGGTGGTTGGCAGTCATCTTTTAGAATTTTATACTATACTTTGACCCCTCCTCCCTCAAAGACTCTTCGCCCCTCCTCCGGCTTGTCCGGTTTTCAACTAAAAAAGTATGGTAACCTTAGGTATGTGACACCAACACTTTAATCGACCATGATTCACTCTCACTTTAACCTCCACATTGAAATGATCAGTTTCATTTTGAAATGCCAAAAAGAGGTCATTTTACTTTCTCTGATTGAAATCTGATTTTGATCTGATTTGAAATCTTAATTTGACTTAGAAACTAACTTTTTGACGTGTTCAAAAAACCGTAATTTCAATAGTTAGGCTTAGTTAAAAAATAATGTTACAGTAAAATTTTCAATTTTGGTCAACAAAAAACTTAATATTTTAAAAATAATTTCATTAATCAGTTCCTAATATTTGAGTTTATTTGAATTTCTTAGGATGAATGAATTAGGGATTCTCACGATCCTTAAAATTACAAAAATCATTTTACGCTATTTTTGCCAATTGAAAATGCATGATTTTCATTTAGATTGAAGGCTAACTTATTCTTTAGGTTATTTTGTGCGTGTATACAGTGGAACCTTGGTAAGATGAAATTTCGGATAATCCGAACATCTTTTTTTTTTTTTAACTTTCTGAAAAAAAAATGAAAAATGAAGGGAAAATAACAGTTACAAATCAAAAACAAAGCTAACGTTCATTCCTAGCTTAAAAGAAACATTGGAATTGGTATTTAAGAATGAATATAACATCTTAATTAGTAGCAACTAAATCGGTTATCTTCTTTTGACTTAAGGAACTAAACTTGCTTGTTGCTAGCTCTTTCCGTACTCCTTCACCCAAAGTCTGCATTTGGTACACCATGAGCATTTTACCAAATTTACCCAATAATCCGAATTTTCTCGAATCCGAGCAAAGGTCAGCCATAATTAATTCGGATTCCCGTTGTTCCACTTTATATAAATTGTTGTTTCGATGTCCATAGCTTTTGAAATTGTAACAGCAGCCAATAAAATAAAATGTATATTTTTTCAGCAAGTATTGATATAATCTTTCCTGTTTTATAAAACAGGAAAAGGAAAAATGTATATTATTCAATTATAATTTATTTATTTATCACTTTTTAAAATGTTGATTGATTTTTAAAACTCTTTGCACTGAACTATTAATAAAGTATGCTTTTGTGTTATTAAAAATTCATCTTTGATTTTTATTGAAAGGACAAAACTGTATTTGTCTAATTTTTCCATACAGTCTTATTTAGATTATTGAAAATGACTGAAATTCAAGCAAGCATATCAAACTAAGAGGTTAACGTGGCTACAGAAGTGCATAGGCGAAACACATTGCGTTTAAAAAATAGGACAAAAGTTTATTTCAAAACTTACATCTAAAGAAAACTATAAATATTGAGTCTATTACTGGCAACTCAAGTTGACATTAAATAGGTAGCTACGAGTTATGACGTCACATGTGTTTCTACAAGTCTAAAAGTTTTAGAAACACCTCCATGAAATTAAACAACTTTCTGTGAAATACAGTAGAATCTCAGTTATACGACACAGACGGAGTTAGCAGCTGTCGGGTAATAGG
Source organism: Araneus ventricosus (assembly GCA_013235015.1). NCBI lineage: Eukaryota > Metazoa > Arthropoda > Arachnida > Araneae > Araneidae > Araneus > Araneus ventricosus. The sequence continues at coordinate 4,991,365 of BGPR01000010.1, read as the reverse complement.
GAAAGAAAAAGAAGCAATAGTTTTATGCAAAATACGTGTACTAAGAATTAAATTAAATTTTTTTCAAAATATACTGTTTTCCGAGATAAAAACAGAAGTTATAAAACAAACAACATAGTCTAAACCTATCTTAATTTTTAAAAGACCGCATTAAAAAAAATCTATGAAGATGAAGTAGACTTTTTTGTTGTTGTTGTTTGTTGTTTAAAAATTTCTGATAGTTGCTTGCTTTTCTGCAGATCGTGGACAATTCATGAGCATGCTCTGGTAAGTGGGCCAAAAACTCTGAAAGCGAGAACAAGACATGTGGAACTGCAGAAAAGACCTTGTAAGCATTGTGTCGCATACAGCTTAAAAAATACGGGGTGAAATTATTGAGCTATATGAAAAAACCTGATGACTTTTGAACCATGTGGCAAGATTTTTAGTTGAATGAGTGGCATGTTGGATTTTTTTTTTATTTGCATGTGCACTCTATTGCTGTCGTTTTCTATTTTCAAGTTGAAAAACTCGAAAATACAGTAACTCTGAGAGTATATCGATCGTCAATGCCACTATTGCATAACAGCGCCGATTGCGACCAAAGGAAATTCTTGGTGAGAGTACAAGCTGAAGACAACAATGTCCAAGCGTTATAACAAGTCAGATGTGAAAGTTCAAGAGAACTGCCGTAGCGTCGATACTTCGACACTTCCAGCGATTTTTGCAGAATTTACTTTTCTCTTCGTCTGTGCCACGTCATAGCCATTGATTAGCAAGTATAATGAACGGCTCAAAACTAAACTGAATATCTGTAGTTGCTTTTTAAAATTCTTGACATAAAATTTGATCCGCAGTTTTGAAAAAATTTATTTTTTATTCATAGCTCACTAATTGTCACCCTGTAAACAACTTCAGAAAAATGAAAATTTTACATTGGAATGGCAAAACTCATGGACCCCCCCCTGAGAGCCGTAGACTCGCCTCTCTGACACAGTTCAAGAAACCTTATTTAAATGATCTGACTTCCATTACTAACAAACACCTTCTGGACCCCTGAAAGCCCTTAGTAGACCTCCTGGCCTCTGACCACAGTTCAAGAACCCCTGATTTAAATGATGATACATTACTATAATAACAAAAAATCCTCGTAAAACAGATTGAGTAAGAATTTTTTTCATTCTGTACCTAAATACCTAGATGTTGTACGCATCGCTGAAGGTTCTAATAGGTGAATTTATAAGTGTCAGATTCTTGCCTTTTAAAAATCCTTTCTGTAATCTTTATACTCACAAACCCGTAAAACTATTCATTTTTTGCGTTCTTTAAAAAAAATATTCCATTTGTAAAGTGGTTCTGTCGAAATTGTTCGTGGATGATTTTAAATGAAACTAATTTAATACCGCAAACCTCAAAGCTGTATAAACTATTACTTAAAAAAAATAATAAAATTAAAGTTTTAAAAAAACATTCTTTTGTGACGAATTAAAGAATTTTCTAGATCTGAGCTTCCTCAACATGGATCTGTCCCAAGTAGATAGAAGATTGTCAGGTTGGATCACAAGAAATGGATGGTAACATCTACATTTATGTTTACTTTTATAATTTGTGTAATTACATTTCAAAGAACCATCTTAAATGAAAAATTTCTTGCAGTTTTACGTTTTAATATATATATTCAACTAAATTCTTTAATTTTTATATAAAATAACTCTAGCATTTTTTCATTTATATGCATACTTATGCACAGAATATTTTTAGCGACGAAACTCGGATCTGGAGGGAAATTAAAAAAATCCTGATCTAAATAGTAGAACCCGCTAATCCGAAATTCCGTTAATCCTGAACCTGATTTTATTGAAAATTATATGTAATTGAAAAGATTAGGGAAGGGGTGGTAAAATCTAGTCCCATTTTAATTTTTAATTGATAATTACTAAAAAGAAAGGTAAGAAAATCAATTTTTTTTTCTATATTTAGGTCCTTTATATACCAACATATATTTTTTGTAGATTTTTAAAAGTATTTCAGTGCATATTACACTCTTAAAAAAAAGTGTAATAGGACCAAGGTACACCAGGGTAGTGTACTGACCAGCTTATTTCTAGATTTTAAAAAACTTGAATGAATAGTTTGAACATAAACATTTATTGGTATTTTTAGCTTTTAGAAAATGTTAATTGAGCCCACTTTCTTAATTAGGTCTAGATTAAACACGAATATAAAATTATAAGCAATAGCTCTCTCATCCTATGAGTACCTTTCCATGAGAGCATAGTAATCAGACAAGTCAATTCCAAATGTTACTCAGTTGTCTTTCAGACTCCAGTCAACACGGAGTGTAACTCCACATTACTAATTCACATTTTTCAACAACATAAGTGGTAGGACCTTATGTAGTGGTCATGCAATTCTAAGTACAACTACTTTAGGGCATGGTCCAGCGGACACTTGCCATATTCATGGAAAAAACATGACTACTAAATTGAGAGGTATTTACAATAATTTCTAAATACATAAGTAGTTATAGCTAAACTGTGCTTTAGTGGGTTAGGCATTTTACCATAAAGTAATTCTATGCATGTTTAGAACCATTAACACAAAAATTCAACAGGAAAAAATTACTTTTGATGGGTCAATTTCCTTTTTCAGGATCTATCTATTCAAATGAGTTAACGGACAAATAAGAAGTTAAATACGTAATTGAAACGAAGTAACAG
>BGPR01000010.1:4955171-4981085 GCA_013235015.1 Araneus ventricosus | reverse complement strand
TACGTCTGAAACGTACATATGTAATTTACGTCATACGTATACATGAAGCATGCGTACGTATGCGACATACGTTCATACGTATGTAACGTAAGTATGTATGGAACGTGAGTACGTATGTAACGTACGTCTGAAACGTATATATGTAATTTACGTCATACGTATATATGAAGCATGTATATGTGGCGTACGCTCATACGTAAATATGAAATATGCGTTCTTATGTAACGTACATCAAACGTGTATACGAAATATGCGTACGTATGTAACGTAGGTATATATGAAACGCGAGTACTTATGTAACGTAAGTATGTATGAAACGTGAGTACGTATGTAACATACGTCTGAAACGTACATATGTAATTTACGTCATACGTATATATGAAACATGCGTTCGTATGTGACGTACGTTCATACGTATGTAACGTAAGTATGTATGGAACGTGAGTACGTATGTAACGTACGTCTGAAACGTATATATGTAATTTACGTCATACGTATATATGAAGTATGCATACGTATGTGACGTACGTTCATACGTAAATATGAAATATGCGTTCTTATGTAACGTACATCAAACGTATATATGAAACGTGCATATGTATGTAACGTAAGTATATATGAAACGTGCGTATGTATGTAACGTAGGTATATATGAAACGCGAGTACATATGTAACGTAAGTATGTATGAAACGCGAGTACGTATGTAACGTAAGTATAGATGAAACGTGATTATGTTTGGAACGTACATACGTACGTATATAAAAACTGAGTATGTAAATGTACTATGAACGTATGTATGTGGCATGCATACGTAATTTGTATACTTTCGTACATTAAATATGTATGTGCGTTATATAGATACCTTCGTATATGCACGAGTACGTTACTTACCTGGGAACGTTTCATATGCGCGTATGGAACGTTCGGAGGCGTACGTACGTTTATAACGTAAGTACTTGTGTATGCAACTTACTTACGTATGAAGTGTGTTTATGTATGTAACGTACGAACTAATCTAAGTAACATGCTTGCATAGGTATGTAACATACGTACGTAAGCATGTAACGTACTAAGTTTATGTATGCGTCAAACATACGTATGTACGTTACATACGTAATCATGATTCGTAAATACATACGTGCAATCAAATGTATGAGCGTTCCTTGCATAGAACGTACGTTACATACATATATACGTAAGTTACATTCATACAGACGGACGGACGATACACACATACGAACGTACATATATAGGTACGTATATCCGTAAATTTTTACTTGCAAACTTAGTACTTAACATATATACATAACGACTTTGTGCCTTATATGTGTACTTATAGTACCTAAAATACTCACCTACATACTTATGACATTACATGCGTATGTACTTAGTACTTTAAATACCTATGTACTACATACGTTACTTCCATACATATATACAGATACGAAGTACAAAAATTTCTCAGTAATCCAAGATCAATTCCTCGATCTATTTATTACTTGAACAAAAACTATCGATAGTTTGAAAGCAATCTAGAGTAAATACATGAGAAATTAAAGGTAAAATTTGAATAATGCAAAAATGCATCGATAATCAAAGTGGTATAATTACTTAAAGCACCCCCATAACAATAGATAGACTTGTTGCTTGAGAGAAAACAATCGATAGTTTCAAAACTAACGACTAGAACTGCAAGATAAATTAAAATTCAGTACCATATATATAAAAAATTGCTTACATCAAGTCAAAAAGCAATTTATTAAAATATCCAAAATTAACCAAAAAGGCCAATATTTAAATTATACAAAAATGCATCAATGATAGGTATTATATAAGGCAGCACCTCCACTGACACAATACACGACCCGCCACTAGATAGAAGCAATACTGTGGACAGTCAATAGCTTCAGTCGATAGCTTTAAAACTATCGACTGAAACTATCGATAGTTCCAGTCGATAGTTTTCAAACTATCGACTGAAAATGCGCCTATCGATAGTATTGCCCGAGAGGAAACTATCGATAGTTTTGAAACTATCGATACTATCGATAGTTTCAGTCGATAGTTTTGAAAACGCGATACTATCGACTTGGCTTCGATAGTATCGATAGTCTATCGATGTTTAAGGAACACTAGTATCGATAGTCCGTCTATGTTTAAGGAACACAAGTTTACACTTCTCATTGTCTTTTTCTTAGTTTAGCGATCTCAGAATTTGATCTTTGGATAATTTGAGATAAAGCAGCCAAGGAGCGAGCATACATCTCAAACAGCTTCATCATCATCATCACACTTCATGTGATAAATTGAACGCATGCGAATATTTAATTTCGAATAATCTTTTTTTCATAAAATTATAGCTAAATCGATCTGCTGGATGTGTAGTATTAAAGTAAAGTCAGAATTCGTTATCGTCGTAAAAATGTAAAATAATCGTTTTCAATTATACTGTTTTGTTTAGAAATTATTTATTGCATGCATTCTATGTGATTAAAATTTCACTTTTCTATTAAGAAGACATTAATTGTTCATTTCGTTGAAGAAGAATTATAGGATAAATTATTTCAGATGGTAAAGAGATAGCACTTTTTAATTTGGATGTGAAGCTGTAGGAACTTTATAAACACCGAAACTTCAGGAAATTAGAGGAATATTAAGAATTGATATCAACAGTTTAACTCATTATTGTTTGCAGTAATTGTTTTAAATCTGCTATAGAAAATGCAAATATCTCCAGCTGATGATTTCAACTTACTCAAAGGTAATTTCCTTCTTTTTTATTTTTCAGTTAAAGTTTTCATTGTGCGTTTTCTGTCAATTTGATTAAGTTTAAAATTTGTTACATGCTATATCAGTCTTAAATTTTTAATACAGAGAAGGAATAGATCCTTAGAAATATTAATTTTAAAAAATAAAAAATTAAATAAAAGAAATAGTCTGATCAGTTAATGGCCAAATAAAAATTATTAAGCAAATCTAAAGTTTTTTTTTTTATTTTCGACCTAATTTTTCAGTTATCAAACGTTAGTTAATTTAATAATTTGAGATAATTAATACTACCTCTGTCCCATAATAATAGTAACAAGCGAATATTTAAACGGGAATTATTGGCGAATGCGGCTGTAAGTTATGTTGTAGCACAAAATTGTGAAGCCTTCAATCAAAATCAATGTTTCATGACGTGTGTCATTTGTTTTGAAACATTTTTCAATTTTTAGGTTAACCTAATTATTACGAAATATAACTATTTTTCTAATTTCATCCGCCGATCGAAATCAATTGTTTTATTTCAATTGAATATCAACCCATTGCAAAAGTAAGATTTAAAAAAAAGAGAGTTTTCAAGACAAGATCTTGATGCATCAAAAGAAAAACGAAAGGTTGCAGAAAGGTGCAATTACGTTAGCTGCAAAACAATTTAAGTGCAACATAATGGCCATATCAAGAATTTGGAAACGTGCTTCCGAAAATAATTGTCACTGAATCTTATGCTAATGTTGATTCTTTGAAAAATCAAAGCTGTGGACGTAAATGCAAAGATTATGGAGAAAAACTTGAAAAACTTAGACATATTCCTCTTATCCTATCTACAAGTTTAAAATGCAGTAACGAAATTATTGAAAAATCCCGAAACTATCTGAACACTCAAAATAATAGGAGCAAATTAGAGGAGCTAAACAAATAGGAGCTAAACAAATAGGAGTAATATTTTTAATTTAGTGTTTAATTTAATCTAGTTTTTTGATAATAAAGGTTGCGTTCTATATTTATTTTCTTTTGCTACTATTATTATGGGACAAATTAAATTCATCAGCTGCTACTATTATTATGGGACAGAGGTAGTATTCTGGAAATGAAAGGTATTGCAGCGAAAAGTAGATTCCAAAACCTGGTTCGAAACACGGCCTCTTTAGTCCCTGGTCCAAATGTGTTTAAGGCGGTTCGGCAGCTTTTAGTTCTTCAGGCCTTTAGTGAATCGGCCGTGAAGCAAGATAAAAAATTTTCATTTAAATCAAAATTTATTTTAAATTATTATGGTAATTTTAAACGTAGCGTTTTAAAAAAGTCCTTTAATACAAATCGTGGATCAATATAAACATATATTATATATTTATTTAAAATAAATATTTAATATAAATTTATATTAGGAAATTTATATTATAAATTTATATAATGACATGGAAAAAGTTCTGGAAACAAAACAAAAGATACACATTATTTGATTTTCCCGCTTATTTTTCTTCGCGATAATGACATTTTAACTGTACAAAAAAAAGAAAAAAAAGTATAGAGCACATTAACCCGAAACAATTTTAAAAAATTGCAACGTGAAAATGATTATTATACATCAAGTAAAATATGCGAGACATAAACACGTTAAGACGCTGCCGAAAATAATAATCAAAGTCATTCAGTTGAAGGTAATGACATATCCTACGCTCTGCACCGTCAGCCAATGAAATTGCAACAATACATGTTGAGAAGGCTCCGGAGAAACTTCCGCGGAAGAATGCTCGCTAGAGAAAAATATCTTTCAACTGACCAGGAAAAAATTAATTTAAAAAAAAAAACGGACAAAGATATTTTAACCGTTCTTATTTTAAATCCGGCAGAAACGTTCCAGTTATAAGCTGAAAAAAAAAATTTAAAATAATAGTGTTATTAGTTATTAGGACCCAGTAGTTTGAAAATTATACTCAACTATATTTTTACAGTTTTTCATCGTAACAAAAATGCTGTATTTCTATTAATTCAACGGTTATCTAACTGTTGTTTATTTCTAAAAGGTGAAAGATGCTCGATACTAGTCATTGTTTTGATCAGAATATCATTTGTGTAAGAGTACGACAGTACAAAATAAAATAAAAAATAATTTCGAATAATTGTATCCTATAGACTTGAGGAATTTTCAATCCAAATAACATGCCGACATAAATTTAGATGGGCACATATTTTGGTTAGGAAGTTCTGTACTAGTGATGTGTCGCTCAGTCCGGAACGAATCCGCGGAAGGAACTCCTCAAAAGGAACGACCGGATCCGATTCCGACCAAAAGGAACGAATCCACTAAAAGGAACAAATTTGCAGAATCGGAACCGTGAATCCGCGGAATCGGATCTGTGAATCCGTGGATTCGGATTTATGAATCCGCGGATTGGGATTCGTGAATCGGAATCAGATTTGCTGATTCCGCGGCATCATGATTCCGATTCAGAATCGCTGATTCGGATACATAACCTTAGAAGAGGATTTGTTTCGTTCTGGAATAAATTTCTTCGCGTGGAGCAGGAGATGCTAAGATTTGGTTGATTTGAATGAATGCAATCGGTTACTTTGTGCATACAGATCGATTTCTGTGGTTGTTTACGAAGGAACCAGTAGAATAGTTGGTTTGATCAATGATTCTTTTGATATTGCTTGAGAAGTAAAAGATTTGTTAGTAAAAAGAAGATGCAAGTAAAAAGAATTCATAATAATTATAATTAAAAATAATTATAATTTTTTGTTCTTAACTCAAGATTTCAATATCAAAAATAGTTTCATTAGTTGAATCTCGGTACATTGAAATTGATAGATTTGATAAAATCTATTTAAGAGAAAAATTTGAGTCTGTACTTTTTTCAAACAGTCAAGAATGTTTGGTATAAAAGTTGAAGATAAGTCAACAAACAGGCACGCATTTTAAAAATTATTAAGAATTAATATTTTTCCATTTGAATAATTTAAAGAATTACTCACATACGTCGAATCTTTTTATATATACCTTTTGCTTTTGAACACTTCATTTAAGTATGCCATCCTTCGCACATGCTTACGTGGCAAGGTCGGTAGAACGCCATGTTCCGTCGAACCCTGCTGACATGGGTTCGAGTCGCGGGCAGGCGTTGTCGTTGCAAGACAAAATTTTGAAAATTTTAATTTCGTATATTTTCTTTATAAAGTTATTTTATAATATATATTCAGCATTTTATTCTTTATTTCCAAACCTGATTTATTTCTTAACTTATTCCTTAATTTAAATTATTAAATTAAATTATTCCTTAATTAATCTTAAATTCCTTAAACTTATATATAAGTATGGGGGAACTAATAAGTTAGAATAGGAATTATTTAAAATCTATCTAATAATAAATCAGGTTTGGAAATAAAGAGTAAAATAAAATAAAATGTTGAATATATATTATAAAATAACTTTTTATAGAGAATATCCGAAATTAAAATTTTCAAAACATTGTCTTGCAACGATTATGCCTGCTGAGAGTTGAACCCATGTCAACAGGGTTCGGAACACGACGTTCTCTCGACGAAGCCACATATGCACGGCTTGTCCGGCATATTTAAATGACATCTATAGTTTGCTCAAAATTTAAAAGCAATTAATTGAACTGACAGGAATTTGTTAAATTACATATTCTTAATATAGTTAATAGCAGATTTTAACAGCAGTGGATCTTTAATAACTGCAAAGAGTTGTTTTATATTCCTTGGTGATGATTAAAGGAATTTTTTACCGTATGGAGCTCATTAGAATTGGGTGAGATTATATTTAATTAGAAAGAAATCTGAGCTGAAATTTCATTAGTGAACGCTTCAGTAAATATATTGTTTCCAACAAATTAAATGGCATTCATGGGAAGTCCTAACCAGATAATAGAAAGCAAAAGCGTCTCAAAATACTGAAGGTTCTAGCAAAGTTTCGTTAAATTCACTAACGACATTTTAAATAATTAACCAAAATGTTAATTTAAAAAGAATTAGTAATTAAAATTAATTAGTAAAATTATCATCAATTTAATTAATTATCTAATCATAATTATTAATCAAAATTATGCATTAAAATTAATATCAATATAATTAATTATCTAATGAAAATTATAATTTTATTGATTATGATTCATAATTATATTAAAATACAAGTTCAATAATAAAGATTATTACAGTAATTATGGGAGATAAATCCATTTACGTTTCGGAATCGGAACGATCCGTGGATCCGACTCCACGAAAGGAACGAATCTGACACATCACTATTCTTTACCATAGTTATCATTCGATGAATAATTTTGAAAATCTCTAATATCTCTCTCTTTGAAATCTCCAATAAAAGGAAGAACATTTTAACCATCGAACTGATAATGGTATCTGAAATCTTCAATTAGTATCGATTCAAATCCTAAATAATATCAAATCGAAGTGACCTTTGTTTAATTCTGCTATATCCCCGGTTTAAAAGTTTATTCGAGCTTTTCGGCTGCGTATTTTAAATATTTTATTAGTATAGATAAGAGGTGCGCAAACTATTTTCATTTCTGACCCCCCTGACTTTGTGGAAAATTTTTCGCTGGGGCTCGCGACCACGTTTTTTGAAGAAAAGACTAATATTTTTTTATTGTCAAATAAATTTCTTTGAATTTATCGACCCCCCCAAAATTTTTTCCCGACCCCCAGAGGGGTCGCGACCCACTGTTTACGCACCACTGGTATAGATTGTAATGTAAATTAAATCAAATACTTCATGATATATTTTGATGCAATGATGATATTAATGGAAGTGCCAAATTAAACCAGTTAGAAACAAAAACCGAGTCTCCACTTTCTTAGAAGAGTCCTTTTGGTAGGCAGTGCAATCCGATGTGCCGCTAGCTTGAAGGCGTCGCCCTTCTTTATTTTTTTTGCTAATGCAATTTTGTAGATGACACCGTCTAGTTACCCTAAACAGTATCGCGCCCGCGGATATAAATAAAAACTAAATAACACAGCAATCTGCATGTGTTGATTGTAAGCATTTGTAGAGTGAGTAACATAAAAAAGAAAGAAACGAAAATCATAAATATGTACAATTACCAGGGCCGGATTAAGCCTTCTAGAGGCCCTTAGGCAATGCAAGTCTCGGAGCCCCTTTTTCTCTACCCAACTTCCAAAGCCATATATTTTATTATTCATTTTAATTTAATTTCTATATAAGCAGTCTCTATATAAGTAACAAATTTTGACGAGATGAAGTAATAGTAAACCATTTAATTGCGGATCACTTTCAAGAGAGTTGATTTCAGTATATCGTATATAACAATTGCAGAAATAAAATTTAAAGTAATTTTATACAAAATGGTAAAAAGAAAAAAATCAAACAAAACCAGCGATAAAACTGCGTTAACACAATCTGAATGCAATTTAATTATAGGATCGAACATTTTTTAAATTAGAAAGCAACATATTTTTTTTAAAAAAAATGTAATAAAAACAATGCAAAACTTCCAAAAAGAGTAATTAATTAGGAATGCTGTTAAAATAATGTTCCTAAATTAAGCGATGCTTGATTTTAATTTGAACAAGTTCAAGTACACGTCCTTTGTAAATTAAATGAAAACAATTAAATTATTCTGATAGTACCGCAAAAATATAAATAAAAAAATCTCGAGGCCTCAGAGTCCCCTAAAGTTGCGGGGCCCACAGGCAGTTTCCTACTTTGCCTATTTAAAAATTCTGGACCTGACAATTATAAATATGGAGCTGACAAATATTGAAGTTTTTAAACCATGAAATTCTTTTATAACAGAGGTTTCGAAATTTTCTTAAAAAATTATTTTATATCAGCTTTTTATGAGAGAATTGTTAGATAAAATATTTTATTATGATCAATATTTAAATAATATTTTGTAATAATTAATTATTGTAATTTTACTTCGTCTTTTCGAAAACGTTTTACAATCTTCGTAAACAAAAATTTTTGAAAATCCTTCTTGTAAAATACTCATACCTTACTGCAGGTCAGGAGTTCTAAATCTTTCCGTTATCGACGCCTTTTGAAACCCCATTTGGGTCGGAAAACCCTTTTCCTATACCGCGAATACATGCATACAGAAGAAAAATAAACAATTAAAATAAATAATTAATTCGTGAAAGGATGAAGATAAATATATTCAACAAATATTAATTTGGAAAATTTTTATTGACATGATTACACTCTAGGTCTTTTTTTCTGACTTTTGCTCAAGAATCTTAAAACTTCTGATCAAGACCACGATTTAAAAATTTCTACCATTCCACAAATTTCTTCTGTGGTTTCATTTGGGTCGTAATCTTTAGTTTAAGTACCTCTGCTATAAAAAATAGGTAAAGTACCTATAAGGAATCTACCTAAAAAATATTTCGATCGGTTGCGAAATTTCTGGCAGTTAAATATTAAATTTTATTCTATAAAAATTGACGGATTTAATTTTCCATAATAGAAAGCTTGTGCTTTTTTTTTTCAAGTGTCACCTTTAAACCTTCGAAAATTCTTCAGAAAAAAAAAATGTACGACGAACAGAAAAAAAAATTGAGAACAGTGAAACAAAACCACTGTTGCCAATCCGAAATGCAAAATGAAGCGCGTTTGTTTTCTAACGTGACTGGGGCTTGGCACGCGTTTGAGGCGAATCGTTTGGCGATTGTTTGTCTTTCCGTCGGCAACCCTAATCCGTGGTACGGGTTTTCTACTCTAGTTGAGAATACGAAATCAAATGCTCTGTTACTGAATATCGCTCACGGGCAACTTTTTCTAATTGATTATTCTGTCGCATTTTCTCGTGCGACCAGACTGGTCTCGATTTGATTTTTTTTCTTCGTTTACGAGTTTTTTGATCACTCATCGAATGCTGGTACTATTGCCTCAAAATACCGAAAATTTGGCGGCAAAAACTTAAGAGTTGACAGTTGTCAAAAAGTTAAAACTGTTGTGACCGTTATCACGTGTCTTCTCACGCTGCAGGCAAGGAATCTTTCTGCCACCACCGGCTACTTTTTGGAATACTGCACAGTTTTGAGAAATCGGTTCATGATTATTTCTGAATAAACAGAGGATATTTTGGTGTTTATCAACTTGCAGCTGTCCCGTTTGTTGATTTTAGGTAAGTAGATCACGTTATTATATTTTTGTGACAGTTTTTATCTATCCTTGGTGCTGTTTTGGTGCACCGATAGAACTTCGTGACCATTCCTTTTAGCATGTCATGATAAAAAAATTGTTGTGAAGTGCTGAATATTTGTGTCATTATTTTTGCATGTAGAATTCTGCTTTGAGAAAAAGTTTTGTAGTTGCCATTCAAAAATTTTCTTGAAACAAGTAAGAAACTCATCAATATTGGCATCATAGAATCTTTACAACTGTTTTATTAGTTGTATTTATACAGATCAGGCTTTCCTAAACGCAGGATCTTACCGCAAGTGAGGTCGCGTTCATGAAATTTGGGGTCGTCGAAGCATTGACGGTTCATGGCACTTTCAGAATATGTAAACAAAAGTTATTCCGAAATCCATCTTGATATGCAATATTTCTTTATTTTACAAGGGAACATATGAACTTTCATTTCGTTTTGTTTATCATTAATTAATTATTTCCTTATTTTGTGTATATTTATTTTTACATTTAAGGGTCGTATTCCCCCCCCTCCCCCTCATATTACGAATTGATTTTTCTGACAAAGTGGGATTACGAACTCAAAAAGTTTCAGAAACTCTGATCTAGACCTTTTAGAGAAATTTTTTCGTTTCTGATAAATAATGATTCAAGATGTATATGGGCTCAAAACTTAAAATCTAATTTTAGCCTCATGTGTATTCCTAGATATTTTTTTATTATACTTACGCTTAATTCCTTTCCTTTTAAAATAGCATTCATAATCATGTGCGTCATTAAATAAATCCGTTTAGATATTATAATATCGGTGTTGGAAAGCTTCATGTACCTGTTTGTTCCGTTTTTTTTAATTACATAAGTGGGAGACTCAAAATAATTTGGGATTCATTTGTTTTATTAAAATATGATTTATTTTTGATATTACAGTAGTGGTTTATGATCATCTACAACGTACAAACTTATCTTTTGCAAAGTTATAAAGAATTTTAAATTATTGTAGTACGGTTAATATCGGAACTTTTATATTTACTTTGAAATATCATAAAATACAAATTATTTAAAAATTCGTTTTTGTGACCATGTCAAATAAAATCAATTTATAATCTTAAAACTGAGGCTGCTAATTAAAAACAGCAGTTGTGTTTGTAATAAATTGTAAAGTGCTGCTTGTTAATAATGATTGTTTGCATAGTTTTAAGACTTCTTTTTCCAACTAATTATTACTGTGCGGACTATTCTTTTCGGGACAGAATACTTAGAAGACTGCTGTCCAGGCACAAATAATCCATATCCGATGAATTAGATGTTATGTATTATGTAAAGAAGTAAAAATAAACAATCCATCGATTGCGGCGTTGTGCGAGCTATTTTTGGTTACAGTCATGCCTGAAATATTGTGAATGGGTCCGTTTGCATTTGCTCTTGAGAGAAAATCGTGATTCGCCGGTTCTCAGCGTATTCCATTCCATCTTTCTAATGAACACCGAAAACATAAACAAAGGTTGCTATTGGCGACAAAGCGCGGGTCGTTGTGGTATTTCGCTTGTGAGGGTGGGTGGGAAGGAACTAATACTTCTCCCTCCCTAACAGGGGTGCCTTCCCCTCTCTTGTTGCCAAAAATAAGTAGATGCTCCGAGCTGACATAACAGCTGCTCTCTCTCCTCCTGTTGAATGGAGAGGTTCCATTTATTGTTATTATTTTTTTTTTCAAGTTTCACTGGGGGGAAGGGGGTTGTAAGAGGTCAGGGGTTTAGGCCGGTGTGCTTCATTGGCCACTGGCTTTGCGGACACGTGAAGACAGGAAATAGCGAAGAAATTTCTCTTTCACTTACTTCGCTTGGAGTGGGGAAAGCTGTTGTTATGTTGGACTGACGGACGTCCATTGAATAGTGGATATTTTCTGGACGTAGTTGAATTCTTATGCTAGGACTAAAGTGACTAGTTTTAAAAGGGCAAAAGATGGCTTTTCGGTACGTACATATACTTATTTGCTATGTTTAATCCCGATCTTTTTTAAACTCAAACAAGTTCACTGATTGTATCATTTTCTTGGAAATGTCTACTTCTAGACATTCCATAACTCAAATCAGAGCTCTGTGCGCTGCAGTCGGGAGTTATGTATGATAATCTTTCGAAGAAACTTTAGTATCGCAATATCGGTCGATACATTTTTTTGGTGGAATATTAATATTTTTAACTGTTAGACAATTTAAGTTTATTAAAATAAAGTAAATAAGCTTTTATCGGTATTTGAAAAACCAGTCGTTAAGAAATAGCTTCGTCGTCATCAGTGGTTTAGCAAGGGTAAATAACGCTCGGGGTATGATACTATTTTTTCGCCTGCATGTTTTCGATATTCGGATTGTAGAAGCGTTGTATATTATCTGTTACTAAGCCCCGTAATATTCTGTGATAAACTCTTCTTCCCTCTTAACTCGGATTTTATGATATGTATTCAGTCGAGAGTGAAAATTAGTGTTAGCAACGCAAGTCGTTACAGTTATGTGGTTTAGTCAGCAGTTTATTAGTTGTATTGTTGGTTTGTTCAAAAAGTAATTGACAGTCAGAATTAAAAATTCCAGGTTATATCATTGTTTTAGAATTTTGGCTTCTTGCTTCTGCATTTCTTTGATCAAGAAATCAATGACAGACTACAACGCATCTTAAATTGTGTGGTGGGCATTGTTTCTAGAAAGGCTGCGATATAACTTTTTGGCAGTGAACGCAGTGCCAGCATTTTTGTTATTATAATAATAACAACAAAATAATTAATTTAAATATAAAAGAATTTACTGCGTTGTTCATGTCTGGTGGGGTTAATTTCCTAATGTTTGTTTAATTTAGTCCTCACTACATGTATTAAGAAGTAGTATAAAATAAAAAAATGTTGTACAGTGAAACCTCTCTACAGCGGCCACCCTCCGTTCCAAGGAAAAGTTTGTCGTCCAGACGGATGGTCTCTCTAAAGGGGCTTCGTATTTGTAAGTACAAAATATGTATTTAAACAATCCCTAATTTGTTATTTAAGATAAAGTGGATTTTAAGAATCATCTAAAGAAAGAAGTTTTATACGGTTATTTATTTATTTTTTGAAAAAAAGATACAATTTGTGCTTGCTTTGATCTTTCATTTTTTCGGAGGTAATTTTTTTTCTTTACAGTTTTGTTTTTTAACTTGAAAAGTAAATCCCTAATAGATCTGTAGTTAGTTGCTGAGGGCTGGGTGATAGTATCACACGTACTTCTATATGCTAGTTTAGATCAATAGAAATCGCTCAACATTCAAAATGCTATGCTTGCGGCGAAAATGGTTTCTTCCTTTGTGTTTACCAATCGCGGCCTCTTGAGGCCAAAATCAGTGGCAAATCCGGGGGGGGGGGGGGCCCAAGGGCCCCCCCCCCCCCCCAGAGTTGCGCCAGAATTCTTGATTTCATTTAAAATCATTACAACTGTTTGTTCTTAATTTCCCTTGAAAAAAAAAAAAAAAGACGTGTCGACACTGCTTTCTGGCTAGATAGGCTCCAGAATTTTCGTACTTTTCTAGTCATTCCACTAACACTTGTAGCGTTGACGCGGTTGCAGACATTTTTTGTCTAGTTATTTCATTGTAATTTTTATTAAATTATCGTAAGTATTGTATTGTTCTTTATGATTCATATTGTCAGGTGAGTCAGGTCTGTAAAGTTGAAGTGTTTACATTAGCCATGAGGTTGAACATTCGTCACGACGATACAAAATTTTTACGACCTCAGCCCGCGGGGGCGGGCCCCGGCCCGAATCCTACATTCGCCAATGTCCAAAATTCACTTCATGTTGGGAAAGCCCCCACCGGGAGGGCACCACGCGTACGTGGATGAGAAAGACTCTGGATAAGTGAGAGGGTAATGGTGTGAGTTGAGCTATCCCTCGCATATGTACCTCCTTCGGGAAGGACCGGGCCGTGACCGATGGTGGCTATTAGGACTCCTACCTCAGTAACCGAGCTGTTGCAGCGATCGAATGCTTCGGCAAGGCTGGAGAAGCTCGAATTTTGGTTCATAATCCGAGGAAAGTTGTTTATTTCGATATGATTTTCGATGCTGTTTTTGATGTTTTGTGCGTCTTTCTTTCTTTTTCTTTTTGCTGTAATTCTCTCTTTCATCCCTTTTCTTTTTGTAAAAGCTCCAGGGACAGAGAGACGAAAGGTTTAGATTTCATAGAGGTTGAAAGGGTGATCAACCCGGCCGCTCAGAGGGGTTTGAGTGGACATTCATGGGGTTATTTTCACATCATGTCTATGGGCCAAAAATTCCATGCCAAACAAAAGTAGTCGTTGGGATGTTTGATTGCTAAGCAGGTGTGGCCGCTTAGAGAATTTTTACTGTATTCATGTGCCAGACACTTATAATAAAAAAATTCTCTTTTCTTATACTTGATTCGCATTAGATGTGTTTTTGAGGACAAAGTTGCTGTTTATATTAATGCTCTCACTTTAGAGCGTTTTTTTTTTCTAGTTGCATTACTTTATTTATTTGAACTTTTATGTTGTGAGCAGTTAACATATGTATAAACTTTTTGCATATTCTTATTTTACGGGATTTGCTACCTTAATTTCATGGTAAATTCAAGTGTCCGTGTATATATGTGGGTTTTTTGAGGTAATAGGCAGCGGAGGGGCGTGGAATGTTTCGGTTCAGTGACGTATACCATGTAACGTCAAAATAAAGTTTGTAGGGCTTGCAGGTGAAAAGTAATTACGTTTGCAGAGGTAAGGGAAGAATTGTTTTCAGCTTATTTTTGTTCTTGTCTGCTTGACAAAACAACAACAAAAAAAAAATACCCACCTTATTCGATTTGTTAGTATATTTTGCATTTTTTTGTTGTTGTTGCAGCACGTTCATACAAGCGTGTTAAGTACATAAAATGATGTGTTGTCTCCATTTTGTTGACATCTTTTGCAGTTCTTAACATATGCCTTAATTGGAAAAATTTGAAGTATGGTAAACCTTAATACAAGCCCTACTCAATAAATAGTCCGTCATCACTCAGAAGGACACAGTTCGTACTTCCCTTGTACACAGCACACGATAATCACATTGAGTTGTTAAAAAAAATATCATTAATACAAAATCCAACATAAAAAATGTTACGTTGACTTTAATATTTAAAATAAATGTTAAAGTAAATTATATTTACCTGTAAATACCCAAGCAAAGAATGGAAGCAACGCTCGAACCCGCTAGGTAACTTACACACACCGTTATTTCTTATTTGAATTTTTATAATCAATACGGTGTGCATTTTAACGTATTGCATTATTCTATATTTTGGTGCCTACCAATTTTTTCGTTACTTTTTTTTGTAGATCGTAAATCGTAACTGTCATCTTTATTGTTTGCTATTCCTGAATTTTCAGTGAAGTTAGTTAATGCTCGCGTGATACATGTCAAGTGGACTGCGCGACTTAGTTTTGGAGTACATTGCCCATGATGCAGAAGGGAAAAGGGCGTGGCGTCACAGCACAGTGCGAGACAACATGTAAGTCAGATGGTAGTTGACATGCGATTTGACGTTTATCATGTGATTAAAACGTAAGGTGAATTGGACTTTAGATTTTATAATGGATTTCTAGGGGATATACCTGCCCGGACAAGATGGTTATTGAAAGTAGCTGGAAATGTAAAAAAATAATCACTAGGTTAAGGGGGAGACTTCAGATTTCTGAGCATATATGTATCAGTGGCGTAGCGACCGAAGGCCAAGGGGGTATTGATGTCTCGGGTGCCGTGGAATCAAAACATTACTTTTATATTATTTTTAAAGCAAAATATGATGAAAGGACTTGAAAATAAACCATGTCCCGGGTATTACGCTTACCAGGCCACTGACGACACCTGGGGTAAAACAAGCCATTTACCCTCGCTACGCCTCTGATATATATGTATATATAGTAATAAAATAACCAAATAATCAAGGATACAAATCTTAAACTGAAAATACATACAAATCATTCTTTGAAAGTAAGGTTAATTGCCAAGTCTTATATTTGGTAAAAAAATGCGGTATATTCTCAATGAACTTTCAGTTTGAAATCAAAGTCACCTCATTAAGGCACACACACACACCTGCGTATTAAAGCAAATTTAAGTACCGACAATGAATACGCTTCTTTATTAACTCTCCTACATGGGTTGGGGTGCGGGGCAGCCTACTCTTCTTGCGATTGCGACAGTTACTTTTTAACAAACTGAAAAGAACCGGCAACTGCTCATACCTTCCCGACTCTTCTAATGTATGGAAAGATAAAATGTATTCCTCTCAGTGGGTTATTTTGATACCTTGATTTTGATATTTCTACATTGAAAGTAAGGAGGGGGAAGGAAGTCGTAAATTTTAATGAAGCCGCATGCCGCGTATCCTTTTTTTTCTGCTTGTTTCAATGCTCGTGACCTCTCTCTCACCTCATGACCTGGGTTGAGTTGTTTTGCGGCTCGCGCGTTCGATCTCCTCTTCTTTGCTCCTGCTAGCCTACATCCGTGCCGTTCGTTCTCTCTGTTGGGCACGTGATCACGTGTCCTATGAGTTGAGGAAGATGACCCCGTGACTCCATTTTGTTTGGGAAAACACACCGTCGAGCCCTTTGACCACACTTTCAGCTAAATAATAACTCAGAAAGTATAGGCAGTGGAAAGAAATTCATTGCTTCTCGTGATGTGCGGGACCTCCTTATTTAGCGGTGCAGATGCGCAGCCTCGTACTTTTCAGCTTAATTACTCTTGAAGTGACAAATTCGTGGGATGAATTGCAAATGATCGAAGAATCGATTTCTGAAATTTTTTTTTAACTCTGTAGAACATAAAAATTATGTGGCTTAATATTATCGAGATTCCTTCGATAAATCCATTTAGAATTGCCGCTTAATTATAATTAATAATTTGCTACTTATCTTAAGTCTGCAGCGGAAGATTAAGGATCCCAATCGCTGGACAGCAGTTTATTGATTTCACAACTGTAAGGTTGCAGTCTCGACTCTAGAATCTGTACAACATCCACTTAGCATATTGCTGCTTGGTACACGTTAAATCTGTTTAAACTCTGCTTTGTTCATGTGATATTTAAATACTGTTCAGCAACGGATTCCGAGACTACTACTTTTGTAGAATATTACACCGGAAAGGGGTGTCAGGCAATGAGTCATATGAGCGCATTTCCGGAGTTCTTTGTTAAATCACGCTCAATAAGATGTAAACATCACCCTTTCATTCTTCACTATCCCCGTATTTTGATGAAAATAACTCCGCCCGGCGCATGCGCAAAAGCACGGAGTGTTTCCGAATCCGTCGCTAAACAATACATAACTCGATGGTCGCTCTGTTATCATCCTTGCCATTTATAATGATAACATAGCCGCAAGAGCCGTCAAATCAAGAATTTTGCCTGTCATATTTACTCACTTGTCATATCATATAGAAAAGATTCACCCAAGAACAACATGAAAATAACTTCTTATTTGCAGATTCTGGATATTGCCTTTGTGTAGTCTAGTTTATGAAAGTATGCAACGTTACATATCCGCGTCATTTCATGTAGGTTCAATATACGTCTTATCGTAGAATGTTAGGGTTTGTTCGTATTGCAGCTTCAGGATGAATCATAAATCTATGAATTGAAATTTTTAAGTTCATTGCCACATTCATTATAATAGAATCGATAAGAATGCCTAAAAATTGACAACTTTATTCCTTCGTAAATAATTGCTGCTGCTGTTCTGATTGTAGATTCGTATTCATGATAGTTTCGTATTATAAAAAAATGACGAGTCACTGTCGTTATATTTACATCATTTGTAATTGTTATTTCTTGAATTCGTCATGTCTCTTTTGAAATCTTTCATTAAAATCATTATTCTAACTGACGTAATAACACGCGAAATAAACAACTGCTTTATTTAATAAGGAAGACTTGAATAGTTATTTATTTTGTAAATATTGATAGAGAACTTACGTAACCGTTTATACATAATTCTATGCATTGCTTGAGACATCAAGAATATCTAGCTCTGAGAGCCAGTAATTTGTTTTGAAGAAAACAACGAAATCTGTTGAAATTTTGACTGTAAAATCGCCACGTCAGTGATACATTCAACTTTCGAAATGGTTCATTGATTATTTGTAGATATAGCGTTTGTGGGAAATTAATAATAATTCGAAGAAACATATTGCGACAATTTTTTGTAGCTGATACAATCGAATAAAATTCCCATATTGAATACCACAAGGGGGTATCTAGAAAATTTATTTTACGAAGCCTTTCATATGCACAAAAAATGCTTTAAAAAATAGTTTGATTCCTCAATGATTGCCGTCTAACAAATCTTTTTCTGATTGATGTATGGAGATCCTGATTGGGAAAAACTCATAAGGTGACGATCAGTCATAAGAGGTTGTAAAGCAGCTAATGAATAATTATTTACACACCAGAAAACTAATTGGAAGTTAGTTGATTTTTAAAAGAAAATTTTATAAATTCGTCGTTTACCGTTTGTTGTTATTTTGGCCTGAGTACAACTAACTATTCTTTTAACCCATACTTATAGTCAAATTACGAGATACCTCATAGCAGGCTCTCATTGTATGTATCTTTACTACGAGGCATCTCGAATTTAGCAAATGTATTAATGTAAGCTTTAAGGTATTAAACGGACATTAAATGGTCAATCCTTGGTTTATTAATTCATATGAAATGTAACATTGGAATTGATAGCAAGCTTTAAAGGCTGTGCAACTGACTATATGTCCTTACCAAACATTTCGAAATCGCAGTTTTGAGGATGGTAAATGGTTCTGGCAATAATTGCTACAAGCGAGAATAAGAGATGGAGAGCGAGCGTTGTTTCTTCCAAAACTGGTGACACTTCCGCCTTTCAGCGACCTCGTGGTTAATTATGAAAAATGTCGCATTCACTAAGGCCAAAGAACTCTTTCTTAGAATGTTTCAATGACGGCAGGTTGTCTAAAAATGCAAGATAGCTGCGTCATCCCGAGCCTTTACCTCTTGAGATTTCTTTAGGGATGCATAAAAATTTGTAACCGAATCATTCTGCATCGAAACTTGTAAATAGTGGAAGTTACATCTGATGGGGCAGGAAATATTTTCTTCATTCCAGTCACGTGTACAAACTATCAAGTGTTGCTTGTAAGATTAACTATTACGAAACTTTAAAGGAGAACACGCTTTCTGATACCTGATGTATGATTTCATTCGTTAGTGTTTAGCCATTTATCGAAGTCTCTTTTAGGCCGTCATTTCTTTTGTCCTACGGTATAGAAACAAATGTCTTGTTGAAAGGTTCGTCAAGGAAAGTGATTTGAATTTTCGAAACTAGCCTGACCGACAACATCTAACGTTTTTGTCGAGGTGCATATTAAATTTGCTGGCTTTGTTAATTATGGTTGCTAATGATAAGTGGGCAGATATCCTCCTCTAAAACGATAAGAACTCCATCCCCCCCTCCTCTATATTTCAATTTCTTGTTTTATCAAACAGTTTTGTCATATGCAGAGAGTATAAAACGAAAATAATTTTTGTTTTTTCTTTATTGAACTGGGATTCTGCGAAATTCTTCCAACTCAGCCCGATCAAGCCTTCACTTATTGCGCTGCTTTAAATGCTTAAATATATTAAGTCTTGGTACGTGTTCAAAAGTCTAAATTTAATAAACATGCTAATACCACCAGGCAAAGTTGTCGAGGTTTGTAGGAGTGCCAGAGCTATTAAGCAGGGTTACGTGATCTTAGTGTTATGTGACCGCCTTAACCTTTTATAAGACGTGCATTTGTGGCAGTGAAAGGCAACAACCACTTAGTCTAGACCCTTGATCGTAGAGCGAGCCGCGGAAACGGGAACCCAGTGAGCCGACCTTGTTTCATCAATGGGCTCGAGTGTCCTAATTACTGCTGCTGTAACTGGTGACGCAACCCCTGGACCGCTTTCTTCTTGTATCGAAAGGGTTTTTGAAAAAAAATTATCTCCCGTGAAGTGGCAGAACCTTGACCGAGTTAGCATTATTTATCCAAAGTTGTGTTGTTTATTATCGCGTAGTTTGTTAATTTGTCGCTAAAATCCTCCGTGTCCCCGAGAATCGCTTGATTACAGAGGGAGGATAGGCTTTAAGTAAAATGAATGAGAGAACTTGTATTTGGTTGTTTCATCTAGAGGAAACAAATTTGTGCTCTTTGTGATTCTTGGAGGAATTTTTTTTTAATGCTTAACATTTTTTCACTCGTTCTGAAGGAAGATTTTTTTCCTTCGCTTTCCTCTTCTAAGGAACTATTAGTATTAAGACCGGATTAAATTCCTTATATGTGAATGAATTAAGGGTAAATGCTAGCTCTTTTTCGTTTCTTGCTTATCTCTGAATAACCTCAAGTTTCTTGCTATAATGTTTATGTGTTCTGCCATTTTGTAAATTGTAGCCTTGAAGCCTTCAATAAGTATCTTGGACTATAACAAAAACTTAATGTGTTGGCTAAGTGGCAATTATCATTTTAAAAATGTATGTTATGTAAATTTTGGAGAGCTTCAGTACTGTCCATTCCGACCAAATACACACTCGCATTTTTTTTTTTTTTTGAAAATAATGTAAATC
Source organism: Araneus ventricosus (assembly GCA_013235015.1). NCBI lineage: Eukaryota > Metazoa > Arthropoda > Arachnida > Araneae > Araneidae > Araneus > Araneus ventricosus. The sequence goes on along the minus strand of BGPR01000010.1, from coordinate 4,960,560 downwards.
TCGAAAACTAAAATCTTGCATAAAACTTATGCCTAGCAATTTAGGGCCGCGCCTAAATTGAGAATACCAGAATTTGAGCACTATTAGCTGAATAAAATAATAAATGTAAGGATTTTAAAATTTACGCCACTGCTTTAAGTTCTGCATGTTATGTAAGTGTGCTTTATATGTTTTTGAAAGTAGGACACTAATCTGACGAGTGATTCAAAGTTCATGCTTTATAAGGATTTTAACTGTGACAGAGTTCCCTCCCATCAATTTCCTTTCTGCGCCTCACGCTATCTTTCAATGTTTAATTTAAAATATTTCGTGTATTTTTAGTTTGTTTTTATTTGTTGCGTATAATATTCAGTATTGCACTCCTATTCGCCGTAAATAAATGCATGATATGCAGTATTTAATGATACTTTTTTTCAACCTGTGCCAGGAAACGCATAGGATAAGCGAACAAAGCTTGAATAGGATATCAATCAAATTTAAATATAGAAACTCGTCTTTCTTCTCTTCTTTTAAAGATTTGACGAAAATATTAATTGCGAAATTTCTAAGGATATTGTAATAAATGTCTGCTTATAAATACGGCAAAGAAGATAGAATGATACTACAAAGCGGTATAATGAAACAGGTTTTTCTGTGCTAGTGTGATTTGACGTTTAATGAGTTTCTTTAACGAGAAAACAAATTTATTATTTTGTACATTTTTAAAACCTTTTTTCTCATTTTTTTTTTGTCTGCTTTCCTCTCCAAAAATTTTAATATGAATGAAAACATTTGTGTATCCTTTAGCTTATTCATCATGTATGCGAAAAGGAATGTTTCCAGTAAAAGATTCTTTTCTTGAGCATGACAGGAGAAAACGTATTCCGAAAATTGAAATGAAAACCGATGTGTGGTGGATGCATAAAAGGTCCACCGATCATGTGGAACAAAAAAGTTGCTCCGACCTTCCCTCTCTTTCTAAGAAATCAACTTTCGTTGCACATTTACCCACCGGCAACAGGTGGTGGTTGCAGGTAACGGTTGAATAGTACTATTAAGCAGTAGTGACATAAATGTTCCTACAGAAAACGCTGAATGGTCAGTGAAATGACTTTTGAATCTATTGCTTTAAGAATGGATTTCGTAGAAAAGAATTCGAAAGATTGCATTCGTAACTGATTGCATAACTTGCGAGTTTTTCGAGATTGTCTTATCCTTATTACGGATCTATTTGTAACTTAGTGATTATGTTCAACCTAGACTGAAGACGATACAATGGAGATATGCGCACATTACGTGATTGGCTCACTGTTGATGTAAATTTTATAAACGTAAAAAATGAAAATCGTCATTTGGCATAATTAATTTTTAGCATACTTTGGTATTCTGTTATTTATGAACAGTTTTCAGATGACATTTTTCTGAGAGTAACATTCTTCATTTGAAATTCGGTGAAATTGTCATATTATTTAGCTTAGGGCTACTTAAATTGTGGGTCCCCACCCTTAGTAGGGCTGCGTAGTTGTTATTCATCAGTGCTTTATTGTCCTGTATTATTTTACTGTTTATATGTGTGATCTTCGATCAGAAGAAATAAAATAAAATCGGTCATTAATACGATGGTGTAGTTTTTTCTAAGCCTGCAGGGGAAACGCAAAAATTTGTAACGCCTTGTTTTCCAACAACAGTTGAAAGTAAAGAAAATAAACGATATATACAACATTAAAGTATAAAAAGCCATTACCTATAATGTCTTGATATCGCTTAATTTATTTTACGTCCGTGATTTCTATCCTGTATTTTCTTAAGTTTCGTAGAAATCATACTGTTGTGACCTAGCTCGTTTGTTTCTGTGTTATTTAATGCAGCAATAAATTTTGTAATATTTTTGATTTAATAATTATTAAATCAACGAAATCCTGTTTCGTGTCTTACTTTACCTAAGTGGGGTTTTTTTTCGGCCGTCCGTTCTTTGCTCAAACTTTGACCTCTGGGTTGAGGTTCTGCCTGTTGATTACACAGTATTGTAAGAAGTCCATTCTTTCGTTAAAGGAGGGCGTCTGTTGCTGGGGCAGTGGGGCGCATGCGCGTGTCCAGAATCGATGCCGGGAGCTTTGGAGCCACTAACCCAAATAGTATTGTAGAATGGGATGGAGGGAGCCAAGGCTTCCGCTGCACAGGTGGGGGGAAGGAGGGCCCTTCTCCATTCACTCTATAAGAAAAAGCCGCCTGGTCAAAAGGGTCCTCTCTCACTACAAGAAACCCCTCAGACAAGCTAAAAGCTGTAATTCTGCCGGCCTACCATTTGGACTGGAGCCAAAGTCTCCCTTTCTCAGCGTCTGCCGAATTTCGAATTCGGGAGGGGGTAACTTGGGCGGAACGATACGCATTGAAGATGTCTCCAACAAAACTGGTGGGACGATTATGTTAATTTTTTGGATGAATTTTTGTGCCAGAGTGTGTTAGGGAGGAGTCTCCATTCGTTAAAAATCGTTTTAGAAAAATCATTCATCTTTGTTAGATGTGTTCGTGTTGTTAGATAACGAAATAAGAATTAGCTTATATATTGTATTGATATCTTTTTCCTTCAACAGATTTGTTCCTTTGCTAGATTACAGAACAAAAATTCCCTGATGTATAGTTGAAATGATATCTCTTTCTTTATCCGATGTGTATATATGGGTCATTTTGATATGATTTGCTGGCTATTGTAGCAGCTGGGTAGTTTCTGTATCTCGAATTTGAGTTGCCATCCAATCAAATCCTTACGATGATCACGCTATATCTGTGATGGATCGATTATCATCGAAGGTATAAGAATGGATGTTTCGGAAGCTTGATGTCAGCTCAGATATCGATTCTGTTATTCAACCGCGATGTTCTACTTTTATCTTCACCAATAATTTAAGCTATAATGCGACTCCCTTGAAGCTATTCAAACTGATTAAATTTTGATATCTGTGTAATGTGTTGCATTATACTGGGTCAAGAGCAAGTTCTACTCCATTGTCTTAATAAATAATCTTCAACCATATGCCAGCTGTTCTGATATAATACAGAAATGAGTTAAAAGTAATTAATTCATCAATAACACTGATTTATTCTCATATTTTATAATAACATATCTAAACATTCAGTTTCAACAAAGGCGATGTTCTTAAGCTCGCCGTTGTTTAAACTTTTGTCTTTGGCGATTCAAATTCGATGCCTGAAATTTTTACGTGATGTGTAAGCTCAGCAAACTAAATAACTGAGTTATAAATTAACGATAAATAATAAGAAATTCTATTTATTAAGTCACTGAGAAGGTTTTAAATAACTTATTAAACCAAATGAAAAAACATTTAGAAAATTAATTTTAGTTTAGTTTAGTTATTAAAGAATCTGAAGTACGTATTTTAGTGGAGACCCAAAGTTTAAAATGCCCTATTTACTAGTGTATCTCTGAATACAATTGCAAATCTTTAATAAAAGCATTAAACATAATAAATGCTTGAATATAAATGTATAGAACACATTTTAATGAAAAAGATGAAATTTGTCAATCATTTGTTTTCTTCCATTTTTTTACGTTTTCAGTTACATTTATTTCATTGCAGCTAATATTAGTAGAAAAACTCATTGAAACAGTTCATTCTCCGTGTTCCGTCACAATTTATTATTAATATGACAGATTAATGAGGGGTAAAAGTCGCAGTACGTTTTCAAATTCGAAAGACTAAAACAAATTTATTCCACCAGACGTAACCCGAGAATTGAAGGGTTTAAATCTGATATGTTTTCAGTCTTCTAACAAAGAAAGTTTTCTTAGATGACAAGTTTATAAATAGAATGATAATGACCGAAGATACTTCTGCTTCGTTTTAAGAGAAAGAAGATTGTTTGACGAACAGAACTCGGAAAGCAGCAACCCTTTGAGAGAAATGTGCGGGCTGAGCGATAGGGGATTGACGCATTAATTATTGTGTTTATCTGTCGAAACATCTGTCCTTGCAACAAAGTGACAAGTAGGGGGAGATGGTTTTTTTTCCGGATAAACAACGATATCTGCAGACCTTGGCCCACCTTTCCGCTGCAGCCAATGACACGGTGGAGAGCTTGAATTATTCGCTACACTACTCCGAATTCAGTTCAAGGCGTGTTGCTCTCGGCCCTCGAATGCTGTGAGCAGCTTCAATACCTTTAGAACATATAATATTTTATGGTTACAAGAATGTTTTCTGGTCTGTTGATGGAGAAGGTATTTAGAGAATTTTTTAAGGATTGAATAACAGAATGAAATGTTTGTTGTTTCTCATTTGGCTGTTCATCTTTTATTTACCATGGATTGCATGTATGTATCACTGACTTCATAATACAAGATTTAAGATTGAATTCCTTGATTTTTCGCAGTTTAAATACATAAGCGATATAAGTGAACTGCTTATACAGTCGTATTAGCGGTAATTTTTTTCCATGAAGAAAACTTGTAATTATACCCAGTTAAAATTAACAACAACGGTTAAAAAAAGTTTCCACATACTGACTTCAATTACATTCATATTATATTCCTAAATATCCCGGAGTTAATACTAAAAAAAAAATCGTAAATTTTCGTGAGAAGGATGATGATGTTGAATTATTTTTATAAATTTGCGTTTATCACTTGTAACATTAGAAATATTTAGTTTCAGTGCCGATTCCACATTTTCCAAATGATTTCTGTTTTAATTTGTCAGATGAAATGAAGCAAATAGTCTGCAATGTAGAAACTAACACAGAATGAAGATAATAAAAAGGAGATTATGGCATCTTGTCATTTGAAAGGTTACAACGGCTCTCTGATAACACACAAGGTGTATTTCATAATCTGTAAAATATGTGTTAAAGACAATATATTATGTGTCGGGGAAAATATTAATTATCTTTCTTTTAAATTTCTAGTAATGAACAAAATTAATAAATCTGAGTAAGTTCCATTTTTTACTAGTTAGAGTTCTTGTGTGATTAATTAAGTCTGAAACGAGTGTTGCTTAATTCGCCCATCCATCGTTGAGATCCGACATGTAGGCATTTGACACCTTGTGATCAAAGAGCCTTGGCTCGACTCCTGATCAAGATCAAGTGAACTGATTTAGCTTCTGAGAATTCACGAATGTTGGCAGCGGCTCCTCTGGGAACCTGAAACAGGGAGATTCGATGAACAACGCCCTCCAAACATAGCGCACTTCCCACTCTTGCATTGGACCTTACTTCGTGTGCCTTGAGTAACAGCCAAGCTCGCATCATTCCAATTGCTTTTGTGCCATTTCATTGCAAAACTTTCAGGTGTTTGAATTAGCACCTTATGGAATTATGGTTTTGTTGGCATTGCGTCGCTTTCTGTTCTGTTTGAATTAGCACCGTATGGAATTATGGTTTTGTTGGTATT
>BGPR01000010.1:4736128-4955161 GCA_013235015.1 Araneus ventricosus | reverse complement strand
GTTTGAATTAGCACCGTATGGAATTATGGTTTTGTTGGTATTGCGTCTCTTTCAGTTAATCATAGCTCAGGAAGAAAGAGTTAAAAAGATTTGAAAAATCAAATCAAATCGCAACATCACTTCATGTGCAATGAAGTACGCTCATTGTTATTCGATTTTAGATTCTAAGAATGATTTGACAATTTTCATACTGCTGTTCACTGTTTTTGATTTTTCTCTATTGGTACTTCGGACTTAAGACCGAGTTTCATACCATCAACTTGCTTCTAAATTGGAAGGTTTGGTCCAGTAGCTTGTTCGTATTTACGTAGAATAGATTATGCAAAAAAAAAAAGATGCCAATAAAAATTACATTATGAAGAAAACATTACATTAAAAGAAAGCTGCTGTCAAAAGTAGTAGAGTAAAACGATACATCTAGGTAATTTTTTTAATAATACATATTACAACAGATAGGACTCTCATGTATATATATTATAGTAATATAATCAAAATTAGCATTTCAGTAACTGTTCACGAATAAGGAAAGGTGCATCTCTGAGAACAACACATCAACGATCTCTACTTTAACTATTTCTTTTCGTAAATTTCTCGGTAGCGTTGTAAAGCTTCATTTATTTTTTGTTCTACTTTTTTTTGAATTGCCCGAAATTTTGATAACCACTTTTTTTAATTGCCCGAAATTTTGATAACCACTTTTTTAAACATTTCAACGTACGAACAATTATTTGTGCATGCAGTGGGCATGTTCGCAATCGTCAAAGATTCGAACATCTAACGCAAAGAATGTATGTCATAAGGTATCCTCCATAAGGAAGATAACCATTTTTTTTTTTTAGTCTCATACTCTGACTTTAATTCGAGTAGTTAAATAAGTAAGTAGGTGTTAAATTCAGTTTACCAAACAAAACTAATCTTAACGCTTCTCATAGGGTTGCTTGATGTAATATCATTATTCCGAAATTTCAGGCTGCAAAACGTTTGTATGGGAATACCGCTACATGTTGAGAAGAGTATGCCGTCTGTTAACACGTTTTCTTCCACATCGTTCATGTTCATTTCCTTTTCTTGCCATGACGAGCTTAATCGTTTCGATTGTCGGAGGTTGATATCCGAGCGGGATTGCGCAATGGTTGCCTGATTGGGTGTAGGCGTTCTATCTTGGCACTCGTCGCGACCTTGAAACACGCGCGGCTGCTTGTTTTTCCCTCTGTTTATTCTGTCGAGTGTAATGCCCCAACTATTACTCGGAGCGCGTCACCGGTAGCTGCTGTTTGCTAAAGTTCAAGGTTGGACTCTTCATTTTCTGATGGCGATTTGATAGTGTGTATCATCGCTGCTACGCACTGCTGCTACAAAAAGAAACAGGGTTCTCATAATTAGATAGTGCTAGCAGTTTCTCCCCAGTAACGAGAGGACAAAACAGCTTTTCAAATAGAAGTCAAGTTTGAAACAAATAGCAACACACTGAGGCAAAGCAACGGACTGTTTGAAACGGCTCACAACTTGTTTCGAAATGAACACTGGCAAGTCTGATAGATATATCACCTCTTTCCATTGAAGATTTCCCTTCCGCTAATATGACTCTCCATTATGAAGAGAGCATATTGGTCGCAGGGAAAAGTGACTTATCTTCCCGAAAGTAGGACCAATCTTATTATATTAATACTTGCTACCAGAGAGACGCTATGACTTATCTTCAGTGATATCTCTTTTCATAAACAACAAGCTTAATATTTCATTTACTCATACAATCTCTTTTGGAAATTGCCGTGACTGCTGAACCCAGAATTTCATTCCAATTCATATTATTATACATTTTGAATATTAACGTCAATAATATTAATTATTTATAATTGATTTTACATCATCATTATTTTGTACTTAAATTATATATTGCTGTGGATGTACGCAGTGCATTCGTCGAGTGACGATGTCATCTGGGGATTAATTTTGAGAGAGGGCTTGTATTATAAATCTTTTGAAAAATCATGGCATGGATTATTTTCCGTTTGTTTTTTTCTGTGTGGGAAATTTGATGTTGCTAAACGCGTGTAGGCAGCGAATTAAAAAGAAATTTCGACATCTAGAATAAGCAAGCTCTCCCCTTTCCGCTCCCATCAGATTGGTTATCCATTGCGCATGGGGCTGCACCCCTCCTTCTCTGTTACTTCATTAATCACCCCCCATTATATCGTGACAGAATTTGAAAATCTAACTGGGAATCGAACTTCAGTATTGTGTTACTTTAAGTTTTTGACTTTCTTCGTAAATGTGCTTCATTATCAAGATGGAATGGAAGAAACAGAACGTCTATGCGATTTTTGTATTATGTTTCTTTCACGGTTAAATCTTCGTGCAGTAATAAGGATAGATTTTAATTAACAAGCTGAACGGCATATTCTAAAATAATTATTAATGAATAATTTACTAATGAAACAGAAAAGGTGGAAGTAAAAATATATAATTGCCAGCCGATAAACCCTTCGTTGCCCGGTATAAAAATATGTTCAAGTCTAAGCACTTATAACACTTCAAACTTATGCAGTTTTTCGTTTGCCCTCTCCAGTGTCATCTGACTCCTAGACCAGCAGATAAACCCCTGTCTTTTCTTTGCCTGTTCACTTTGAATCACCTGGCACGAATCTGGAAAGTCTTGGGATTTTATTTTCCCCTTCTCATCATTGCTACGGCGAGAACAGAAACCCCTTCATATCATGCTTTTCATTACCTTGACATGAAGTGCCATTCTCTTCTTTTTGGTATTTGTGTCTTTTCGTGTGTCTGACCGGAAAAACTCCACATAGTGTTCTTTCTTTTTCTCCTTAGGTCCTCTCCCTTCGGTAGGAACTAGACTCTGTATCCTACAATGAATTCTTAAAGATAATTTTAAAATTTGTGAAAATTAAACGAAACGTCCCATAGAGATAGTAATTAAAATTACGTCATTGGATTACTGTGCATGCATATTAAAAGGTGTTCATGCTATGAAATAAAAGAGAAAGTAAAAATTCTGCCTTCCTGTTAATGTCCAAAGAAAAATATATACTTATGTCTATATAAGTATAAAAGTTCCTAAATAAGCGTTTTGTAATAATCATCTACATCTCAATATCGTTGGCAACTTCAATAGTAGTTACAGGTTCCACAGTATATGAAGCAACAACAACAAAAAAAAGGAGCGAAATATATTGTTTGCAGTTTGGTAATGAATTCGGTAAAGCTAGGTTCGTAGTAATAGTCTATTGCGAAGTTCGGTATGTCGAGTTTTATTAATATTCAGTTCATTTCCCGGTAAAATGAATTTTTCTCTTAAACTTGGGAAATTTTCGAAAATTCAATCTAATGTGTGATCATTCTGAAGTTACCGCTAAAGTTATTTGTCTTCCCTAAGGCATTTGTCCTTATAACCGCTATTGTCTTCGTATCTGCTGAAACAAAATCTGACGTAGATATCATTGTGATTCTTTCCTACATTCGCAATAAATCGTGCATGACGAAATCTGAAAACAAATAAATTATTCCGCTTCCTCGGTTTCTCATTCGTTCCGCTTTCTCTGAACAAAGGCAACGGGTGAGAGGGGCGACCCCCAATCCATTTTCGAAATGCCTTATGAAATAATAATGAGAATACACACACTCCCACTAAGAAAAATACAGAAAATGACCAGCTACCTGTCGAACGTGAAGGTATGAATAAAGCATTAAAAAAATTTGTTCCGGAACTGATAATGCATTATAAGACTTGGCTGCATGATAATGAATCCGAGATGGATAATGTTTTGATGGAACTGGTGGGCGTTTGGTCAGTGGGCCGTTGAAATCGATTGTATGTATCTACCACGAACACGAGTCGAAACTTTCAGTTTGTTTTATGTATTCATTGGCAAGATAAACCTTTCAATAATTAACAAGACTGAGTTTAAGCTGATATTGTATATAGGGCCGTTCCTAGCATAGCTTTGTAAGGTACCCTGCTTTATGGCAACCAATCACAGTGACAATCATGTGCCGTTTACTATCAATTATTTTGAGTGGTCTGGGAGATAAATTAAGAGATTTTGCGATTATTATTCCTTTAGACAAGAGTTTCGTATACTATGATTTGCGACGTGAACTTCAGGACTCGAAATCTTTGACAACACTTTCACTAGTCATGTTTTTTAGTACTAGTAAGCAAAAGTAGTTAAAAAAATGTATTTTTATTTAATATGTATCATAAACTTATATAAAATAACTGTATATTAAGTCCAATTTCTTTATCATTCATTTATGATTTTTTTACCCTATTATCTCTTTTTCTTATATGCTTGTACATCTTGTGTTGTGAAATAAAAAAAAAAGTTGTGGATGATAGTGAGGTTGCATAGTTCGACAACGAGCCACTAGTCCTGTAAATTCAAAGAGAAAAAACAGACGGAATTCAAAAGAAAATTGAGGATTATTTCTATCAACTTTTCCTCGAATCACCATTTTTCTTGAAAAATGGAAAAGCTTTCAAAGTCAAAACAATTGTTAATTAACTCTTTTAATTTTTTAAAAAAAATCGCCGTTTAAAAGAGAAATTCCACATATCGTCAACACACTCGTAATGTAAATAACTTATCGTTAACAAACTCGTTTATGATTAATTTCTGAGACAGTTAAACAAAATGTGATTGTCAAGTTTGTTATATTTCGGCTGTGAAATAATTAGCAGAAAATAAATTATATAAGACATAGAAGAACATTTGAATCACTAAAAAATTTTTATTTTCCTATTTAAATTAGAAGTGACTCTTCTGCTTTTGCCTCGCATTGCGGTGGCCCATAGTTTATGAACTGCTGTGGATTTATTGACCTTACCTGAACTATCCTTTTTGGGAGATATCTCTTCAATTATTCATTCGATCATTTCTCAGGCACCTGCTCAGCCACCCTCATAAAACATTAATTGATCCACCTTCTAACGGTGACCTCCAAAGGTGAATTTCACTTGCTGTTCGGGGTTCTTCATTAACCTACGTTTTCGTTGCAGAGAATGAGAGCGAAGGAGGGAAAAAAAGAAGTAGGAGACGTGTTATCTTTGGAAAACGAGGCTAATGTGTTGTAGCGGTAGAAGGTTTCGGTGGTTGGGGAGAGGTCAGTTCGTAATCTCTTGTTTACCTTCGCCTTATCAGGCGGAGCCGCACGACGACAGAAAGCCCTGGAACACTCGGCTGTGTTTTGCTACATTGAAACACAACTTGCACCTATTTTTTAATGTTTACCTCAGACTTGCAAGCCTTTGTGCAGTCGACTTTTGAGAAGTCCGTCTCTCAATTTAGGAAATAGTTCTGTCTTTTTTTTTCACCCATTCTCCTGTAATGTTGACAGGTTTTCTGTTGTTTACATTTAGATTTTATTTATATTTATTTATTTTGTGATATGTTACTAGAAGTAACACTTGTTTTTTATTAGTTATGTATCATTCACTAATAAAAAGATTCATTACAGATAAACTGGTTACTAATACTGGTATTCTTTTCCCATTTCACTAGCAACGTGTCTTCTCGTTCCTTTTAAAGTTTGACACAAAGGCGCCAGGGGGAATTATTGCCTTATTTTGAATAAATATTTTTATTCGGTTTCTATTTGCGTCTTAATACTTACGCAAATTATCACGGAACAAGAAAAAATTTTTTCATTTTTTTAGGATTGTGTGGAAAGTTCACGTAGATTTTAAGCGGAATAAACGCACTATTCAATCTAAAAGCGCGTACCTAAACATTAGTTTTAGGCAAAAGTATCTTAAAAAAACTACAGAAACTTTAAAAAGTGCCCATATATTTTGGGGAGCGATTGTTATCTTCATATAGACTAAATCCAGTTTGGTTAACTTCCCGTTCGAAAGCAACACGAGAGCTATCTTTTCGATAGGTCTTGTAGTTTTAAACTACTAACAGATGACGAGGACAGCACCCGAGATAGCACCCTCTGTCTAAGCTTCCACACCACATCAAAGGAAGAACGTCTTACGTCGACGGATTTAATGTGTACCAGGTTCTCGAACACAACGAATGTGATGGATTCAGTTCTACAACCAGCGACGTCGACGGATTTAATGTGTACCAGGTTCCCGAATACGACGAGTGTGATGGATTCAGCTCTGCAACTGACGACTTGTCGTTTACCGGTCCCAAAACTGACATTTTGTTATCAGGGCCACTGTGTCCCTGTGCTCGCATACGAAAGAAGCCATTTTTACTGCCTTAATTGTTATTTTTGTTCATATATGATGATTATACATAGCAAACGATGCCCGGAGTATTTTCTGTTGAGGATTATAAATTTGAATTTATTAAAAAAAGAAATTCAAAACAGGAGCTCAATAATCTCTCACCAAACACTGTTGTGTTCTTATCAAATAAATTGTGAGTGCTGATTGATCTGTGTAATAAAGTTTATGTAACATCTTTTCAAAAATAGATAATATTTCTATAAAAAGGATTTCGAGGCTTAAAAAAAAGAGTCTTTATCTCAAATGTCGCAATCATGATTTCGTTTCATTTTTCTAGTTTTCGGAAAATAAACCACTTTATCAATTTTTCTTTTTCTTGCACGATCTTTTAAATATTTCAAAACATGTTTTTTATCATTGATATGTATTCAATTAAACACTATTGAATATTAGTTAATGAGGGTATATTCACATGAATTGAGACAGTTAGGGGATATTATTATGGAAGATCAAAGTATGTTACCCCACACTCTCGTAAATTATCATCAAAAACACCGAAGTTTAAGCAACAATTTATGTGGTCGAATTATTTAACTCATTAATTCAAATTTTAAAATAATGACTGAATTCTGACAAAATAATATTATTATTTCTTGATATTTTGTATTTCATTATCGCCTATAAGTGCGTTTCCGGCATACTTATTTTGCAGATAATATTCCAACAACTTACAAAAAGAAGAAAGGCTTGTTTAATATAATTTGCTAACTTTCTTGCATGTTTTATAATCTTAAAAAATTGATGAACGTTATGAACAGTTCAGAGCCATTGAGTTAATCTCAGCTATTTTCTTAATATTTGTAAGATTCATTGCAGTTAGCAACTACAGTGGTTTCAGCATAAAAAATAATCATAGACAGCATATCTGAAAAGCTTCTATTTTATAACTGAAATTTTAATATGCGGGGAACATTTTAAAACACGATGGAGCTCCTTTTTTTTGTGCAACTGCAGAAATGTAAACACGGTGCGGCTCCACAATACGAGGAAGAAAGAGGAAGGGATTCTGAGGGACAAAAATTTAAATTATCAAAAAAAAAAAAAAAAAAAAAAAAAAATCCAGCAGATTAAAGATTAAAACTGAAAAAGCGGGCGTTTTATCGGCTTTTTGCTTTTACAGCTCCCATCGTATCTTTTAAGTCTATTCAACACAAACTTAATAAGAGCTATAAAAACTTGTTAGCAAACTTCCCTGCCGAGCTTCCTTTCCCTGTCATTGTTTTGCAGAGAGGTGGCATTATCAGTCCTCTTGATTCCAGCTGCATGCTTGCTTTACTTCAATAAAACGCTAGCTAGACGCCTTCTCGTGTTTTGGGGAATCTGGCTTTGTTTCCATGGGAACACGTGTTTGATCGTGTCGCATACATTTAAAAGCATTTAAATCCAATTCGTTCCGCTCTATAAGGTTGGATGATTTTTCTATACCGGGAAGCAAGAAATGTTGCAGTAGTTTTTATTATTATCATTATTATTCATATCTGGTTTGTGTATTGTACTGGCCGGGGTTTGTAGCTGTGCTTTCATCGGCTAGAAAGAGCAGTTTTAACTTTTAGATAGTGAATTTGTGAAAATTGAGCATATATGCAAACGAATTTAACTATTGCAATTTAAAGCAGGGTGGGGGGAGTTGGAGTAGATTGATATGCTGGAACATTGATGCAGTCCATAAATTTTGATGATTGGAATGGCTCAAGATGTTCATATCCCCTCATATATTTGCCCCTGTAACCCTTAGCACACGGTAAATTTTTCGGCCATGTTAGTAAAAAGTTAATTTACAAATGAATCGAACCGCTAATCTTCTAGTCGAAGTAAATTTTGCTCTAAGTACATGTTGTATGATTTCTTTCACTAATTACGTTTTCCTGCCAGGGAATCTACTCCAAAGGTAGGAAAAAAACATTAATTTTTCTGAACTATATTAAGTTTTGAGGTTTTTAGCGTTGATTTTGCTTGACCACTTGTTTTAAGTAAAAAAATCTCTTGGGGGCAGATTGATACAGTTCACTCCGGGGCAGATTGGTGCGCATCTTCTGTGTGTATTAATGCGCCTTAACAGCTACTACTTTGCAAAATCGTCTTCAGAAATGGAAAAAACGTAAAAATGAACTATCTAAGGGAAACACGCAATTATGCATTTGTTTAAACTATGAAAACAGTTTGAATTTCATAGCAAAAATAAAAAAGAATTGTTGTAAATAAAGTATAAAATATTTTTTTACGAATTTATTAAAATTGGAGAGAAAAATTGTACGGAAATTTAATTGATATCAACAAAAAGATAATATTTTGCATTGTTAGATGGTGTGAAAAGTATTTTCGTGCTAATTTTTTTTCGTAAGTCATCAAGGAAGAACGCGAAAATTTCCCTTAATTTTTAATTCATTAAAATTTCAAAAAGCGGCTTTGAGGTACGCATTCTCTCCCTCCAAAGTATATTTACACACACACATTCTCCTGTATTATTTGTAGAGATAAATTATTTTTTGACACAATATTGTTTTATTTTTCCAGTCTCATTAAAAATGTTGCAATTGTATTAAAATAAAAGTTTGTTTCTTTGTTAAACTTTTAAAACTTGATTTGGAATATAAAGTTTATTGATAAAACAAATTTTATTTTGATCCCAGACCTATAACTATCATTATTTTCGATATTTCCGTATGGATCTATGTACCCATTGTATGGGGCAGATTGATACAAATCCATTTTTAGGAAAAAAGTGTAATAAATATTTTATTATTTCATGTATGACCAAAACTCGACTGAAATCCTATATTAGATTAACAAATGCATAAATATAGTGTATTTAGTTCTAATTATTTCCATTGGTAAAATCATTTTTAGCTTTCCAAAAAAAGGGTATCAATGTCCCCGTGTTCCCCCTATTTGAGGGCTGAGTTATTAAAATTGATCTATATTTCCTCCCTTTAAAATCTGATTTTTGAAGATCTGCTTGATTATTTTTACACATCTCGAACTAAGAGCGCTAGATTTCTGAAAATAAATTACTTTTAAAGTTCGTTCAATGCAATGCAAATGAACTTCTAAAAAAAAGTCGCAAAATTTCACTCGTAATGAACCATATCTATAGAATGCCTAGCCATGCACAGTTGTCAGAATATCATTTTATTAATTGTTATTGAAGAATTTTTATATCTGTTATAAAGTACAGGCATGATACGGTTTTAGAGATAAGGCTGATGTTCGTTGCCACCAACGTAATACTTAAACTTTTGTTTTTCAAGCCTGTTTTTACTAATCTTGTTTCTAATCGATTTAAATCGATTGTTTATCGACCGTCATTATGTATTGAACAACCTGAAACACGGTACAATAAAGGAAAAGGAGGTTTTGCGAAGATCTTTAGATATACTTCGATAGCTTGCAAAGACCGTTTTACTTTAATAATTTGATTATTAATTTCACATAATATTGCATTTTTTAAAAAATGTGAAAATTGCATCGATTTTATAGTGTTCTCTAGTTCTCATAGTGTTGTCAAGCAGACGCTCCACTAACATAACTTACGTTTATGTCACTGGGGCGCCTGCTTAAATTTAAAGGATTGATATGACTGTGATGTATCATCAGCTGAGATGTTGTATGGAGCTTCAAACACGGCGTTTGATGGTCGAAAATGTTCTAAAGCTAAGCCAACCTTACCAGGGAAAGTGGAATATTTTTCATCTTAAAAGAACATTTTTATACGTTACGAATGATTCAAACTTGCGATTATCATGGCAGTTAAATACGACGAATGTCAATCAGTACCCCTCCCCGCCCCCATTCTTTCAATGCGTTGCCAAGGTACTTGAAGAAAAACAATGCTTTCCTTCTGGAAAGTGGTCACTTCTCCTTTTACCACCTCATTAACTGTAAGGATGACAATCTTTCAGAATGAGATAGAGTGTTCTCCTGGAACTATTAGCAATTACCGGACGGAAACGTCAACGCGAGTTTCAACGGGAGTTATATTTGCGTCTCTCTTCTTTTTTGCTTATATTTTACTTAACCCCGTGAAGGAGAGCTAAAAAAGAACCGGACACTTGCTCTTTATCTGCCGTGATAAATAACGTGGAAGCACTTCCTGCAGACGCCGGTTCCTTTTTCTGGGAATCCGCCTACGATACCACTTGCTCTTTTTTAATTGGGCACCCTAGGACAGGCTTTTATTGCCCCCCCCCCCCTCATCGAATAGCAGATTAGATTCGGTTCTCGTTAATGGACCCGATAGGTGTAGCAGTTCTGATTTTGGTGTTTTCTACTGAAGACCGTATCTCAAAGTTGATGACTGGGAAGATCCGTAATCTTAGGTTTCATTTATAAGTCACTGACCATTCATTCTGATGTTTTGCTGTTGTTAGACTTCTAACAACAACAACTTCTAACAACTTTCGTGCCGAAAGTTTGATAGCATTTGGAATTTTAATTGTTTCATGAGGAACAACATGATTAGTATGCTGTTTCCCGGAAAATAAGCTCTGGGAGGGTTTTTTTCAGGATACTTATCTTAAAGTGCAGTAATAGTAAAATATAATAATCTATATAAAAGCAATGCAATAATAACCGACTTTTTTTCTATGCATATAAGCTTAATCACTCAAAATATAGGATATAATCTTTGAATTTCGTATCAATAAAGTATTAAAATAAATTTTATGTGGTCACTGGCTCTCTAAACTACTTTTTGAGTCATATCGACATTTCATAGCGCATTGATCACGTGCTTGTAACGTATAGCAACTGAAGTTTCCTTGCTATATCGTTATTTCTGACTTCAATCGTTAAATGCGAAGATGACCGTCAAGTTCTCATGCTTCTGCTCGTGACAATACATCATTCCCTTGGCTGTGCAGGATCAGGGCATCTCGAGCAGACAACATGCAAATTTTGTATTTCGGAAGCGTACATGTACAAATCTCCATCGCTACCAGCGTCCATTCGCGGAAACTGTCGTATTCCGGCTTCCCATTACTTCCAGGAACGCTTTCGTTGATTCAGCGGCCGTCCAATTTGCCGTCTGCCGCCTTCCACCTCCCACTGCCCCCTCACCTTGACGTGGGACACAACTGTGTCAACAAGAATCTGTTCGGGTGATTCACCCGCAAGAGCAAGTTCATTGGAACACGAAGCATTCGAATAAAATTCGTGTACAACACGCTCGAATACGAACCATCACCAGGTCAGACGATCCTTGTAATTCCTGAAAGGAATCGAATCTTATGTGCCTGAAAATCAATCAGTGAAGTGAACATACACCGCGGCATTAAAATTTTTTTCTCTCTTTTTTTCCCTATTATTCATTTTTGCGGGTTTTAGTAGATTAACTTTTTCTAGAAGACTTCAAAATAAAGAGAGCATTTAAGCTTAGTTGATTCATATTTTTGTTTGTATTATAGTTTAACAGGCTGGTAATCACCCATGATAACCATGATAAAAGATTTTGGGTAGTTAATTTTTCTGTAAATTATACTTTCTTACAATTCCATGAAACAGAAATTAAATGGTATTATGGTACTGAATGTGTCAAGCGAATGAGCTTTGTCAAGCCTCAGTGGCGAATCCAGGATTTTAGTCCGGGGGGGGGCGGCCAGGATGAGGTCATAAAAATTTTGTATCAGTCAACGCTACAAGTGGAATGACTGCAAAATCAAGAAAATTTTCGAGCCTGTCAAGCTAGAAAGCAATGTTGCCATTTTTTTAAAAAGGAGATTATGAACAAACAGGTGCAGTTATTATTAAAAAAATCGAGAAATCTGGTTTAGCTCTGGGTGGGAAGATCTGCAGCCCCGTTGCACACAGACCCCTGAAAAGCCTATTACATGCACTGAAATTAGTGCTCATGTTCAATTCAGCGATTATCAGTAAATATTCTTAGATCACCGGGAGGTATAGTAGTATAGATAATAAATATACAAATAATATGTAACTGGCCTATTTTTATAGTGGTTATAGAGAAGTGTTATATTTAATTTAATTAGTTAGAAGCAAACCACCTGCCTCGATCCGTTAGATTTTTTAAAACTGGATTTTACACTTTTTGAATGAAGAAACCATTAATATCTCACTACACTTAATTTTCCTTCTGTAACGATATCTGTAACAATACTTTTCTGTTTGAATTCATTTGCTATTTATGTAAATTCTGTAACAGTTTTACAAGTGACTTTCCTAATTTGTAATGGCAGTTAATAAAATTTTTCAATCCCATGTAAGGTTTATGAGATAGTACTCTGACCCACATTGATTGGATAGCATTATCTAGAAGATATATTGAACATCCCATCCGGGGGTGTATTCAGCACGTAGGTTGATAGGCAGAAATTATGTGACCCATTGAATATGAACCCACTAAGCTGTAAATCTTCTGTTTTGGTGGCACTATCCATCACCGTTTACAGTTGCGCAATTGGCGATGCCTTTTTGGTAAAGAACGAAAGAGACGTCAACTTTTTCACCGAAATCCACCCGTCACTGGAGGACCCTCCCACAGTCTTACCAGCTCCACTATTCTTGGCCCACTTTGATACTTTTTTAAATATATATTTCAGCTTCCCTGTTGGGAGCCCTGATTGGTGATGACAATTGACTCGTCGTTGCGGTATTTCGGAAGATTAATAGAGTCCTCGTAAAAAATTAGATAATGGATTTAGTTCTGGAAGACATCAGACTTCTTTTTCCCTCTGCAACTTTTCTGTCTTCGCTTGAGAGTTTTCATGTGGATGAGATTTTTTTCCGTCTTCCGATTGTGTAACTGCAATTAAACGAGTGTGTTATCTGAAAGTGATTACTCTGCGGATTGCTTTTATTTCTTTTTCCTTGAAGCTATGCACTTAATTAGAAGATGGGGGAAAATGTTGGAGCATGAATCCCTCATTAATACCTTCTCTTTCCGTTATAAAACAATAGAAGGGAGTTCTAGAGCATTTATGATAGCATTTATTTGCAATGAATATGGTATGCTGCTTAAGTGATTTATGATGATCATTTTATCATTTCATTTTCACGCTCTGGTATGAGAATTTCACGATGGATGCTTCGTAATCTAATTTATTTGTTTCACGCATTCAGATGTTCACTATATACATGTTTTCATGAGTTTACATGTATTGCACCTTAATATGTGAGCTACTTAATTTCAAATTTATTTTTGTGTATTAATGCCATTAATAATATTTACATAAATAGCGATATTATTATCGTATAAATTCAACTGCTGACGATCTTAACTGGATCAAGGATGTTAATTGGTCTTATTACTTATCTTATTTGGGGACGTCCTTAATTGTATCTGGGGTATGGCTTGCATTGCTTTCCTGTTAATTGTGTGCGTGGTGGGGGGGGGACGGTTGTACGGTATTTTTTTTATGTGGGTACGGCATGTGGTGGGAAGGTGTTTTCGAGATTTTGCATCTACATCTTATGTTCGACGCGAATTAAAAGTCGATAGTCAAATTTCATATTTTTTTTAAATTTATTTTTACCGGAAAATTGCTTTCCGAATGAACATAATGAACAACTTTGATTCTGATAGAAACAAACCGAAAGCCTGATGACAAAGTTAAATTTGCTGAAACGTTTTTTCCAGTGCAGCACATCCTTTCAGTTACATAATTCCTTTTTTTTAAAAGAATATTTTTGTTTCATTCTCCCTCCCCACTCTCTTTTAGAGTCTTCCTCACTCCTAGACTCCCCTGGGTCTTATTAACGGTAATAATGAGCTTGTACCGCGGTAACAAGGTTCGGTCTTTCGTCACATCCTGATTGCAAAAAGGCGACACGCTGTGACCACCTACATCGGTGAAACAAGCTGAGTGCAACAAGCATGGATTGTTTTGATGAATCTAATGCATGCAGGCTGTTCATTGCATTTAGCACTCACGAATGGTGGTTCTGGAACCTCCATTCTTTCCATTTTCTTCGAAATTATGTTTTGTGAACATACTTCTCGCTTAGATATTGTTTATGATGGTTAGTAAAAATACTTTCGAAATCAAATAAGTACTGGCAACTACCTACACTTTCTCAACATGGCCTGCAGGTCTTTAGTTGTATTGTGAGACATTAAAAAAAAAATTACCAAATGTAGTTTAGCTGTAAATTTTGTTAGCTTTCTCGAGTGTGGATCAGCTTTGCTTTCGTTGGTAAAGGGCTGTTATTTTATTTACTTCCTGGATTTCTTTCCAGGATGCTTTCTTTCTGCGAAAAGTATCTTCTGTGGTTATCTTCGGATGGTTTTATAAGGCGTATTTTAATAAGTTTGTTTCATTTGGTATTAAAATTGAGGATGTGAGAGATTTAATTCTCCCATATTTCCTACTTATCTTTGATCTTTACATTATTTTCTTTTCATCGGATGTAAAAAGAAGGAAAGAAAAAGGGGTAGAAAGATTCTATTTTTTAAAAAACTTTTAAAAGGTTTACATTTTCATTTGTTACTTCTGAGCTTATTTGCTGTGAACTGTAAATCATACATATGAACGCAGGTATTATCAAGAAATTATGGCTTTCCGCTTAATGAAATCACTGTTGTGAGTTGTGACGCAGTTCCTGATCCTGGACTCTGCAGTTTGTTTTGCTAATGCATTTTAAAACACAATCGCTAAATCGCATTTTTTTCCCCCTTTCTTTTGCTGCAAGTTTCAAAAATGTTACTCTTTCTCCGTTCTGTAAACTCTATGATGCCGTGTCGGAACTAAATTAGTCACTTCCGCCGGTTAGATTCATCTGGATGCGTCATTTCCGCTATCTATATCCCAGCCTTTCTAAATTTGTCCGTTAAGGCATGGCATTCGAGGTGTTCTGATTATTTATTTGTTTATTTGTAAACGGGAAAAAGCTACTGAATTTGTGTCAAGTAATGCATGCTGTCATCAACGTTGCAACTCTTTTAGCAACGAAAGCACAAGTTTAAAGCATATCCCTTTATAATATTTAAGCAACAGAGCCATGGAAGCACTTGCCATAGATTCCCTATACGACTCCTAATTTCGCCGCCCAGAGTATTTTTTATTAAATACTCTGGGCTTATACTTTTATATAATTATTTTATACTTTTACTTATCTTTACTATTATATTATCTTGAGAGTTCCCACGGGTCTTGGAAAGTGCTTATTTTAACCTGCCATTTCTAAAAGCCCTTAGAAAATGCTTATATTATAAAGAATAGAAATGAAAATTGTGTATAATTTATTGGATTAAAGTATGAAATTTTTGAAAAAGAAATTGTTAGACTGTAATAAGTTGTAATATGTTTATAAGTCAAGATTTTTTACTATATATATGAGCAACTTTTTAAACTTTGAAGGTAGGAGTAAAGGATGAGGTCATAAAAATTTTGTATCAGTCAACGCTACAAGTGGAATGACTGCAAAATCAAGAAAATTTTCGAGCCTGTCAAGCTAGAAAGCAATGTTGCCATTTTTTTAAAAAGGAGATTATGAACAAACAGGTGCAGTTATTATTAAAAAAATCGAGAAATCTGGTTTAGCTCTGGGTGGGAAGATCTGCAGCCCCGTTGCACACAGACCCCTGAAAAGCCTATTACATGCACTGAAATTAGTGCTCATGTTCAATTCAGCGATTATCAGTAAATATTCTTAGATCACCGGGAGGTATAGTAGTATAGGTAATAAATATACAAATAATATGTAACTGGTCTATTTTTATAGTGGTAATAGAGAAGTGTTATATTTAATTTAATTAGTTAGAAGCAAACCACCTGCCTTGATCCGTTAGATTTTTTAAAACTGGATTTTACACTTTTTGAATGAAGAAACCATTAATATCTCACTACACTTAATTTTTCTTCTGTAACGATATCTGTAACAATACTTTTCTGTTTGAATTCATTTGCTATTTATGTAAATTCTGTAACAGTTTTACAAGTGACTTTCCTAATTTGTAATAGCAGTTAATAAAATTTATCAATCCCATGTAAGGTTTATGAGATAGTACTCTGACCCACATTGATTGGATAGCATTATCTAGAAGATATATTGAACATCCCATCCGGGGGTGTATTCAGCACGTAGGTTGATAGGCAGAAATTATGTGACCCATTGAATATGAACCCACTAAGCTGTAAATCTTCTGTTTTGGTGGCACTATCCATCACCGTTTACAGTTGCGCAATTGGCGATGCCTTTTTGGTAAAGAACGAAAGAGACGTCAACTTTTTCACCGAAATCCACCCGTCACTGGAGGACCCTCCCACAGTCTTACCAGCTCCACTATTCTTGGCCCACTTTGATACTTTTTTAAATATATATTTCAGCTTCCCTGTTGGGAGCCCTGATTGGTGATGACAATTGACTCGTCGTTGCGGTATTTCGGAAGATTAATAGAGTCCTCGTAAAAAATTAGATAATGGATTTAGTTCTGGAAGACATCAGACTTCTTTTTCCCTCTGCAACTTTTCTGTCTTCGCTTGAGAGTTTTCATGTGGATGAGATTTTTTTCCGTCTTCCGATTGTGTAACTGCAATTAAACGAGTGTGTTATCTGAAAGTGATTACTCTGCGGATTGCTTTTATTTCTTTTTCCTTGAAGCTATGTACTTAATTAGAAGATGGGGGAAAATGTTGGAGCATGAATCCCTCATTAATACCTTCTCTTTCCGTTATAAAACAATAGAAGGGAGTTCTAGAGCATTTATGATGGCATTTATTTGCAATGAATATGGTATGCTGTTTAAGTGATTTATGATGATCATTTTATCATTTCATTTTCACTATCTGGTATGAGAATTTCACGATGGATGCTTCGTAATCTAATTTATTTGTTTCACGCATTCAGATGTTCACTATATACATGTTTTCATGCGTTTACATGTATTGCACTTTAATATGTGAGCTACTTAATTTCAAATTTATTTTTGTGTATTAATGCCATTAATAATATTTACATAAATAGCGATATTATGATCTTATAAATTCAACTGCTGACGATCTTAACTGGATGAAGGATGTTAATTGCTCTTATTACTTATCTTATTTGGGGACGTCCTTAATTGTATCTGGGGTATGGCTTGCATTGCTTTCCTGTTAATTGTGTGTGGGGGGGGGGGGGGGCGGTTGTACTGTTTTTTTTTTATGTGGGTACGGCATGTGGTGGGAAGGTGTCTTCGAGATTTTGCATCTACATCTTATGTTCGACGCGAATTAAAAGTCGATAGTCAAATTTCATATTTTTTTAAATTTATTTTTACCGGAAAATTGCTTTCCGAATGAACATAATGAACAACTTTGATTCTCATAGAAACAAACCGAAAGCCTGATGACAAAGTTAAATTTGCTGAAACGTTTTTTCCAGTGCAGCACATCCTTTCAGTTACATAATTCCTTTTTTTAAAATGAATATTTTTGTTTCATTCTCCCTCCCCACTCTCTTTTAGAGTCTTCCTCACTCCTAGACTCCCCTGGGTCTTATTAACGGTAATAATGAGCTTGTACCGCGGTAACAAGGTTCGGTCTTTCGTCACATCCTGATTGCAAA
Organism: Araneus ventricosus; assembly: GCA_013235015.1. Lineage (NCBI taxonomy): Eukaryota > Metazoa > Arthropoda > Arachnida > Araneae > Araneidae > Araneus > Araneus ventricosus. The sequence goes on along the minus strand of BGPR01000010.1, from coordinate 4,937,403 downwards.
AAGGCGACACGCTGTGACCACCTACATCGGTGAAACAAGCTGAGTGCAACAAGCATGGATTGTTTTGATGAATCTAATGTATGCAGGCTGTTCATCTGTTCATTGCATTTAGCACTCACGAATGGTGGTTCTGGAACCTCCATTCTTTTCATTTTCTTCGAAATTATGTTTTGTGAACATACTTCTCGCTTAGATATTGTTTATGATGGTTAGTAAAAATACTTTCGAAATCAAATAAGTACTGGCAACTACCTACACTTTCTCAACATGGCCTGCAGGTCTTTAGTTGTATTGTGAGACATTAAAAAAAATTACCAAATGTAGTTTAGCTGTAAATTTTGTTAGCTTTCTCGAGTGTGGATCAACTTTGCTTTCGTTGGTAAAGGGCTGTTATTTTATTTACTTCCTGGATTTCTTTCCAGGATGCCTTCTTTCTGCGAAAAGTATCTTCTGTGGTTATCTTCGGATGGTTTTATAAGGCGTATTTTAATAAGTTTGTTTCATTTGGTATTAAAATTGAGGATGTGAGAGATTTAATTCTCCCATATTTCCTACTTATCTTTGATCTTTACATTATTTTCTTTTCATCGGATGTAAAAAGAAGGAAAGAAAAAGGGGTAGAAAGATTCTATTTTTTAAAAAACTTTTTAAAAGGTTTACATTTTCATTTGTTACTTCTGAGCTTATTTGCTGTGAACTGTAAATCATGCATATGAACGCAGGTATTATCAAGAAATTATGGCTTTCCGCTTAATGAAATCACTGTTGTGAGTTGTGACGCAGTTCCTGATCCTGGACTCTGCAGTTTGTTTTGCTAATGCATTTTAAAACACAATCGCTAAATCGCATTTTTTTCCCCTTTCTTTTGCTGCAAGTTTCAAAAATGTTACTCTTTCTCCGTTCTGTAAACTCTATGATGCCGTGTCGGAACTAAATTAGTCACTTCCGCCGGTTAGATTCATCTGGATGCGTCATTTCCGCTATCTATATCCCAGCCTTTCTAAATTTGTCCGTTAAGGCATGGCATTCGAGGTGTTCTGATTATTTATTTGTTTATTTGTAAACGGGAAAAAGCTACTGAATTTGTGTCAAGTAATGCATGCTGTCATCAACGTTGCAACTCTTTTAGCAACGAAAGCACAAGTTTAAAGCATATACCTTTATAATATTTAAGCAACAGAGCCATGGAAGCACTTGCCATAGATTCCCTATACGACTCCTAATTTCGCCGCCCAGAGTATTTTTTATTAAATACTCTGGGCTTATACTTTTATATAATTATCTTATACTTTTACTTATCTTTACTATTATATTATCTTGAGAGTTCCCACGGGTCTTGGAAAGTGCTTATTTTAACCTGCCATTTCTAAAAGCCCTTAGAAGTACTTATTTTTCATCAGTAGTCCTTAGAAAATGTTTATTTATAAAGAAAATCTTGGAACATTTTAAATAGAAATGAAAATTGTGTATAATTTATTGGTTTAAAGTATAAAATTTTTGAAAAAGAAATTGTTAGACTGTAATAAGTTGTAATATGGTTATAAGTCAAGATTTTTTACTATATATATGAGCAACTTTTTAAACTTTGAAGATAGGAGTAAGTTTATTACCCCCCCCCCCCCTGCTGTACCTATTTTATAGTTTGTTAATATGCTTACATATTGCTGACATGCGTGCCCATATTTTAACTGCTGACATTTTAAAAAATACACTATATGCCCAAAAGTATCCGGACACTTGCAGATTTTCACATTTTTTAGAATTTCTCCGGAATGGTTTAACTGACTGCCTTGAAACTTCGGACATGTAAAGAATAGATAATAGCTCACATTTTACATTGAAGATTCGGTCCTGAGGGAAATTAGGGGATCGTCTACAAACTATTGAAGGCAAAACCGTTTTTGGCCCATACCGCTTCATAAAATACTGATAACAAGATGAATCTTTGAAAAATGGTTATGTATAATGTGCATAATATTTACAGGAATTTTCGTAAACTCAGCACAAATATTTGGGAAGATATAAAAGTTTTCTTTAAAAAATCTCAAATTTTCCCACCTGTGTTTTGCTTATAACATGCAGAGTTTTCTGTTATATTATACGAAACTTACAGAAAAGATGACAATATGTTAGAGAAGCATTTTGTAAAAATTTGGAAATGCATTTTTGAATATTACAGGAATTATGTGCATTTTTAGTAAATAATGTTTTACTGCGCATGCGCGAAACATAGTGTAATTTTTCTTTCACAACTTTAAAGCCAGATATATAGGGCAACTTATTTAAAAAAATTCAGTTCAATATCATGACTATTCAGAAAGATGTCGGCATTACAACGAGCAGAATTTTAGCTTCTGTCGAAGAGAAGCTAAAAGATGAGGGGTTGCACACAAATTGATATTTTTTAAACATATCTTTAAATAATTATATTGAATTGTATAGCGGTTAGAATTTGCTGAATATCCATGAAGACTTATCAATTACGTGTATAAATTTCAGCTAATTAGGCACTATAAGTAACAAAAATTTTATTACTTTAATTATATTATTTACATGATTATTAACAAATTACATATTACAATTTTATGGCCAAACGATATTTTTAAATATATTTCTTTTATGGCGAAAGGATTTTTTATCTAACTAATTTCTTTTCTTAAAATATTTTAATAATTCTACATATATATTTTTTTACTGTTTACGAATATTAGATGTGTTCATGGGTATTCAGCAAATTCTAACCACTATACTATTCAATATAACTATTTAAAGATATAAATTTTAAAAATATCAATTTGTGTACATCCCCTCATCTTTTAACTTCTCTGCGACAGGAGCTAAAATTCTGCTCATTATAATGCCGATATCTTTCTGAATACTAATGATATATAACTGAATATTTTTTGTATAAGTTTCCCTATATATCTGGCTTTAAAGTTGTGAAAGAAAATTTACGCTATGTTTCGCGCATGCGCAGTAAAACATTATTTACTAAACATGCTCATAATTCCTGTAATATTCAAAACTGCTTTTCCAAAGTTTTACAAAATGCTTCTCTAACATATTGTCATCTTTTCTGTAAGTTTCCTATAATATAATAGAAAACTCTGCATGTTATAAGCAAAAAATAGGTGGGAAAATTTGAGAAGTTTTAAGAAAACCTTTATATCTTCCCAAATATTTGTGCTGTGTTTACGAAACTTCCTGTAAATATTATGTGCATTACACATTACCATTTCTGAAAGTTTCATCTTGTTATCAGTATTCTGTGAAGTGGGGTGGGCCAAAAACTTTTTTGTCTTCATCAGTTTGTAGACGGTCCCCTAATTGCCCTCAGGACCGACTATTCAATGTAAAATGTGAGTTATTGTCTATTCTTTACATGCCCGAAGTTTCAAGGCAGTCAGTTAAACGATTCTGGAGAAATTCTAAAAAAATGTGAAAATCTGCAAGTGTCCGGATACTTTTGGGCATATAGTGTAGGACTGGGTTTATTTTGAAAAAAATTTATATGGCATTATTTTTTGTATAATTTAAAAAATACACTTAAATATTGAATTTTTTACATAGGGTTGTTCTTATAAGTTTAACTAAATTGTAAAAGCATCTCACTTGGTTGAAAGTCATGTATTAAATTGTGAAATACGGCTTTTACAATATTTTATGTAAGTCCTTAGAAAGTGCTCAGAAGGTGCTTATTTTTAGTTTGAAAAGTAGAGTGGGAACCCTGTTATACTTTTTATATAATTATTTATTTTATATTTATGAATTTGTCAATTTAAGCAATATACACCTATTTAATGTAAATTGAACAAAAACGGCTTAAAAAGGGCTATAAAATAGTGATTTTAAATAATTTGATACATTTGATTTCCAAATTGAAAATTTTGATGTGAAGCATAGCATTACATCTGACTTACAAACTTTGAAATATTTAGCCTAATATATGGTACTAGTAATTTGATTCTATGTTTTCCAAATGCGTTTGACACATTACGTACAGAGTAGAAAAGGTGCTTTCGCTCTAATAAGCGTTTCGGAGAGGCATGAAAAGTATAATGTTTATCGCGGACTTTACTATAAAATCTGTGTGAGTGAGTTCAGAAGTCTCTCGAAGAGAGAAATATAGATTGTGCGAAGGTGATCCAAAAGTATTTGTAACATCTTGTTTTCTGTTGAAACAAAACGACTTTTGGTTGTTCTTTACAAACTGTTAAATTCCAACTTTGCTTTGATAGAGAAACATTCGTAGATTTCCCGGAAAACACACTTCGGAATCTTTCGGTCGCTAACCAAAAACTTTAAGAATCCTTAAAATACATCTACCAATAATTTTATAAATTTTTTGAAGGCTGTTGTGGCCTGATAGCAGACTCTTGGTATAAGAATGGGAAGGTCTTGCATTCGAACCCGATTCCATTAGAGATCACCCTTCGTGACCTTTGAATCACTCCTCTCTGGTCGAGCAATAATTATGTGATGTTGAAATTTGGGAAGAGGGGGGATGTCAGATCAGGAGTGCGGTTCAAAATCCTTACGTCTATCTCTAAATAGCCTGGTGTAACTTGAAAACAGCGCATTAATCCGATAATTATAAATGCAATCACTAAATTGCTATGAAACTCTTTAGATTGGTTTTAATTCTTAGTGTTGAAAACCCCACGCCTTTTCACTAACCTTTTAAGGAATGTCCTTTAAGTCTAGATTGCTAATTGAATGTGTCTGAGTGGAAGTTTAAAATGAGTGTCTGGGTACTTAACTATATTTTGAGATCCGAAACGGAGGCACTGGTCAGGGGCTCATTTTAAAATAGTCTTTTCATATTTATTGCAATTAATGTATTCTCGGAAGACGACGCGACTGGAGAAAACAAGGGAGAAGACATTCATGAGTACTTACCTAATAACGGCACCTGATCGCCTTTTGAAGTTATAATCGCTTGGTTTCGCTTCATTAATAACAGTTAATTGGACGGTGTTCTCTTGCACAATTCGAACCTCCCCCTTCCATAGAGGGTGTGTAGGGGACCGACTGAGAATTTTGATGGATTATTGCGACGAAACGAGAAATATTCTTTTAAAAAGAATTTTCCCATACTTTTGTAGAAACTGTTAGGCTTCCAGTCTTGCATGGCCATCCATCTTGTTCGAAGACATCTTAATTAGAGTTTTGTTTTGAAATATTTTCGGCTGACGACAGTGACTTTTAAGAGCTGCAAAGTGTGAACAAATCACGCAGTAAAAGGATTTTTTTCCCCTTTCCTAAAGAATATATTTAGTCACAAAAAAGATTAAAAAAAAAAAGAATTAAGCTTACCTAAAAGCTTTTTTAAAAAATGTTTTTGTTATTGTATAATGTGTTGAGATATCCTTTTCATGAGTATTAACTGTCTGCTTAGAATTTTCTGCTAATCAAATATTTGTACCATGTTTTATGACAGAAAAACAGAAATCACGTGATATCTTTTCTTTCTTTCTTTTTTTTACATGCCAAGTCTTTAAGATGCATTTAAGCGCTCATGTAAAGCAAGAAGCATCAGTCGTGAGCAGTCGAATTATGTAAATTATTTTTAATATATATTTATTGTTAAATTTAAAAAGTAAAGAAGGGAATAAAATCTTCTACTCGCAGTTTGCAAAACGTGCAGCCGGTTTGTAAAAGATTCGTATAGATTTTAATGGTGATCAAAAAGTGTAAATAATATTTTAATTTTAGTTTTTTTAAAGAATAACTTGAGTAACTTTTGCTGTAGATTTCAGAGCAATAAAAACCACACATCTGATTTAAAAATTTTTATTTGATCTGAATCCTGATGAATTGTCTATTCTTCTGAAGGGGGTGGCCTAGTTCCCTGTTGAGGGGAGCAGTGTTGTTCCAAATAGAATGCCATCCGTTCCTGGTGCGAGGGGATGTCTGCTCCAGAAAGCGTTCTTTGTCGTTGGAAAAGACTCTTACTTCTCTATACCCTCTTCCTCCGCTCCTTTTAGAAATAGAATGAAGGAATGATTTCAGGTTTCAGGTGTTCCGCGTGTCGAGTTGAATGAGAAGTTTTTACTTGTAGGCTAATATAAGGATGCATTGCTTCTATTAAGTTACTAGAAACATGGCCTTTCAAGAGGACTCGTTTAACGTCGTATCAATTGGGATATTTTGCAAAGCATAAATTAGGAAAATGAAAGGTTGGTTTTGGAACAATGCGTCCCTTTCGCGTAAATCAAAGCTTCTTAAACGCTTTTTTTACTCGCCACCTCTTTTTGGACAAAAAAAAATGTTTGCAACTCTTTTCATTCGAAAAATGTTGTCACTACACCATATTTGGTAAATAGATAACGAAATGAAGAGTTAATTAATGAGAAATTGAAAGAAATTTATGAAACGACATCTACAATAGCCTGATAAAACAGCAGTTTTTTTTTAAATTTTAGTAATATGTCAAGATATGTTATTCTAGTGTGTATGAAATTTGATTGCCCAACGTTCGAATATCGGATATATGCAACAACTTTTAATTAATATAACCACGATAAATAACTGTTTAAACTTCGGTGCATATTGTTTGCCATACAACCGTTAATTTGGATTGATAAGAAAATAATATTTAATGTGTTTTGACAAATAAAACTTTGAACTCCAAACTTACGTAATGATATCATAGAATCTCTATGATTTTATCTCATTTTAATTTTATTTCCATTTTATCACGCAACGACGAAGAAATATTAACGATTTCGATTAACCTTGATGCTGTGTCTGAATCGAATCCAGCTAATTACTATTTGTCTTTTGTTTATCTAAAAAAAAAAGAAAAGATACTTTATGTACAAAGAGATAAGACACTTCTAAGTTTACTCGCTGAAACATTTATTCTTTTAAAGAAAAGAATTACAGAACATTACAGAAAAAGTTTTCAGCTTTTTTAAAAGAAGTAGAAGCTGAAAAATAAGTATTGTCTTGTTAGTTGGAGAATACTTCTCTGTGGAAAATAATTTTAAGATGTAGGTATCGAAAGCATTGGCAATTCTTCCTGCAGCATCTTCTCAAATGGGTCCTCTAATTCCATTCTTCGGACTCATAAACCACGATTTATTTGGTGCCTGCCATTTCAACCCTCTCTTCCCGAGATCGTTAAAGGAGATTTTCTGTCCAGTTCAGGCCCAGTTCGCTCAGTTCAGGATTAAAAGATTAAGCTGATGCACCTGAGCTGCGTAATTTGATGGCGGCTAGCCTTAATAAATCATTATTCAAACTGTCTTCAAAGTAACTTCACTTGAATCGAAAGACCAGTGGTATTTGAAACGAATAGTTGCGTAGGTCTTTGTAAGGGCAGATTAACTTAGACTGAGGGTATTTATCCTTAAAATTTCATGGAAACTAACTCCAATGGCAGCATTAGGCATTAACGTAACAGTTTATTCAGAGAAATTTTTTCTGTTCTGCTAAAAAAGCATCATTGCATGTTTAAGAATGTTTTTTTGCAACCAAATTTTAAACTTTTTTGACAATTTTTATCCCTAGAGGATGTCAAGTGCGCTTTGCCTCTTACTCTGCATTTTGATTCACTATGCTCAGAGCTGCTGAAATGTAGATATTGATATTAAGTTTTGTTTCTATGTGTGTACTGACAAGAGAGTTGTTATGAAATAACTAATAGTACCAAATCAAATATCTCAACATGCTGACATTCACTTTTTGATGGGCAATATCTGTAATTCACAATATCCTTTAAGAGGAAATTCTTCGAGGAAATTTTGTTAGCTAGAATTGTTAACATTATTTTGACATTATTTCTTATTTAAATTTATGGATATTTTTTTTTCAGATTTACATCTTGTTTTTCAATTATTGTTTTAAGCATTTTCATGCTATTATTTTGTCTAATAAATGCATTTTTCTATTTTCTAGGTAAGTCCATTATTGCTTTCAAGCTTCTATTCTGTCATTCGAACTTTTAAGAAGTTGTAAGTGTTAGTTTTTATTAAGTTCAAACAAATATGCGAATTTATAAATTTGATAAACTTTTTTTTATAAAAATGATAAAAACAATGCTTATGATTTCAAATGCCTGCAGTTTCTTTGATTTTTTCAATCGCGTTAACTTTTGTCAAGCATACATCCTCTCATCTTATGTAAAAAAAATTGTAGAAATTATATTTTCTCAATGATTTATAAATAGCAAAATTTCGAGTGTATTTGCATGGATGTGTCGTTTTGTTATAGTTAAACATTTTAGAAAAAATTTGCGATGACACAAACGCGCACATGTTTTTTCTTAAATCGCAGATATAGAAGGCACTAGTATATTATTTTTTGGCGCCAGTAGAAAATCTTTGGAATTTTGATAGTCCATCAGTTTAAATTCATGTAAAATTCGGAAAAATTTCAGAAAATTCTACTCGTATTGCACTTCATCATTCTGTAGAATATTTTTATGTCAATTTTGGTTGCCATATCTCTAGTAGTTTTCAAACATTGTTATCCACAAGTACAAGTATGCAGTATTTTATAGTATTATATATTTTCCCCAGGTATTAGTTCCATTCATTTGCACTGAAATCCATATGAAGACAGAAACAATACACATAAATGTAAATGAAAATCAGTTGATGCATTTGTCAGATTATAAAATATTAATTGAGGATAAAGTTCTACATCATCATCCTCTGTACTGCTGTTTTGAATGTTTACGGTACTTTACTATTATTTTCTTCGGTTTTCTCAGTTTGACATATTTTTCCGACCTTGTTGGAACAACTTCTCCGAATATCCTAACGGAAGAGGGACGTGGATGTCTTCGGAACTTTCTCTCTACCCCAGTTCCCACCGTCCCCTCACCGGAAGCACCCCTGCCCTCCTCTTTTTCTTAGGAGGCCCTACAGGAGACATTCCTGCTCAAATTGGGGCACTGAGGTTCCGGAAGCTCACCTTACGGTAGGCGCCCCAACGGTTCTTTAGGGCTGTAGCTTGTAGTAACAATGTTGTCATAACTATTTTAGGGTGATGGCCCTAGTATTTGTGATCGAAAGTGGATCAACTATTCATTGTTGTATGTTTCTTTAATTTAATATAAATTTTCACCCCATCTTCCAGCTTGGACTTATATTAAAATGATTTTTTAATTCAAATGATCAAGTATTTTAGTAATCATCGAATAAAATCGAATTAGCCTAATGGCACTTAATCTCAATGGTTAAGGTTCTTGACCTTCATGTCGTAAAGGTCTTAACTAAATGTTGTAAGAATATAACTAATCAAAATTAATGTAAGTGAACTTATTAATTTTCAACCAAAATTTAATTTCTAAAGAAAAAAAAAAACGGTCGTGTGTTTGGTACAGTGTAACCACGTCTGGATTTCCTGCCATTAAATCCTATGAACTAGATGGCCAATTAAAAAAGTGTAATTTAGCTGATAGTTTGTTTGATTGTGTTTCAGTGTGCAAAAACAGTGCAGTGTATAAGAATCCTTTTACAATTCGATGATATTATAAATTTTTCAAACAGATAAATGCCATATTTTTGAAAGAAGTTTTCGAAAGAGGAAAATGAATAACTCTCTCTCTCTCTCATTTTTAAATCTTTGGTTAACTTATACTGGCAGTCAAACCTAATAATACCATTTGAATTTTTTATGTATAATTTCTTCTTTAAATGCTGCATTGTTTGTACGTAAGAACTCTAAATCACTTTAACTTATTGTCTGTTTGTTTCTAAAATTGCGTAGATGTTTTATAAATACAAAGTGCTATGTAAAAATAAATTGTAATTTTAAATAGTAATAGTTAAGATCTTTATCGATATCTATGAAAAACTTTCCATTATATATTTTAATGATGTTTTCATCCATTTAAACATTGAATCTTGAACCGTTATCGAAACTAAAGCATCGTTCAAAGACTGAAACTAGAATAAGCAACATGTATTTTATTCATTAGTTTTTTCCCCTTTGATATATAATTTCTGTATTGACATCTACTGTATTCGTAAACATCCTTTCCGAGATATCTGTCATTCAAATATTTTCTGTTTGGAAAACCTAATGACTATGATTGGGGAAGAACTTGATCGATTAAGTTTTTTCACCCCACCATTTTAATTCTATCAAAATCCACTCCCTCAACAAGAAAAATACACAAGCTGGCAGATGTAGTTCCCCTCTTTTGACCTTGAAGAGAGGGATCCATATTCTCAAGTTTGGGTTGTGGAGGGATAGGGGGACCTGTTGTGAAGCTCAAGACATCTGTTGAAGGGGCAACACCTGCCCCTAGTTTCAAATCTGGGATGTGTTTTGAAGGTGAGGAGAAACAGGTAGTGTGTGTATTCCTTAAAGGATGAAAATCATGTCGTCATCTTTCGAAAATGGGTCAGAAAGTGAAAGGAGAACTTCAGGATCCGATTTTTCATCCTTGTTGATTTGCATCCCCTCTTTCCTGACTACATGAGGATGGGCGAAAATAATCCGACGCACATTATGTTTAGATTTGCAATGCAGATACCACATCCTGAATTTCCTAAAACTGTGAAACATTTATTGAAGTCTGTAATCAAACTCATTCTAGCGTAATGAATCTGGTCGCAAAGTATTGTTTTTACAGTATTTTTTTTTAAATTGAAATGATTACCAAATTGCTGTGCGAACGATTGCCTGGTTAATGTCGTTTCTGAAGTCGTGAATTTAGATAACTTTTCAGCTTATCGGAAGTTTTCATTAAAATGACCCTTTATGTTGAATCTGATATATCTAAACATTGTGCAGAGAGTTGTATAGAACTACCCTACTTTGTAAAATATTTAAGATTTTAAGCTGAACCAAGATGAATGCATTGTGCTTGACAGACATGGTACTTTTATTTTATTACTGACCTATATTTTATTATTGTTATTATTTAAGATTCAAACCCTTTATGACTCTACTGTAGTATGCTAATTATTTTTTCCCCTCGAGATGGAACTAGAAATGCAAAATAATACGAAAAGTCTTCATATTTTATTTTGACGATTGGTAGATTCATCTAGCTCGCTTTTGCTTATGCTTCCAACCCTTGAATAACGATTTCACCTGTTGTGTCTTTCACTGCAAGAGTAAGCACACATTGTATCCCAATTTTGTCCCAAATTTTCTTTTTTAGTTAGTCCTATAGTAAGATAATAGTATAATTCTAGTTATCATCTAGTTATATGATGTTGATATATGAGGTTCATAGCCTCGAGGGATGCTATTTGGGCCGGAGGGGAGGGGGGGTAGGGAGTGGGTTGACTGTAGGGGGGGGGGGGTGAGCGGTCGTAAAAAAAAAAAGTAATATTCAAACATTTGCCATGCATGAAAGAATCCATGCATCCTCAGCGAAATGTGCAATTGATAAGTCGCAACTCTGCCAGCCCACACCTACAGCAAACTTCAGCATTTCAGAACTTCAACATCGACGTGAAAGTGGATCAAATATTGACTTCCTTTTCCACCATTTGGATAATGACGGGGGAATGAGGGTGGAGACACTTCCATCGAAAGTCAACTTAGAATGGATCTCTGTTAAGTGCTCAAAAGAAAGTTGGGTGACCTGGAGCTTCTCGTGGGTATCGGAGAATTTTTTTTTAAATACAGCGATGTAAAATGAGGGCTGTTATTTTATGGCAATGAGGAGTTCAGCAGGTGTCTGCCTTTTCGAAATGCCAGTGCTCTGAAGTAAAACTTTTCACAGTTTCGGCCTTTTTCATTTGGCCGATTATCGCCTATCTGATGTGACTGAGTCAAATGAACTTCGCGAAATATGTGTTCACCTTTTTCTGTTATGTAACTTAGAGTACTCTTTTAGAAATATTTTGCATAATTACTCCTTGCCATACAGTTACTCTTAAATTACTTAACTGTTGCCATACATTATTGGTAATGGCTTGGAATTAAAGCAAAAAGACTTAGGGGGAAAAATCAGCATAAAATATATTACTGGTAAAAAATCATAGTTTTTTTTTCTAGGTAAGAATATTATATGGCGAATTTCATTTGAGTTTCGCCTTTTAATAATGCTTACTTGGTTTTGATTCATATTTTATCTACGTTATTAGATCAGAAAACGATACTTCTTTGGAAATTAAACACTAAAAGTAACTCTTAACAACGAGGACCTTTCTTTTTTCTTGACAAAGAAATTAGAAAGAACTTAAGCAAGTTTATTTGAAGAATGCGCAAAATTGTGTTTGTAGAAATTTTACGAAAAAAAAAGCAATTCATTGGGCGAATTTGTTAATTAACACCGTGATTTTATTTATTTATAATGGTACACATATGTAGAACCTTGTTATATGCAGAATGTTTCATAAACTCGTGGCCAAACTGTAAGGGTAGGCCAGACGAAGAAGATTACAGAAACAAGTCATTTTTATATTAGAACGCGGGGTCTGAAATGCAAAAGGATTCGCTATGGGGGGAGGCTATTTGTTAATGAATTAAGCGAGGAAGTAAAGTATACGCCGGATGAAATGTGCAACACAGATTAGTGAAATACAAATTTACAATAGCACAACGCAGTTTTATGAATAACAACATGTGAAGCGCGTATTGCCTCAGATGGCATGCCCTTTGAACACCTACTTTGAGTATTCCGAAGGTTTGTTGTTCATGCTGCGTCCTACATACCATTATCGTATGTCATGACGCATACGACTTGTAATGTTATTCGTGCAGTTGGGTTGTTGTGCAATTGTAAATTTGAATTCCGCTTAATCTGTGTTGTACAATTCATCTGGTATATCCTTTACTCAATTCTCTGTCAAAGAGCCCTCTGTAACAAATCCCCTTTTCATTTCCCATCCCATGTTCTATTGCAAAAATGGCTTGTTTCTGTACGCCTGACCTACCTTTAAAGTTTGGCCACGTTTTTTAAAACACCCTGTATATTATGAATTAACGCTTATTGGCCTATGTACATAGAGAGACTTGTGTGCACAGAACCCATTTTATTGATAGGATTTAGAGGTATTGGTTATAATCACTAGTCATATGTTAGTTGTGAACCAAAGAGCGTGCTTTTCATTTACTCCTCTCCTTTCTGCTCGGTCTCACAGACTGTTCTTCATTTAATTAGAGGTCAAGGACAAAACAAACCGTTTGACCTAAATATTGAGAAAACTGAAAACGAAGAATACAACTTCTGTCGCAGTAAAAGCGACCCGACTTTCTTCATTCGTTCTGCACTTTTAAAGACACACGACGAAAATTCTGCTGATGGATCGTTGTTTCTTAGAATTTCTAAGGGCGAGGTTGATATTCTGTAGCATTTAATTAGGAGAACTCGCCTTTTTCTTTTCCTGTCTGTTGTGTCTCCTGCTCATCAAGGAGGTTACTTGTGTGTACCAGCGCTGAATTGTACCTATTCAGGTTTTGTCTCTGCCGGAAGTGGTTAGTGGAGTATTTTGCTTCTAACTACAGAACAATACAACAATACGTTTATTCTCTTTGTTCGGACAACCCCTGTCTCGTGCTCTGGTGGGCCACACCCTTCCCCCCAAACTTACGAAGGAAATCGATAGTGTTCGCAAGGATACCAGAGTGGTCTGAGCCGTTTCCACTGTCTGACCGCAAATTAACTATTGATTCAGTCGTTATAGACGTCTTGTTTATTCCCTATTCTTTAATGTTTACATAGAGATATTTGTTACTTTACTAGTATGGTAGTTAATATTATTTGTTGTACATTTTTAAAATACAGAGACATCGCAAAGAAATTTAGTTGATATATAAATTAGACTGTACGTTTATGATATATATGCCTCATTGATGATAAAAGATTTGTATTGAAATATCTTTACGTTTATAGGGGCCAGATTAAGATTTGAGATTGGTTGATGTTTTGGCATGTGATGTAATTTAGCTTCTCCTTAAGCATCGGAGGATCTCGGGTTGGAGACCCGAATCCGCCTTGTGTATAGGCTTGGCCTACGCAGAATTTGAGGTCATTAGTCAGACGCCATCTTGTTATTGTGGTGAGTAAGTTTGATACTTGGATGCCGCCTCAGGTACCATTTTAGTCATGTGACTTAGGCTGAAAGTTAAGAGGTCATTCTTGCAATAACCCTCACGTAGTTTCCAAAAGTGACGTTTATCTAAGAAATCACGAACCTTGAAATCGAAATGGGACTAGATATTGTGAAGTCAGTGCGTTATGTCAATGGATGAAAATTTTGATTGGTCTGTTCATTGATTTGACATTTTAGCATATATTTATTTCCAGTTTCCGAAAATTTCAAAACGATGGAATTATTTTCAAAGACATCATGAAACTAAAGAAAATTCATTTAAATTTTTTATTAATTTTTAAATTCAAATAAATCTAAAGGATTAAGAATAATTTATATCCAAATATCGCCGTGTAGTATCAAAACGCAGTCATCCTGTGAACTTAGATGAGAGATGCATAGAATACTGATTAAGTTCTTTCAATAACCATAAAAGGTTGTGGGAAATTGTTCGGGATTTTTTTTCCTTGGCGGACGGCAGTAAATAAGTGAGATACTATCTTTATTGTTTTTTCGCTTTCTTATGCATACCGGGGTTTAGTGTCTCAGTCCGAATGCGCGTCACTGTTTTCACTGAACCGTTAGTGCGCATTCTCTGCGACACGGTGGAAATTGTTTTCACTAGTTCCGATATGCCATGTTTCGAAGCATAAACAATAAATTGACGAGAGAAAAACAAAAACTCGAGATGAAAACTTCGTCAAAGAAGCCTACTCCACTTTCTAGACACGTCGCTGCAGGAGTGAAATCCTAGAAAATGGAAATCTGTTTTAATGGTAGATAGTGGGACGTCACGCTCAGATTGGTCGCAGGAGCACTGATGCCAACAGCAACTTTATAAAAACAACAATCCACCGAGACAGTCAGCAACAAAATAAAGATGTATGTATTCGAGTTGGTCACGCCTTTTGGCTCTGTGAAGGGCATTTCAAGGTCGAGGCTGGCCTTGGTTGGAAGATTCAGAATTGAAAAATCTGAGCCTTATTTTTACTTTTACATTTTCTCTTGTGTAATGAGTGTTTTGCAGGCAAAGCAATAGTTGAAAGATCGCAAACAGAGATGTCTTCACCCTTTGATGATTCAAGATTTCTGGATGCGAGTCATTAAGCAGCGACAGTCACAGTTAAAATGAATTGGTTTTATGATTTTGAAAAAAAGAAGTCTTTTAAGGTAGAGGAATTGCGGGATTTGTAAGCAGATCATTTTACGTAAAGGAGAAACTAAGGATTTTAGCTTGCGAACATTTGATGATGAATTACCACGACTTAAGTTATACTTTAAGTATGAATAGCCGAAAATTTTTCTTTTAAAAAGTGATGGATTGAACTGTCATTAAACCGGGAGTGATGTTTCCTGTTGTATTCAGTACATTTGAACTATCTGCTTTATTGATGTGTGTCGTTGAATACTATTTATTTTTTCCTAAATAAATATAAGCAGGCAAATTTTATACTTGTATGACAGGACTTCTTCGAATTAAAGTTGGATTTTTTGGGATTTCTTTTTTCAATTACTGATTATACTACATTTTGGGGGGGGGGGGGGGGGGGGGGGGGCGGCGGGAGAGGGGAAGATAAATTGTGATTTTTCAGGATTCTCGTTGTTTCCAGCACTAGCTGAAAAAGACATGCAACTGTCTGCTTACGACGTCGCATCAATGCTCTTTTAAACTTCTTTTAATTGGTAATAATGTTCTGTTCATTCTGTGACAATTGTTATTTGTTTCATATTGCACCGTCATATAGTCGTATATTTTCAAAGGCGTAATTTGGAATAGAAAGCTGAGCAGTACCCAGTCGAACATTGAGTATCGATTGTAATGAAAATTGTGCGTGAAGACAGATATTAGTTTGATTAAATCAATGTAATTTTTTTTAAAATGCAAGGTTAGAAAATCCGACTGAAAAGAAACTCTAATATGTCTTCAGAATCTCACTATTGGCTGTCTCGCTACTATTGAATTCTCACTGTGTTTGTCTTTCAGCAGTTCCAACAATAATTATAAATGCATTAACATTCCTTTTTCAATAAAGAAGTCTCAATAATTGTATATAGGTACAATTTATCTTGATGAAAGTTCCTGATAAAATGGAAATGAGAACGTAAGCAAATATCAAACCACTTGTCTAAAAGTTAAGCGTAATCGATTCCAAATATACGACTTAACAGAA
The DNA here is from genome assembly GCA_013235015.1 of Araneus ventricosus. Classification (NCBI taxonomy): domain Eukaryota; kingdom Metazoa; phylum Arthropoda; class Arachnida; order Araneae; family Araneidae; genus Araneus; species Araneus ventricosus. The sequence continues at coordinate 4,921,223 of BGPR01000010.1, read as the reverse complement.
ACAGGTTGGTTCGAATGATGTAGGTTTCAACCTATTGTATTTGCCGTTTCTTTACAATGCCAAAAGAAAAAGAATAGAATTAGAATGGATGGATCTTTTCTTTTGGCAGCGGTTTTAATCGTGAGAGCAGTGAATTTTCGGTGAAGTGTTCCCAAATTGCTTTACGTAACATTAGCGCGAATTGAAGTTGACATTCGTCCAAATCTTCCCCCAGTCGTTCTCTTCCCTAGGAGAGTAATCTAATTCTTGCTGATAGATGAAGTTGGATCGAGGATTGGTATAAATGATCGGTTTTCGGGAAAGATACCGCGTTTTTGCTGAGATGGGCTGTAATTAAATGACGGTCAAATACTCATTTACTGATAGGTTTTCTCTTTGCTGTTTCGTAACTTTATCCTTGAACAAAGTTGTAGATATTGTGGATTGATTTTGCTTTCAGGATCTCCTTGAATAATGGTCGGTAAATATATTTCTGTATTGAAAGCATTCCTGTAAATGTAGAATAATTTATGAATGGTTCCGAAAATATGGTTCCAAAAGCAAAACGATTAGGGGTTTAATATCATAAAACTATCACTTTTTTTGTGGCCTGTCTGCATGATTCTTTGAATGTCAGAATGAATGGAGAAATTCTTTTCTAGCGTAGTTTTTCAGTTTCTTAATTTGTTGTGAATGTTTCATTAAAATTCGAGAGTCTCCGACCTGTCGCATGGCTACTTTCAATATTGTTGCCAGTGTGATGCAGTTGGTTACATGATAATAAACGATTTATATGTTTTGTTAGGAATGTCTATGTATCATTCAATAAATTTCAAAGCCAATGAATGTCTAATGATTTTTAAACGGATTGAATCCTCCATATCAGTTGATCATACCTCTCTCAACTTCGCGAATCATAGGATTTACCATTGAAATTATAGACATTTTATTCAGATTGAATTAAATATTAATAATTTCAGTCTGAAATTCCAATTATTTGAAACGTGTAGTTTTAAGTCAAATTAAATACGAAAGATTCTTCCACTTACACACGCAAATAGGCACATTTTTAAGCAGATTTAGTTGAGTAGATTTAGACAAAATTTACTCCTGAAGAATTTTATTCAGAGTAATATTTTACATGAACACGAAACCTCCGTTGACTTCTCATTCTACGGGTCACTATTTAAGAGACCCTTCTTCAAATTATACTATTTAAGAAAGCCACATCTCCGTGCACTGAAATTTCTAGATTATCTATGGTGTGCTTTTAACTTCGTTGTTGAAGAGAAAAATCCCGTGAGTGATTTGTGTCTAGGTCCGTAGCCTTGTCGAGGCGAAGTAATGGATAATGCTATTCACAGTGAGCGGAAACGTGTGCCTGTAAAAATAGGCGGTCCATGATGTATCGCCCGTAGTATTATTTTTAATGTGTTTTTCCATGCTGCGATGTCGGGCGTGTGTTCCCATGGTAATGATCTCATTTCTCACTGTCTGCGGAAGTTAATTGGACGAGATCTGGAGCTCCACAGGAAACTTTGTAACACTCTTGGAAGAGCATCCTTTGCTTTTTCAAATTGAAAGTTTTGAATTTTGGTCATAATGTTTTTTCCCAATTTGCCTCCACTCTCACTTTTGTGTACTCTGAATGACTCATCGCAAAAGGACATGTTGAATTAAAGTTTTTAACTTAAAATTTCCTCTTTTACCTTTCAAATTCAGTACTGCATCGATTGCTAATGAAAATTCTTCATGTGAAAAAAAAGGCAGTTTTTCCAAAATAAGTTAAAAGTATTATTGATAATTCTAAATCAGAAACAGAGCATATTATAAATTTATAACTAACAGCATTTTGGCGTAGCTGTTTTCTGAAATTACGTGTGAGTATTGCACTGTAAAGTGGGACATAACCGTATTTAATGGCATCTTAAACTTCCCTCTCGCCATTCTTTTCTGGACAGAAAAATATTAGCGTACTCAAGATCTTAATATAAACAAGAAAACGGAATATTAATTCATAATAAATAGAAAAGGTAAGAAATTCAATTTAAAATTATTATTTAACATACTTTAATGAAATGGTTTGTCCAGGTGATTCTTTTCACTATTTTTGCATACAAATGCAAAAGATCGAAATAAGGCGCTCTGAAAGTTTTCGCGAAGCAAGTTTAGTTCCCGACCCACAATTTCAGAAGACCTAAATTAACTTCAGTTAAGTTTGAAAACCGATATATATATAGTGACCTTCGGAATAAGAATTTTTTAGCGATATATTAAATTAAGGATTTTTGAATACGTTCTCGGAGTTTTATTTTAACAATGAAATGATGTTTAGCGAAACTATCACTAAAATAGCGTTTGTTATACTACATCGCTTTAGTCATAACAAATAAACTAAACACAATATGATTAATAATGTTTTATGCAGTAATTACGACTTTTAGTATTGCAAACTGACGAAATGTACTACATGAATAATTCAAAAATACTTAATTTAGTCGGTAAATATTCATTTTGATTAAAAGCTTTTTCCAACAAAGGAATGAAAATTAAGACACGACACTCTGAAAAACAAGCCACGGGTTTAGTGGTAAAAATGGCAGCAAATTACATTAAATATTATGTTGTGTAGAATGGGCGGTTTGTGCTATATCATAGCTTTCTTATTGGGTAATATCTAACTGTATTTTCGCTCAGCCCCTCGGAGAAATATTCCAGTGCTCATTGGTATGCTGTGTGAATTTTTCTACAATTTGGTTCGTCTCTTTCACAATTCTTCTTTCTGAAGATTTTATGCATTTGTTCCGAATCGTTTCTTTCGATGTCACTGAAAGAATTGTTCGTAAAATTTATACTTGCACTTACGCTGTTGTTGAGTTCTGAGAAAACGTTGGGTTGCAAATTTACGTACTGGAAAGCTTCTCATCTGTTATTTTCTTGCTTTGGTAGGTTACTGTGTTTTTCAGAATAAATAATTATTTCGGTAGTATTTTGATTTTGAGCAAAGAAGGAAGCTGAAAGCTCAGTGTTTTATGTTGCTCTAAAAAGAAATACAAGGGGGGGGGGAAGTGTTAACTTTCACCCGGTTACAGCGAATTAAGTTGCAGGCTAAGTTTTCTTTTGATTTCTGTCATTCCTTTTATGTAGAATTAAGCGCATTCATTGCCTTCTGTTTTCTTTATTTACCGAAAAGATTTGTTTCTGTGGTCATCATGTGGAAAGCAGTTAAATAAAATTGTTTTACCAGATTGTTATTATTCCAGTGGTAGAAAAATATTCCATTTCAAAATAATGTCTTTAATTCTGTTCAACATTCTTCGACAAAATAGAATTTAGCATGTAGATTAGTTTATTATTAAATGAAAAAAAAAAAAACTTTTTCTCTCTCTCTGTCTTTTCTTTTCCCTGCAATTTTGAATCATTGCTTACTTTATTCTATTGCAATTCTGTTAATAATATCCGAATTATGTTGAATATTTTGTAATGTCAACGCCACTTGTTCAGCATTCTAAGAAACATCGTAAAACACCGAAATCCGCAGTAAAACTTGCATCTGAAACCGTGGTCTGCAGTTTGTTTCATCATGATTTTTCGAAATATAAATTTTCCGTAACTGAAACAAACCTAAATAGAAACCTGAATATTTTAATTACTGTTTAAATGACTTAATGGCTTATGGCCCACCGTGTGTTAAAAATATGAAATGTATATTTAAAAATTATATTTGTTTCGTATTTTTAACGTTTATTATGAAAAAGCGAAATTGAAGTGCATAGTTTTCCTGAAAAATATACCTATTACGAAGTCTGTTGATTCAGTGTTGTGGTTTAATTAATTGCAGAAAAATTCGCAATTAAAAAATCAGAAAGAAAATCACCAACTCCATTACTGTCGCGTAACAGCATCCCTGTTATTTCCTCATTTTAATCAAAGCATATCACCTTTTCCACCTCGTTCTTAGTTTTATGCTATAAAAATCGCGTGATATCCCTTTATTTTCATCATTAGCGGCAGTAACAAAAAGCTGGCGTGCATTTGTTAACAACTGTTCGACCTTTAGCTTTAGGCATACGCTGTGAATTATTCCTACACGTGTATATATACACTTATTAACCTCTGACATCAACTAGGACATTAAGATTTTTTTTAATCCCTCTCTGTCCCTCCCTGAAGGGGCTTGCGCCGTGGTCCATGACCGCAGACACCCCCAGTGTGTCAATGTCAGACGATTTCAGGGTCTGCCGATTGTATAATCTTTAGCACTTTTTTTTTCGTTACATAGATACTATTATCTATCCCCCAAGTGATTTTTATTTGTCTAGAGGCTCGAAACAGGGAGCCGCGACGCGGAATTAACCCCGTTTAAGGGCGGGGTGGATGTCCGCATTCCGACTTCCTCAACCCCTTAAAGGGGCCCCTATCGTCTGACAATTTTTGCTTTTTTTATGTGTTGTGTCCGTGATGGCTGGAGAGTAATTGCAGATTGAAAAAAGAGGAATGAGGAAGTGTTCCGCATCGTTCGCCCGATGTTTAATTTGGAGGGCATGTTTTGATTTTCATGGCTAAATGAACCACCGGCCCACTACACGAAATTTTTGGACACACACTTTAGTAGCGCAAATGGTTTCTGATTTATTACTCAATGCAAATGATATCGAAGAATTTTTCTATTTGTTTATAAAATGCTTCGTATTTTCAATTATTGGGATTAAAGAAAGATGCCATGAATAAACACTATTTAATTTTAAGTGCGTGCGTGCTTACTAGTATGAGTATTTGGAAGTCGGTTGAAAATAACTAATTAAATTTTTTAAAAAATATTTTAACCCTTTCTGAGGCACCAAATTCATTGATTTTTAAATGCAATTTTTAAGGTAGGCGTAAGTTCTCGCCAAATTTTTCGATGAAACGGAAGCTTAGACTTTCTAATTTCTTATCTCAAACCATAACGAAGTGTCTTGACTAGGTAATTAATTATTAATTAATAAAATTAATTAACAAAAAAATAATGTCATCCAGTAAGCTAAATGAGTTTCTTTTCATAAATTAATCTCACTCCCAAAGTTATATTATTATACCACTACTGGAAAAAATGGCCGTTTAAAGGGTTAAAGTGTCATGGAATATACCCATAATATCGACGCAGTTGGAATCCAACTACCATTGAATGGGTTTCAGGTTTACCACTGGAAACTGTACTGTAAAATTTGCTATTCAAAACGAAACAAACTTGAATCCGTTGCATAAGAAACTTCTTTTAATGCAATGATCTAGTTTGGGAGAAATAAAAACCAGAGTTATAATTTTTCTGGTTACGTCATGCAAAGCAACTGTATCTTAAAATTCGTATTTTGGAGTTCATTTCTGAATACTAATTTCTAGCAGAGGGATGGTGGAGCTGGAACGCCGTTCCGGCACTGGTTTTTATTATTATTATTTTTTTTACGAGAAATAAACGAGAAAAAATTGTAAAATCATCCTTAAATCAGCTCGATTTTTGTCGCCCAGGGGTTAGAACGTTCCAGCGCTGTTTATTTTGCGCCTACACCACTGCTTTCAAGTGATGGCTAAACATTTTACGTACATGGTTTACAAATGGACCTATTGATTGAAAATGAAGTTCTAACAGCGAGACGCAACTTCCAATAATTGGATTTCATGACCGCTTTTAATGTAATTGTCATCATAACGCAGTTGGAAAAACGAAGATAAATGGATTAGTTAATTCATTTATAAAAACCGTACCGGCAAGGGCTATAACTAAGTTTCTGTCTTAAGTGGTGTTACTTAAAAACTAAAAGAAAAGGAAACTGATTAAAGCAGACTTCCAATAGAAAATTTAAAGAGAAAAATGTTTTTATTGTATTTTTCGGTATTGTAAGTTGCGTGTGAAAGAAATAATGTGCAAGAACAGAAATGTCTGATGAATTCGATCGTAAAAAGAATTAAAACCATAAATGTTAAGGAAAGTTTAAAGAAAGAAAATTAAGTGATCATTAATATTGAACAGTGATCAGATTCGTAAAACTTGTTCTATGAATATTGTTTATTGCATCATGCACATATCACTAATAGGGACAATTTAGCATATCACTTTAATTAAAAATGATGTGGTTGTGTAATTTAAATGACTTCATGTCAATTATTTAAAAAATAAAAATGCCTCATCTGCCCCCTTAATACTTCATCGCTGAGTACTTCTGAAATATACAGTGGCTCCCAAAAGTGTTCGTACACTTACGATTTTTAATGAAACAGGGCTCTATCCATTAATTAAAATTAATATTTCAGAATAGGTATTTAATAATAAGATCTATAATTTATTCTTAACAAAACTACATGAAATATTTTTAAAATTTAGTGAAACTTTATTTTTAAGAAATCAATAATCAAAAAGTAACAAAAACTTTATCTCACAAAAGTCTTCGTACACTGAAATATTTTCGTATAAATTCATAATTTAAATGATCGTCTGTCGCTTTATTTTTATTTTCGCAATGTGGTGGCATTTAAAAAATCGTTTGGCTTTAATTTTTGCTTGCTTACACCGTAATATTCTATTTATTATTTAAAAATGGCTCGTAGTCATAAAGAAACAACAATCAGCATTCGAAAATAGATTAATTTTCATCAAGTAGTGGTAAATCAGTTCGTAATATCGCTAAATTAGTTAATTTATCCCATTCTACAGTGCAGTATGTGCTAAAACGCTTTAAAGAAGAAAATTGGATCGAAAAGAAGGTAAGAAAAGGTCGACCGGCAAAGTTAACAAAACGTAATCAGAGATTTATAATTAGAAAATTTGTGAAAAATCCACGTTTGAGTGTTTTAAAAGTTTCTGCAGAATTTAATAAAAGATTTTCTACTTCAATTTCACCTGAAACTGTTCGATGAGTTCTCAGAGCAGCTGGATTAAATGGGCGTTCTGCCCGTAGAAAATTTTTTGTTAGTGCGAAAAACAGAAAGCTTAGGCTTTCCTTTGCAAAATCAATGTTAAATAAACCCGAAACGTATTGGAATAATGTCTTATTTGCAGATGAAAGCAAATTTAACATTTTTGGTTCCGATAGACGTATAATGGTATGGAGAAGAAAAAATGAGGAATTTAATCCCAAGAACTTAGTTGGAACAGTTAAGTATGACAGTGGAGGTGTCCTTCTGTGGGGGTGCATGTTAGCATCAGAACTAGGTAATTTAGTATTTATTGATGGCATAATGAATCATGCTAAATATTTAAATATTTTAAGAGACAATTTAAAATTATCAGCCCTAAATTTGAGTATTGGAAACAACTTTATTTTTCATCAAGATAACGATCCTAAGCACACGGCTCTCAACGTTCGCCTCTGGTGTCTCTATAATTATCCACAAAATTTGAAAACTACACCTCAATCGCCAGATTTAAACCCTAGTAGAACATATTTGGAGAGAACTGGAGGTTAGAGTATGAAAACACAACATTAAAACAAAAAACGAACTTAAAATAGAAAAAACTAATAATGATGAATGAATGGATGAACATTGATGCAGAAATTACAAAAAAACTAGTGAAATCTATTCCCAAACGTTTAAAAGCTGTTGTGGATGCTAAAGGATATCCTCCTAAAAAGTAATTTAACGAAAAATTAGAATATTTACTAATATGTAGAGATTTTTTTAAAGTGTACGAAGACTTTTGTGAGATAAAATTTTTGTTACTTTTTTATTATTTATTTCTTAAAAATAAAGTTTTACTTTGTTTTTAAAATATTTATGTAGTTTTGTTAAGAATAGATTATAGATCTTATTATTAAATAGCTATTCTGAAATATTAATTTTAATTAATGGATAGAACACTATTTCATTAAAAATCGTAAGTGTACGAACACTTTTGGGAGTCACTGTATATAATTATAAGATTGCAAAAATAGCTTATTTGTTCTTAACAAATTTAATTAAAGTTATAGTTATTTTCCCGACAGATTCATTCGATATATGTTTCCCTTTGTTGACAATTATTATTATTATTTTAATTTTGCGGAAGATCATCTTTGAAGATTCCACTCGGCATACGGTCCATTACATTGTTAGTCATCGGAGGACGGGCTAGATGGCGCTAGCGGTAGTTTCGCAATCGTTTTCATTTGCGTTGCGACATCGTGCAAGCAACAGGCCTAATCCGGTGAAGTAGAGGTAGAACAACTGTGTGTCTTACTTCTGAAAACAGGTTTCAGGTACCCCTCACCTTAACCCTTTGGAGTTAGTTATGTGAGCTAGAGAAAGAGGAAAATTTTTCTCCTAAACGCCCTTGAACACACTCTACTCGCGAGGTGCGTGAAAAACGAGTTCTTACGTCAAAACGTCGTGACTCCACAGAATGTGGGCTCTCAGTGTTTTGGCATGGGGCGTCCTGTCGTGAAGGGGGATGTTTGCGATTTATTTGTGTATTCCCGAAATGAGTCAGTTTCTGCAATGTCAGTGTATGAAATTTAATGGCAATCGGGGGAGAAATTAATTTAAGCGCGTTCATTTGTGAAATTCACTAAAGCAGAGCCCTGAGTGATTTTTATAAAATAATCTGTGTTGCGTGAATATTTATAATGCACGAGGATCATAAGAGTCGTATTTACAGTTTGAATGAATATGAATTTTATGTAAATGATCTTAACTCATCGTGTGTCCATTGATTGGTTCTTTATTCTATAAAACAGCTTAACCGCTTAAGGACCGACTTATTTTGAAACCTACGGTATTTAGGACAAAATAACTCGGGTTATGGACCTTAAGCGGTTAAAATTATGTGTTCCAACCCCAAGTGGTGTGGCTTACTTGTAGTTAAGGAATTCAACAGCAGTGGCAACGAGTGTTTCGGTCCAGATTCTTCTATGTTAGTTAACAAAACCTGTGCAGAAATGTACCTTGATTTGAAGTACCTAATTAAAAGTCTCAAATCAAGACAGATTTCTTTGCAGAATAAATCTATTGCAAATAAACTAATTAAATTACTTTTTGTTAACGCTTATTATTATTAAATGCTTTTTTTCTTTTGCTCTTGTTTCCCTATTTATATGTATGCTTGGAGTCGCGGAATATTTTTGTAGTCCTACTGAAATCGAAAGCCGAAAGAGGTTAAAGATTTGTTATCCTATGGTTATGGAGTGTATTGTAAGAGGTTAAGAAAAAATAAGTATCGGTGTTTAAACATTTTCGTTTTCGCTTTAGGTGTTTTTATATCTCCCATCACCATAATTAGCCTTCTAATGCAACCGCACTTGAAATATCCATGGAATAGGAAGGTCATGATTGGTTCTTATTTAATCTGTGGCCTGGTCTTAACGAAAAATCTAAGAAACCTGTGATGTCATTTGTTATATACTGAGATGGATGAATCTCCTGACATACATTAAACCTTCACACCCTGTTAATAATGCGACTTATGAAATACGTTGCGTCAATTGCCAACGCATTGTACGGGGTGACAACGTGCAATGGAATTTTTGAGGAGCCGTTTGAAACTGAAGAGTCTTGGTCTCAGATTATATGATTTCTGTATAAATCCAATTCTTATATAATTTTTCATATACGACAATGTTAGCATTTTTTACTGGTTTGATAATTAAACTTCAGTGCTCAGATTTCGAGGTAACTTATATGCTTTTTTCAGATTGGTTGTCTAAGAGTTTTAGTCTGTACTGTTGCGAAAGAGTGGTAGTAGTTGAGTTTAAATACAGACTATCATCCCGCGTATAAACATATACGTAATTTTAGAACCGAAAGGTATAATAAAAGTTCATTCAACAATCGACTACTTTAAATTTAGAATCGATGAAGTTTTTTCTCCCCTATTTTAATGTTATATGATTGAATCAGTAATTTGAAGATGGGGACGAATCCAAACACTTTGTTTGGGAGGGGGATAAAGGAAACGTTCTAGATTTCATATTAATCATTTTTTCTTACCAAATTTATTATGCGAATCTTTAAATAAGCGGTTTCGATCTTTTTTTACAGGTAACAATGACCATCTATATGATAACACACGTTTGATACAAGAAAATGAATTTACATTTTTAGACACTTGTTCTCTTCTTCAAACTACTGGTTCAATTTACAGTCATTTGTATTTGCCAATATTATTAGCAGTGTCAACACTTAGTTTGCACTGGGTCAAAATTTTGGAATAGTAACGATAGCTTAGTGAATCTTAAAGGAGAGGTCAGAAATAAATTTCGTGCAAGTTAAGTTTATGACTACTTGCCTTGCCTTGGATAGTTAAACACACACACTTTTATAGTTCAGCAACGGATTCCGAGACTACCAGTTTTGGACGATTTTACTCCGGAAAGGGGTGTCAGGCAATGAGTCATATGAGCGCCTTTCCGGAGTTCTCTGTTAGATCACGCTCAGTAAAATGTAAACATCAACCTTCCATTCTTGACTTTCCCCCTATTTTGGTGATAATAACTCCGCCCGGCGCATGCGTAATGGCGCGGAGGGTTTCCGAATCCGTTGCTATACAATAAGTGTACAACTGAATGAATTTTTTTCTTTCCATGCCCGAATAACACAAAGATATTGCACAGAGGCGGCCCGATACCTGGGAAATTGCGCGTGGCGCCAAAGCCCGGGGTTGCGCCAAAGCAGGAGTATGAAAAAAAATTGTTTTAATAGACATGAGAAATAAAGTCATTCATTTAAGAAAATTGTTGAATATATTATTTTAGTTTCAGTGAGACCATTTTATATTCTTAAATAAAGCTGAAATTTAAAAATTCTCACCATAATAAAATTAAGTCATCTTTGCAGGCAAAACATGCAAGTAAAACTTTGACATTTAGAGTACAGGCATTATAGAATTTTAAAAATACGTTGGTTCGGGAGGGCGCCATATTGTTGCCTTGACCGATTGGTAAAGTTACTTCGGGCCGCCTTTGATATTGCACATTATGTGATGTACAGCTACTTGTGTGATTTCCATAGACTGGGATAGTCTTGTTCACTTTTCAGATGCCGAGAGAAATCTTTGTTCGTAATTCTTTGAGGTGGAATGGTATTGGAGGTACTTACTGTGAAGCGAAATCAGTACAAACTGAAATCGTGTTACCATGAAAAGAAGGGCGAGCGAGAGTTTGCCATTTAAACCATGCGGACAGTTTGTGCGAGTGGAAGCGATGGCATCAAAGGAGAGTGCCGCTCTATTTTGGAGGTCAGTCGTAGCAAGAATCGGACTCATCCGAGTGGACCTGTTTACCCTTGAAATCACCTTGAGACCACGTGACACGCTCTTACGGATGCGAAGTAGAAAAGCGAGTTTCAAGAACATTCCCAATTCCAACTCATCTCTCTCGAAGTTTCTTTTTTTCTTTCTTTTTTTTCCGCGCGCATTTATCGTTTGGCACCTGCGTAGGTAAAAGTCACCAATTTAAGCTACTTGAATTTCTTTTTTCCCATTTAATGATCAATTTTGCTAAAAGATAGTTCAGATTATTTAAATATCTCACGTTTCACTGCCTCGTGGATGGAATAATATAAAAGAACTAGTTGTTAAAATACACTTTTAAAGTGTGTTTCGATAAAAGAGGTTGATGAATTCGCCAAAAAGATAAAATACATTTTATCGTCTTCGGATGGAAACGAAAACCAAAATATGTTTGTAATGCCCCTCATAAAATAGTTATATATGTGATGCTAAAAAGTAATGCCTGTTTTTCGATAATGAATCTTTTTGGATGTAAAATGCATAATGATTTTAATATAAAGAATTGTTCATCAAAGCATAAAAAATGAATTGTGTTTTTGTAATGCGTGAATATTTAAAGCGCGTTACTTTCACGTAAATATTTAAAGCGCGGGTTAATTTTTTTTTCCAGTTTCAGGTTTTAATTTTTTATACGCTTTTATTTAACTTGACTCGTTTCATGTCTGTAAAGATGAAATTTTATAATCTAGTTTTCACTAACTTACTGATGTGCTAGAGTTTTTACATTTTGTACATGCACGCGACGACAGTACGTTATATTTTCAGAACTTACTTATATCATTTTTCACCAAAAGTTTAATTAATTTTTTATTCGTACGGGGTTGTGTTTTTTTAATGTTTTTATTCAAATTATTTCGATAGAAAAGTATCTCCTAATGTTTTCATTATTTCAAATTGTTTGATTGATATTGTGTCAAATTTCATAGAAACGCGCAAAAGAAAATTTTGAAGCTCAGTTTCTAATTTTCATGTTGTGCTCTCTATTTTGGGATTTTAAAAAATTAATAATATGAATGTTAGACTTTATATCAAATTAAATTTGGTATGTCCATAATGTTTTTTTTTTTTTTTCCTGTGCTGATAAACTGTGCTATATAAACTGTGATACTGTGCCATAAAATAAATACAAAGAATGGTTATAATTACTGAAAACTGTAAAAAGATTAATATTAAGTAAATTTATTTTAATTTATTTATTGAATGATTTGTATAATTTTGAATAACATGTGCGGGATGGCAGGATTTATTTTGTGAAAAAATATGTAAAGAATTAGCATATTTCTGTTTTATCGAATTACATAAGTTTAACTATACTGCACTGCGAATTTGTCTCTTTCTTTCTTTTTTTTTAATTAAAGGAAACAAAAAAACTGTTTTTAATTAGTTGTTAAAACCTCTGAGTTTCTTTTACTGTCGAAGAAATATGAAATTAAATTCCTCTACTTTCCAAAAACATTCTTGCCCATTAAATAATATTTTTGCTATTTTAAAAATGAAGGTTGGTTCTTGTTTATTTTTTTAAGGATTTTCCCCCACTAGGTTCTTTATTATTTGAAAATATTCGTGATTGCAAAAATTGTTTAGAGCTAACATCGATCTTGCTCAATACTGATTTCATAGACGACAAATAATAATTGCGACTCTCTACAGAGTGTTTTCGTGATAATATGCATTACTTTTAATCGAATTTCTATTTTTGAAAATTTTTTAATTAACCTTTTTTGCTGTTTCCTTTAATCGAAATTTGAACCGAATCATAACAAATGCAGTTATAGTTACTTATGGTTTTTTTATTATTATTTATTATACCATATGTGATTCAAAATAAGAATAATTAATTACGTTTGAAGCTTTATGGGATTTCGATATTGATCTCTGTCGAGAATTGGATAGGCTTTGTGTTGAGGTTGTTGAATTATTAGAAATGTCATTTAATAATAGAAATACAAAATTGGGAAGAATTTTTTAATAAATTTGTTATGGAAAAATAATTTTATTTACATTTTAAGCTGAAATGTATTGATATTATGTATTTATATTCTATCCTTAGATTGGGTGTATTGATTGAATTTACATTGTTTGTAAATCGTAACTTAAAAAATATATATTATTTTCTTTTTTAAACATCAGTGTTTATTACACTTACAGTATTCAAATATGTTACTGCAAGGTGTCTTATGTTGTGGGTTCTAATCCCAAGTGGAAAACTCTCACTGTACTTTCTGCAATGAGATTCTTTAAAATTTAATTAGAATAACGTATTGGCTTTCATTAAAATTTGTTGTATCGCTATTTAAAATTAAATTTCTGTTCACTAGTTAGCAATTAATGTTGATCTTTTTTTACTTATAATGAAGTTTTAGAATAGTTTTTCTCTTCTTTTTTTCTTTTTAAACTTTTACCAGGAAAAGGGTCCTAGTGAAAAAATTATAAGAAGCCCGTTTTAATGTTATATTTATCTTCAATTCAGACTTTTCCGCTGTATCATTTCTTCTTTGCTCTCTAAATCTTCGAATAGTTAAGAATATTAATTCACTTTTGAGTATGGGAAAAAGGAGATAAATTCGCCGTTTAAATCGTAATCGTTTCGGAAGTGCCAGGCTATTTCCACTTCAAATATTTAATCTTCATCGCGCAGGCATCCAATTTCGGAGGTTCTTTCTCTCCTCTTTTAATGTCAGGCGATAAAAATAAATCTTTCTATTTGGTGTGAGCGTCCCTGTTGGCCGCCTTCCAGAAAACACAGACTGTTCGATGCTGTTCTCTTTACCTCTACCCTTCCCAGGACGACCGATCGCCTGACCTTGAACTTGAAATTAAGCATTGTTCTGGGATGACGATATTTGCCCCCCCCCCCTACTGGATTATTAATCCATCCATCCGACAACGAAAGAGAGAGAAATTGTTGTTACAAGTACTTTCTTTCGTTCGGCTCATAGTGACGCGGTCTCATTATCAACTCAGCGAAGGTCATGTTTTGCAAGCGGTTGCAGTTAGCTGTCTCCTTCGCGGGTCGTTGGTCGGATTGTCAACAATGCATAGGAAATCGCTGCTGCTCCACTCGTCTTCGATTATTATTTCTTCAGAATGGCTGTTTTTTATTAGTTTTTCTTTTTATATCTGATTTAAAATAACCTCGAGACCGTCTGATGTGAAGATTAAATCTTAATTGTTGCGTTATAGCTTAAAGGTTCAGTGAAGGTGAAGTACTATTGTAAGATACAATATCCACGGCACTTGTTTGCTAATTGGTCTCCCTGGTGCATGAAATAAATGTCAGTACCACTTTTCATTTAAAATTGATTATCATATTAGTAATTTATCAAGTATATATTTATAAATTTAAAAAAAAATCCCTAACTTAAATTTATGAAAAAAAATTATAAGATAAAAATTACATTCCTCCTATACTGCGATGTAAGCCTTTTAGCCGATTTTCTTTTACTTTTTATTTTCCTATGGAAGAAATCAGAAGTCTGTCTTAAACGCTAGGATTGGTGAAGTTAAAAAAAATTTAGTTTTCATTTTCATTTATTAATAATCCTGTCGTTGAAATAGTTAAAGGTTTCTACTGGACGTGTGGAATCTATAACCTAAAACTGTGCTGACAGTGGCTAATTTAACCGCATATATTGCTTCATTTTAAGTGGTACAGAGTCATGATTATTAGAGGCCTTTCAATAGAGTATTATTTTAGCTTTTTCAGTTAATTTTGATGAAATAATTTTTTTTAAAATAATGAAATTCTTGAAAGTTGACTGGAATTTGATTCAAGCAATGCAGATTTTAAAAGACTGATCATACGGTTGTGATAAATACACTTTTAACTTTTGAACATCTTAAATATTCAGAATACCATAAAAAGGGGAGAGGGGCCGTCTACAAATGATGTCACGCTTGGAAGGGGGCGAGGGGTTCGTGAAATTTTGACAGTTTGTGACAAGAGGGAGGGAGGGGGTAACAAGAAGTGTGACATCACACATTTTGGTTAAAATAAAAACATTTAAAATCAGCAGATTAAATTTTGAAGTTATTTTAAAATTACCAGAATTTGAGGGTATTTTTTTAATCGGGGCTAAAACAACATTCATGTGATTTTTTCTCTCTCTTATATTCCTTTCTTTTCGAAAAATTCATTCAGGGTAGGTTCTGAGAATATGGTAGCAGCAAAAATTCTTCACCATTAGAAGAAAACCTTCCCCTATCAAACCCTTGAAATGTCCAACAAAAGATACTTCGCCCCACCTGGGTGAGTGGCACAAACAGGTTGATCTCATTGAGGCGTTTTTTAAAAAATTCTATCTGTTTAAGAGTATTTTGTGTTCATAAAGTAAATATTAAGATTTAAAGCAAAATATATCAAATTCCAAAATACTAATGTTTTCAATTGCTCTTTTATATTAATATTTTATTACTATTGTATAATAATTATGTTTTTAGTTGTAAACCTTAATCTCATTTCAAACAAAATTACACATATAATCATTATTATTGTTATGCTCACAAATGTCATTAAAAAACACTGTTAAAATTTAAAAATAAAATTTGATATATAATCTATAACGTAGTGCTTTGTTTCTGAACTGCAAGTGTATGTTTATGTAATATAGCGTGACATGTGACAAGGGGGGGGGAGGGGGTAAAATATTGAAAAAAAGTGTGACATCATTTATGGAGAGCCCCAGAAGGAAAAAAGGAGTTTAAAAGTTTTAACTCACTTTCGCAGGAATGCCATGTGGACTATACATAGGGTTACCATTCGTCCGCACAGTCCGTATTTGAAGCTCATGTACGGACCAATGAATGCGGCCCGAGAGAAATTTGGTTGTAATAGAGAATCTGCCATATTTCTAAAAAGTTGACGTTAAGCTGTTAGTGTTATTTCGCCTATGAAAGAAAATTCGTTGTTTACACTATTTATATCCATTTTTGACGAGAAAGTGAATGAGCCCTATTGTCCATTCTCCAGTTCAAACTGCAAATTAGAAGTTTTGGCAATTTCGTTTTAACTCTGTTTTTCATTACTGTACGTTTGAATGATCAAACATTAATAAAAATTCTATGATGTTTGCTTTTTGACGTCTTAATTTTTCTTTCACTTCCTCAAACTCGGTGCTAGTGTTATGAAAGAGGGTCTATGGTAGGCAGTTTTTAAAATTTTATACTATACTTCGCCCCCCCCCCCCAAAGACCCTCACCCCCTGGCGTGTCCGGATTTCAACTAAAAAATTATGATAACCCTAAGTATACAACATTCACATAGCTTTTGTTAGACTAGTTTTAGATGTATTGACTTGTTAACATTGTTTTGTTAATAAAACATTGTTTTTTAATTTAATAAATCAGTAGTTATTGCTTCTAGTTGTGTAACAACGTACAAACATCTGAATTTTAAAATGCCACGAATTCAGCAAATTTTGTGAAATAAAACTTCTTTTGCCCTATTCAGAGAAAGGAAGAGGCATTAACCTACTTCCTGCTTCAGGAAAACAATTACTGGTTTTGGGGCGGGGGAGGGGGACTAGAGAGAGGGGCCCACGATCCCCAAATGCTGTCATCTCCATCCCTTCCGCGATCTTTCGGTGGGCCTCTTTTACCTTTCCTGACCCTGAAGCGGAATCCGGACCACAAATTGCACGGAATCTTCTCTCAGTTTCTTGCCCTCTTTGTTTTGGTTTGGTGCAGAAACCTGTCGCTTATCTTCGCTTTGTGTGCCACGGGGGGCCTGTGACAGGGGTGGACGTGAGGTGCTTCCCGATGGCGGTCAAGGCTCCACGGAGGGCCCTTTTGCAAGTGACGACGCTTGCTCGAAGTTTTAATGGGAGAAGTGAAAATATAAACAAAGAGGTATGCAGGGTCTACGCCGTGACTAAGTGGTTTGGTGAAACAAAGAGTATCTGCTTGAGTCCCCCTCCTCCCTCTTTTTTTATATCCTTGTTCCCTTTTTACAACTAAAAAATATTGTAGAAACTATATCATAAAATATCCTCCTTTTCTTTTCAACTTTTTTCTATTCGAAGAAGTTTGTGAAAGCAAATAATTCATTCGAAGAATGTTGATATATTTTACCTCATTTTTTTTTTCGCTTATTCTTTCAACCAATTTTCAATTTTTATTGCTCGGAACAATATCAAATCCTATAAATTATCCCTGAGTTTTATTAAACTGATATTTCAAGATCTTATGTGAGAATATTTAAAAGTTCTACGAAATGAAGACCGAGGAACTTTGAAAGATTCAAGTTCTCTTCCAACCTATTTTATTTCTCCTCAGAAACAAGAAATACGTTAATGCTGCGGATTTTTCTTAAATCGAACATTTAGGCATTTGTGATTTTTCGTTGAAATTCACATCTACAAATGGGCTGAATTACTATGTTATTTGAAATTTAGTTTTATTTATAATTAATTACCGTTTCATTTTCTTGATAATTTCGTTATCTCCACAAGAGTGTTCAGTTGAAAAGGAGTCCTGAGTATGGGGGAAAAATGAACAAGTCATGTGTTAGAGTGATCTTAATAGTTTTTTTTCTCTCTCCGCCCTGCATCCATTTTTGTAAACTAGACTTGGACGAGGCGACTGCATTTTTTCACTGATCACAATACGGATACTCGACTCTTAATTATTTTCTTACTTCATGAAGCAGGTACGCTTGGTTTGAGCTTACAAGACGTTTCTTCTTTCTCTAAGAATTGTATTTGTAGTGGATGATACCTGGATCGAAGCTGCAACCTTGATCTGATTGTGGCAAATGGAGCACCCTCATCGTTTTATGAAGGAGGGAAAAGACGTTGAAGGTTGGTGATGACACGAACATCAAAAAATAAGGGCATCGTATCTGTGTCATGGCGGTCCACAGGTGTCATTCGCGAAAGCTCGCGATTCCCGTGCCTCTCAAAATGTTCTTTTAGAGCGTTTCCCCCCTTGTCTTTTACTATCAAGACTTCAAAAAAAAAAAATGTCTACAAATTTCCATGTATGCTTATACGAAAAAGAGAGAATGGAATAGCCGCGAATTAAATCTCTTAATTTGTGATAAAATTTCATTTTGAAATTGTTATTTAGTGTCTACCTGAGTTAGTTTTATACTGAGCTTTATCGCACAGTAACAACTTTCTTAACATTAAAAAAAAATGTAGTGATCTATTGTAACCTACGTGCAAAACGCTGTATTTGTGAAATCTGCCGCAATTTACAAGATAC
Organism: Araneus ventricosus; assembly: GCA_013235015.1. NCBI lineage: Eukaryota > Metazoa > Arthropoda > Arachnida > Araneae > Araneidae > Araneus > Araneus ventricosus. Next base: position 4,902,802 of record BGPR01000010.1, on the reverse strand, counting down.
GCTATATAGATGGCATCCCTTACAATAGAAGTCAGTTCTAGTTTTAAACATTTAGTCATGTGATTATTATTAATGTAGCTGCTACTTTAATGCAATTGAAAAATCAAAAACCTTTTGATATCTTTTTGACTTATGTAGATAATTCCTTAATTATAGAATTATGTCATTTTTCTGGAAACATTTTCAAGTTTTGTCGTTTATTTCGTTTCAGTTAAGGGTTTTTTTAAATTTTTTATCATCTTTAAAAAAAATTGTAGTTACTTTTCATTGTCAAGTTATTCTTACAATGTATATGTATACACAATGTATTGTGTTTATATTTCTCATGGATTATAAATCTTCTATCTGCAACACTTCTACGAAAGATATTTAGATTATCAAATTTTACTAAAATTTATAATTTTAAATCAAACTATTTTGCAAACGCCCATAAAAATGTGCTAAAAGTAATTTTCGTAATCAATTATGACCTCGTCATTAGTTTTGTAAATTACTGTGCCTTTTCTCCTGCAGTTTTGAATATTAATTGTCTTCAGAAACATCATTCACTTACGTGCCACAGTAAAACTGTCACGTGGGGGAAAATTCTTCGCACTGTTCAAATCTTACAAATGATGCATTCGTATTGTACTCTAAAAATTTTTTTAGTGCGGGGGCGAGGTACATTAAAAATACTTTATCGTCTACAGCGTTCGAATAAAAGGGCATTCCCCACACGATTTATTTATTTTACTATTCGACTAAAAAAAGTAAACTAAAGCGCGATTGTTCGAAATCCCATAAACAACCGCGCCCCGTCACTCAGACACGGCTTCCTCCCCCCCCCCTTCGCTTCGCTTTATTTATAGAGATTATTTATCGCGTCGTGGCAACATGTAGCGGCATCAGACGATGACTGCTGCGAAGGACGCGCTGACATTGGTCGAGGCTGCTGCACCCACCGGGAAGGACGTGTAGGCGTATCATTTTTCCTCCTCACCTGCGTGCACCCTCCGATGTCACTTTTTTGCCATTCCACAGACAATTTCCTCCTCTGAACACCTTTGCCAACCTCTCAACTTCCTACTGGGATGTGAGGGGATCGACCAAAGGGCTACTGTCATTTTCTGTTTGTAACATAAACTCGTAAGTGATGCGCTCAGTTCTAATCCCGGTGGCGACTTTCAAAACTCTACAGGAAGAAGTGGGGTGTTTTAAGAACAGGTCTAGGTTTCATAAGCGACTGGGAGTGTAAAAGGTAAAGAAATGCAAGTGTACAGGAACAAGGGAAAATTAAATAGGCAGTCATTAATGACTGTTTTTAAATAAAGTGATATTTTAGATCGAGATGGTCTTTTAATTTCTTTCCGGAAACTAATATCGAGATTTCTTAAACATACTCTTCGATTGTTTGCGCGAACTATTGTGAACGCGTTGCTTTCGAAGAATTGTTTGATATTTACATTGGAAACAAAAAATTAACTGATCTGTGCGGTAGATTATAGCAAGCGTTAAGTTCTTTTTTCGTAAGGTTAAGTTCTATTTTTGTTTCTTTTATTGTTTTGTAGGGAATGATTTTTTTTAAGCAAGATAGAAACTATCACGCTTAAAGCAAGCCTTTTTAATTTGTGAGTCTTACATTTGAACAGCATTAAAGTTGAAAATGGGTGGGATTAACCAGGGGAGGCGAGGGGGGGGGGAGACCAGTTCAGAACTAAAAAAATTGTTTATACATTTTAGAGTATTCCTTATAGGCATAGAATATAATACGATGTTTTGTTTCTGAAAGCCAATAATACTAATGAAAGAACAACCTTAAAAACTAATCTTTCTTAACATGGTGATCTTTATGATACAGTAACCGACATATTGTGTCTATTTAATCGGACTTCCCTACATCGTGATGAAATTTTAATTGCCTTTCACAATTTAGACCTGATATTTCATTTGGTTTTAGTATCATTCAGGGGCGAGTAGCAGTATATTTTTCTTGTCCAGTGGCGTACACCTACCGCATTACATCCGGATGCCGACATGTTTGCTGTATAATAAAAGGGTTCTTGGAACGCAGAACCGGTTTGAAGCAGAACACAATGGCATTGATTTTTTTCTACTTCTCTCCTGTCGTTTCTTACTTTTTTAGAGGAATGTCGGCTCCTTCACACTTAGCGGATTTCACGTTTAATGTCAAGTAAAATCGGTGAGAAAGAATATCGAACGGTTGTTTTTCAGTCAGTACAAAAATGATCTATCGATTTTATAAAAAGAATATACAGGAATTTTCTTCGAGATGAAGTTAATGGCGTAACGTCAGATTTTTATTAAAAAACTGTAATTGATGGAAATGCACTACATTGATGACATTTTGCGTAATCGGCGTAATAAAAAGCACATGCACTCCTTGAGAATTTTTTTTAAAATTATAAAATCTAAAAAGTCTCTGCTCGTGACCCCTTTTCCATTAAATAATTTTGTCGAATAAGAAAATGAAAGCAATAATTAATGATAAAGAATATGATTTATTTTTAAATACATTCTGACGAAATTTGTTAAGCCTGGGTGATTTGTTTAGCTGTCTTTGCTTACAAATAATGAGGTAATCTGAAAGCAGAAGCTGATGTAAAAACTTCAGCAATCCTATTATTCTTCTACGGTATTCCATTTGGGTCACGGCTTACAGTTTCGTAACGTCGCTCTTCCACTCATGACAGCTTGAGGACCTAAAAAAGATAACAGTTTTAGGTATTTTTTAGAAACTAACATCGCAGAGTTACATTTCGTAAAAATTTTCTTTGTCCTTTGCGGGGGTAAACCGTAATTTAAAAAGACCTGCTTTAAATCTTCAGTGGCAGAACTCTCTTAACAGCTTATCTAATAGGTGGCCAAATTAACGTATTCAAAGGGAGGGAATTAAAATATACTTATATGTCTATAATATATATATAAAATATACTTATATATAAATATATTAAAATATACTCTCTCTTTATGAATTTCATACTCAAAATGTATTTCAACTGAAAGAAAATGGTAGAATAAAACTTTTTATTTCCTTTGAAGTCTTGATTTAATTTAACTTGTATAAAAACCGAAACAAACATTCATCGTTTCCTAATATATTCATCACGCTTATGAAATGTTAGAGCGAGTACTATAAATGATGAGTTTCTGAAATGGCAAGCAAAAAGCAAGAATACTTCTGAACCACACGTTTCTAAAAGAGACGCATTGAAAAAAGGATAGCTGAAAATAAAGAGCGAACACAAGATATTCTATAAGAAGAAGATAAACTATTCGAAGCGCGAGAGAGCCCCAGAATATAACAAAAGAAAAATTTCTTCTCTTCGATCGATAAACTAGAGTACGAATTTACTTTCCCTGCTTTTTATAAAGATAAAGTCTCGAAGGTAAATACTGCAGGGAAAAGCCAGGTTACACTATAGACATCATTTATGGCCACGCATTTCTTAAGACAAGAATGGTTTGCATAACTTTAGGTCATGAACCTGTAGTGGGATCGCATAATGGATCTGCGGAGCCTGAACCGTAACTGCCTCCGTTATTTGCATATTGATAAGTTTAGTTTAGTTATATTAACGTTTCGTTTTGAAGCAACGCTAGGGTAATTTTGAGGCGAACCTCATAATTTTGAACTGCGGTCAGATGACGAGACGACACCTTAGCTGGCACCCCCTCTCCAAATTTCCGCACCACACCAGCGGGAGGACGTGTCCCCCCCTTCGTATGATGTAGCGTGCAGCAAGCTGGCATACACTGCGGAGCTTCCGTGGAATCGGGTTTGTGCATAAAGGTATATGCTACTCTCGATTTATGAGGGCTTGGTGGAATTTGGTTTCGAACCTGGGGCCCTCCAGCTCCGAGGCCGACACCTTACCACTAGGCCACCGAAGCCTGTGCATTGATAAGCAAACACAATTCAGCAAACCATCTCGAATGGAAATATTTCAACCTTTTTGGTATATAACTTTTATTTAACTTGACTAGCTTCTTGTTATGTTAGATTTTCTAAATTTTGTACAATTGTGTGTTCTTAATGACTGGATTATTTTAATATTTTCAGAGAGTAATTATCAGTTAATCGATTAATATAATTAAATACTAGTTATATACCAGTGGCACCACCTGGTAGTGAATTTGAAAAATAATTGATTTTAAGATTCCAAAACATTTATAGTAATGAATTATAAATTAAAGGTTAAAAAGTAGAAAATAATTTTTTTAATTACTTTTTTGAAAAGAGTATTTTTAGAGACTGATTTTATTACATTTGTTTATTAAATTAAATTACTTTATAAAAGTAATTTTCATTTTGTTTATCTATAATTTTTGCATCCATAATATAACTGTTAGATAAAACATTTGAAGCGGTGAAAAAAAAAAAAAAATGTGCGAAAATGGAGGCGTGAAATATCTTTTCAGCTGAGGAAAAGACATTTGGTCAAGCTGAAGAAGCCCTAACTTACATCTGAAGTTTTTGTTACTGTTTTTAAATCTACACCTCATGAAGAGAAGAATTGTAGAATATTGCCAAATTTATTAGTTCCAAAATATATATATAAAAAAAATTGATTATTTTATAGGGAAAGGAAAAGTCTCGTATGGATTGTGAAATCTAATTTGTTCATCGATTTTTTTTTTATGTATATAGGGCAGAAATAGAATAGACTTGTGAGAATGTGCACCTCGGAGCTCTTTTCTTGAAATTTTAATTAAAAATTATTCGAAATTTCGACGTTTCTCCTTAATAACGTCCGAAAATATTACAGCACAAAAATAATCTTTACACCAACTGAAAGTGTAAATAATAACCTTTCCAGTAATATCAATTAAATTTCCATACAATGTTTTCTCGAATTTTCATAAATTTAAAAAAATATTTTTTGGCATAATTTACAAAAATACTTTTCATTGTTGCAACGCAACTCGAACCGTTTTCATTGTTTAAACAAATATTTAATTGCATATTTCTCTTTCATTGTTGTGATCTGAGTTAGGATCCTAATACATTTTGCTTTCATATTTTATTTCATCAAGATTTTTTTGTTAAATCTGTAAACCAAGCTCTCCGAGATATTGCTTTGCTTTTATTAAGAAACATAAGCTGAAAGGTGATGGTTGCTACGTTTTTATTCCTTTTACAACATGTTTTAATCCAGCTAACACGCCGCTGGCCATAAAATGTTCTGCGTCATTGTAATGTTGAAATTAAATGCATATTTTACAAGAAGAATAAGAAAGTGAAGATAGTGCCGACAAGGTGAAATTAGGGGTTACTGGACATGGTCAGTTATTTGACTTCATTAGGGACATTTATATAGACAATGAACAGAACAAGTACAAGGTCACTAATAGAACATGGGTTAAATATCTACCACAATCTGGAGTTTAAAATTACGTTGTTAAGAAAACCATGAATATAAAATGATACAAGATTGAATTGAAATGTTATTCCCGGCGAACCAGCTGGTCGCCGAAGGCGGCTAGTCAATAATAAAACAGGATCACCTGCCTCAACAAAAGAAGAGAAAAAGACCCCACTATACAGCGAAACTATAAATATAGTACCTTAAAAAAATAAGTTATTTCACAGAAACAAGTTTCCACTGTATGAGGGCTTTTTTTTTCTTTCTCCGAGAACGAAGAGGAAAATTATGTCTATGAAGGGAATTATTTGTAAACTCTCTTAAAAGCAGTGTAGGCTAATCAGTGAGCAAGCAAGATCACCCAAAACATGTTCTGCTAAGCGATCAACATCAATTTCTAACGGACCGACTATATATCCCCAAGGCGGATCTCGAAGTCCAAAAATGCCGGTGTAGCATACTATTCTTTCATCGAGAGAGCAGATCCGACGTTATGTAAAGAGATATTGTTGTTCGCTTTGCCTAATTTTATGGCAAAACCCACTTTAGCGAAAGCGACAGTAAAATGGGAAATGGCCCGGCTTGAGTTATTGAGTTTCCTTATTGGGCAGTGCAAACTTCCGCAAAGAGCCCATAGGTCGTCTAACTCATGAACAGGAGGCCTCACTTGATTGGTCTGGCTTCTACCTGATCGACCAAAATGGCGCAAGATTTATACAAGATGATTCGATTACCAGCAAAGCCATTGTGTATAAAAATGTTATAATACTTTTAGAAACAAAGGCTTTTAAGATATTTGCATTCTTTTTTCGTTACATAAATTTTAACTAGAGCCGCCAAGAAATATTTAAGTCAGGTACTGTTTGACATAGTTTTAGTTTCGGATAGTTTTCCCCTTGGTATTACTTTCCGAAAGAGAAAAATAGTTATGACATTGTAACCATAGTTACTGACCTGCATCTGTGTAACTAAAAAAAGCCTGACCTACCATCATTTATAATAACTAGTACATGTTTGCGGGCGGATTCTGAAAAATGACACGCGTAAAATTCCACACACGTCGAATTTCACCTACCCATTCTGCAATTTTTTTCTTTTTCTTTGTTGCTTACTGAAAGTTCTCTTTAGGAGTTTCTATAGTTGTTTCGAAATATAAAAGTTTAAACTACTGTTAAATCGCGAAACATGTAAGCATCAAAAATATGTTACAACGGTTCTTATTCTACTTATCAGATATCTTTTTAGACGTCGTGTGTAAAACTTATTAGAAGATACAATGCATCCCCTTATTCTTTTGATGAATGTAAACCAAGTTCTGTGACGTTTGATAGTTAAGATCGGTAAGAGAATTTTCAATGCATTCTATTTTCCTCATCCTCAAAATCTTTATGGATCTTCAGAAGCCAAATCGTGTGGTTTTTGTGTTTCCATTTAATTAAATACCTCATTGAATGATACTAATATTGAAACTCTGAAGAATACCATTAGGATTTAGAAAGACAACGGCATTGCAGCGAGCAGAATTCCTGTTTCTTTCTAAGGCCCGGTGCACACTAGCCGATTCGTATCGTTGAAGCTATAAGAATAACAATAGTAACCCCCATGCCCCTGTGGAGACACACGGGGGGAATGGGGGTTACTATTGTTATTCTTATAGCTTCAACGATACGAATCGGCTAGTGTGCACCGGGCCTAAGAGAAACAAAATGATGAGATTTTTCCACAAACTAATATTTTTAAATTTGTTCCTTCAAATTGTGCAGTTCCTCCAGCTTTTCTAGAGAAATTTGAAAAAAATCTACAAATCCGAAAGTGTACTGATACCTTTTGATCATAGTGTATATTGCAATTGCACGAACTGTATTTTACAACATTGTCCTAAATATTTGATCTCGGTTTTATTCTAGTTTAGTTATATGGAATTCGCAACAACAAGGCATATTTTTATGGAAGCATAGCTTTAATTCGAAAGGTTCATATGCACAGTTGGCCACAATGACTTTGAGGAAATTTATCAAAAACTTCAACTCGAAATCGTTTATTTAACGAAGATGTCTTTGACGATGGTCAAGCAGTCTTTAAGATGTCTATTGTAGAAAAGCAGAGGACACAGTAATGGAATGATTTCTTATGTATACAAAAGAAAGAAAAGGTAAGATGAAGCAGTGAAAATTATTTTGGCAGAAAAATAATTTTTATGAGATTATTTCTCTAGTACGCAATAATTTCCACCTGCTCCGTTTCAAGGATATGCTGGCAAGTGGCGGTTAGTACCAAAATCAAGCACTAAATTTGTATACCTCTGATATGATGTCACCCTTTTTCATCATCATTTGAGATAAAAAAATATATTTTTGGATATTTTTACTTTATATATCTGGAGCGGTAACTTTATGCGAAGTAGTATAATAACATTGGAATAAATTTGTGCTTTTATGGTTAATGAATCCGCAATCAAGCTTATGCTTCCAGCAATTATGTTTCCAATTTAAAAGAATATATATACGTAGTATTCTAATCAGTATTAAGTATCAATGAAATGGAATTTGTTGCAACAATTTATTGGTTATATTTGTATAATGCATATATTCACGACACCATTACAATAATGCTACAGCAAAGCATCGTTGATGCAAGGATCCATATATACATATGTCCAATCAGAAATTAAAGCATTTAATGAAGGTTATCAAAATAAATATATTTTTCGTTCGTCATTAATTCACGCTTCATTGTCCTATTTTGTTGTCATGTGCTTCGGGTTACGAAAATAGTTTTTCCTATGTTGTTGTATTAGTAACATGTAAATGATGTTGTTGTCCGGGGCGTATTAAACTTGTTAGGGGCCCCAGGCACTGAGTTCTTGGGGGTTCTCTGAAAGTATAACGCATATGTACTTGTGAAAATTTCAACTTTTCAGTTATGATTATTTAAAATAAGGTAGTTTCGCAAATTTTTAATCACAATATCTATATTTGACAGAAACAGTTAACAGAAATTGCTTAATAATTACTCTATTATTTGATTTTAATTACTCGATTAATTATTTTAATTAATCTTTGTCGATAATTAATCTACTTTGTATTCAGTAATTTTGAAATTTATATCTGAAATTCGTGTTCATGTATAATCACATGAAGTACTATCGAAATAACTTAGGATTCATTATATAAAAGTAAAAGTAATTCTCTTTTTGCTTGCAAAATCACTTTTAAGTGTAACTATCAAATAAATAACTATTGTATTTTACGCAACTCTCGGTACGTTATGAAGCCCAAACTGATAGTTAATTTGATTCTAAATACTGAAATATGATAAAGCAAAGATGATAAAAACACGAAATGTAATATTTAAATCTTCATACCAGTAAAATCAATGCGCCTTTTCTCTTCTTCGGGGTTCTTATCTTGAAGGACCACGGGTTTATTATAAATCCTTTTATCCCTCCCTTTTTTTAATCTAGAAATTTTGGAGGAGTTAAATCATTGGAACGCATTTGAAAAAATGTAAAAAGAAGACGGACTTCAAAAGTTATTCTATTCAAGTACTTTCAGCGAAATAGAAGGTTGATACCAAAAGAAAGAGGTGGAGGTTCGAAAGAGGTGGAACTAGATTACTTTGAACTAATCATAATAAATTAATACAAGATAAAAATAAAACATTTGACCATTTTCATTCAGAAATAACATGATATTCTAGTATACGAGGAAAAATTGAAATAATTCATTAATTCGAATCGATACTCTCTAATCAATTCTCTATGTTTATTGAAAGTGATGCAAAATAATAAAATTTAAACTTATGCAAAACTCAAACACAATTCTTCAAAGTGAAAATGTGGTCGCGGCGGCCTAGTGGCAAGGTGTCGGCTTCGGAGCCGGAGGGTACCAGGCTCGAAACCCAATTCTACTGAAGTTCCGTCGTGTATTGGGCCTGTTGCACGCTAAATCATAAGCAAGGGGTCAAATGTCGTCCTGCTGGTGTAGTGCAAAAATTTGGAGAGAAGAGGGCCCACACAGGTGTCGTCCTTGTCATTTGACCGCGGTTCAAAATTACAATGTCCGTCTCAAAATAGTCCTCGTGTTGCTTCAAAACGGGACGTGAATTTAATTAAACCAATCAAAGAGGGACTGTTATAACTGTTTATAATTTAATTATAAATAAAATTCTTCATTTACTTTGGAGGTATCAATGTTATATTAATAATTCAGTAATCTTCTATCACTATCAATGGCAAGATAAAGAATAAAAAAAAAAAAAAAATGGAATAGAACACAGAATTAACATTTTTACTCTTCATTCTAAATAACAAATAAATTTACTGAATCCAATGAAATCTTTTGTTAAAAAAAATTTATTTGTAATAAAACTGTGAATGTTGTATATATTAAAATATTCAGAATTTTTAATAAATTTGTTCAATATTATTTCCTTTCTGAACCTAAATGTAATTCCATTAAATATTTATTGTCATATGTTATTCAACTCTATAATTGTAAATTAAATAAAACATATCTTATTAGTTCTATTCCTCAGTGGAAGAAGAATTCTTTTCAAAACAACTAATGTAATGTACACCACAATTTTTAGCATGAAATCTGACTTAAATTCTGCCATGGGTTTTGAATAAACTTCAAAAATACAGTAAACTTTCTCACGTTAACGCGATCTAGATGCATTAGGATATTTTAATCTTTAATGAGATTTCTTCTGTTCAAGATTGTGACAATAAGAAACGGTTTTAAACGATGATGGATATTCTCAAATGATACTTAAAAGGTGTTTAACAGAAGTTTGAATGGGAAACAGAAAGAAAAAAGGATATTCAACCCCCTAAAATAGTTAAATAACTAAAGGGGAACGGGGGTCTTATATTCTGAATTTATCCATCGCTACTGATGACTACAGATATTCATTGAAAAGAAAAGCACGTTAATAATTTTAATCATTGAAACGACACCTTCCTGCAAAGATGTTTTCTTTGTACTGATTGGGTTTCTTTCTCAAGTCTGGGAATGTGAATATCTGGTCATCTGGACTACCGTCTGAACTAAACTTTTAAATATGTTTAAATCTGGTGTATTCAGCCGATTTGTGTCGGATAAGTCATTAGCGGCAAAAGTTTTGAGAGAAGCTATTAGTAGCGTGAGGTACATTGATATCTGTTGGGTATTGCAAACATACCACCGTGATGCTGTAAATGTAATCAACGGCGGATTTGCACGGCATTTTCTCTAGGAAACCGAAAATTTACCCGCAATGAGGCCTTTGAGAAAGTGCGGGATGTTTGTGTGCTGTACCCAACTACTATTAACGAAATTTCTTCTGTTCAAACACTCTGTTTGTGACAGTAAAACGGAGACTTGCTAAGTAAAATCGGATATGTGAACAGGTTCTTAGAGGGAAATTATCTATTGCGATGTTAAAAAAATATCGCTACCCCGAAATATCGGCGCGCGCTTGGTGCACCTAGCCTTTAATACGCGTTTGGTTGTTGTAGCATGTAAATGATGTTGTTATAACATGTAAATTATTAACATTAGTGACATGCAATGATTGTTGTGATGTATTGATGATTGTGTGATATGTGTAAATGATTAAAACATTAGTAACATGTAAATGATTGCTGTTGTTATTGCTATTTTGTATCCAAAAGTAGTTGTGCCTGGAAATAAGTTTAAGAAGTCCTATCCATTACTTACGGTGGATTAAACCATTTGGGGACCTAAATGAAACATGCTAAAATTCCTACGGGCCCTTAAAATCATCATATGTTAAAGTTGTAGCTATCCGAATAGGTATATACCATGTTGAAGTTTCTTAAGTGCTTTCGAGCGTATAGGGACATACCGAAGTATTGATACATATTGGAAAAATTCATCAGTTTTTTTTTTTTTTTTTTTTTCAAACAAAAGTCCGGGCCTCTCTTTTAGCTGGATGCCCATGCGACCTTGGCTTTAATTTATAGTTTAAAGTTTTCCCTATGTATAGTTTTTAATGGAGTTTCAAAACTTATCTTTGGAGAGAAGGTTAGTAACAACATTGCAAATTACATTTTCATAGAAGTAACATCCTACGACATCGTAAAAATGAACTCTTTAAATTCTAGCAAACCATTAATATTCGCCAAAGGCTACCACACACTGGATTTAATCGCATATCCCTTCAATGCCATAGGTTCTGCGAAGTATCTCCAAATTTTTTTCTAATCCCTATAAAAACCCCGTTAACAGTCCTCTCATAATGGGAAGAGGGACGTCCCCATTGGCAGCCCCGGGTGGGTTGAACCACCCTTTAACTACCTGTGTTTTACGAGTGCATTCGCTGCTTTTATTCACTCCTAAGGTGGGCTCTAAAAACGCCATCCCAGGGACTAAGACACCTATTTGCATGTCTGCTCGAAGATATGAATATTTATAAGGTATCATCGGTGCCTTTTTTCCCCCTATCGGGCGTATGAGGTAAGGATTGGGAAGTCATTGACTCCGACCTTTAAAACTGATGCGCAGGGATATTTTAAAATGCAAACCGGCAACTCAGACACACCGGCGTTTCCGCCAGCACAGCGCTTTTCATGGTTTCGCAAAGTTACACTTTTCAGTCAACTAAAGAACTGTTCCAGTTAACTTAGCACGAGGCTACCTGTAAACCGTGACGAATTTAGAATTATCGAAAACAAGCAGATGTATAAAGAGCTTTTATTAATAGTCTAAGAGATCTGCGTACACAGCTATGAGCATCTGTGAGTCGCGATTGCACTGGGGTCGTTTAGCAAAATTTCAGAACCAAGGACAGGCGCAATTATTTATTCTAATTCTTTAAATAGTAGAAAGCAAAATTAAGTAAAAAGTCCATCTTAATTTTAAAAAAAACCTTTCAAATTAAGCTATCAGATAATTGTTCTAGGTTTGTTCCTTTTATTCTTCAATTGATGCTTCATTGCATATGTTATTTTTAACATGTTACTGTGAATATATGCGGACGATAAATTTTGAGAAAATTTTCGGAAAGTTACAAAATTCTGAATTCAAATGAAAGTAATAACTATCTCTAAATTCAAAGGATTAATGAGAAGTTTGGTGTTGCTTTTTTCTTACGTGTTTTGGAGTATTATGTCTAATATTTGAAGCTGGTAGTCTAAATTCTGAACAGTTTCCAAACAGAATTCAATTCTGTACTTATTTCATATTCTGTGCTTGCATTAAAATGAAGAAGGAATTGTCCTTTCACACTATTAAAATTGGTTACCAAAGGCGTAAAGTTCCGAGGCTTCCGTAGTGGATCCAGAAAGATCTTCTTGTAAATGAACCCAAAAAGTCTGGAAAGGAATCATTCATGCTGCAACTTCGAAGCACCTTATGTGAAAACTTCTATTAACAGTTTTATACACGTGAGTTCCTTTTGAGGAAGCGTTCAACCTCTGGAAGGCGAGTGTCGGAAATCACAAAACAACTTTTTAAAAAACAAATCATAACAATCCCCCCTCTTTTTACTTTCTCGTATACGAAGTATACAAAGAGAAAGTATTGTAATCGTCAAAAAATTCGAACTCGAGATTTTGACGAATCTCCACGTTTTAGACCTCCCTGAGTCCGAAAAACACAATTTTGGAATTATGTCTGTGTGTCTGTCTGTGTGTATGTATGTCTGTCTGTGTGTCTGTGAACACGATAACTCGAAAACAATTAGAGCTACGGGGATGAAATTTGGTATGTGGTCTTTAAACATAATTTGTAGGTTTCTATCAACTTTTGGACAAAATCCGTCAACGGGAAGTCTGTCTGTCTGTCTGTATGTTCGAGGTCATGCGAACGCTATAACTCAAAAACTTGAAAAGCCAGATGGATAAAATTTGGTACACAGTTTTATCGTCATGAATGTAGGTCCGTATAAAATTTTGGGCCAAATCCGTCAACGGGCTGACTGTCTGTCGGTCTGTATAATAGCATACTTGTTCAACTCCATGCGCATGCATAAATGCCTGTACAAAGAAGGGATACTCCGAAAACTTGGCAGTTTGCCAAAAACCAATTCTGGCGGCGATATTTTGTAAGGCAGCAAACATTTAGGGAGTCTCGTTTTACTTGCGTATTGGAAGCAATCTCTGCGCATGCGCAAGCTATTCTCCTGTTTTCTTCTCCGCACGCGGAACTTGCATTGCTCGAGTTCGATAAAAAAAAATATATATTGCGAAGTTTTAATACATACGTATCTTTTTGAATATGATTCTTCACCTCAATATTTTACTATCACTATAATCAACAATGAAAAACCTTCTGATAGTCATTGCATTCTGGGTTACAGTTGGTTCGAACTTTTTATCAACACAGGGGAAAGGGAAATGACAAATGTTTGAAAAGTATACGAGAAAGTTTAGGGAAGGCCACTCTCACTGGTTTTCCTAGCCAATGGAAGATAATGTTGGTATATCTTTCAATATCTTATGGGATTACCTCGTCTTCCTTCATTAGCAATAAATCTCGTCATCATATATGGTGAAATACAAAAGGAGTGGGAAGTAAAACTATCTGTAGAATGATTATTGGACAAACAGATTAGTATTGTGGGAGGGGAGTTATAGATGGACTTGGTGATAGAGCATCAAGACCAGCCTGTACACAGAGGGGGCAATTGTGCTGGAACAGCATCTGTGCTACCCATAAGAAAAAATTTTCATTGAACTCGAGACCTTTTCAGATTTCGAGGGATTCGTGGACAACAATTCAAGAGTGCCTGGTTTTAGGCGATGAATCTTGCAACATGATTATGTATATTTCTTTAAAATGTTTTGAACGTGCCATTTGAATTTTAATTCTTTGTGTGTCACTATGAGCATTTGATTTCTTCTTTATTATTATTGGCGGGGCCGGCGGCGGGTGTCTGGAATCCACTTCTTTCCTCATTGGTCGGTAACAGTTTTGTTTCGGAAGAACCGATTCTCCTGTCCAACGGATGTCGGCCAGTGGCACGAAGCCATACCCATTATTCTGCGAAACAATGGAATGGTGCATTTCTCTGCTTCTCCACCGGTTCAGAGACATCGCTTGTGTATGTGTGACGTGCGAAATTGTTTTCCCCCTCTTTTGTGGCACTTCTCTTTTTATTTTCCTATTATCTTTCCTCTAATCAAATGCAGAATGACGAAGGGCAAAAAAGTATCTTGACTTGAACAGCCTGTGCCTCTGACCCTGAAACGTCTAAAAGGACGGCTTCTAGTATTATTAAGTGTAATGGGTTTTTCACTGCTTGTTGAAAACGATATTAACCATAGCATTATTATGCTGTCGCCGCTAAAAAAAAATAAAAGACGTTGTTAGTTACTTCAATTTCTGGATGTTGTTGGAGGGGATTGTGATGTTTTTATTGCTTTTTAATTATTTCTTTCTGCTTTCTCCCCCTACTGAGTTGCAATTCATTTCGTACTGATTAAATTCTACTCTATTTCAAATCCCCTCCTGCAGAGACAGCGTTTCTCTGCAAATCATCTTAAATTTGTGCTGTCGCACTTGATTCTTATTAAAAAGAAGTAATCAAAATATTGTGTATACATTATGATCGAAAAATCACTGATTAATTGAGTATATTTTTTAATTAAAATAAAACAAACACAAATGAATAAACTAGATGATGCCTAATCTTGAGCAATTCCGGTACCTTTGTGAATTTAATTGCTGTTGCAAGCTATGATTTTGTTCAGAAGCTAACTTAAAAATTCTTAGTTTAATGAACTTTGCCATGTGCAGAAGATAAATTTAATAAATTATTGTCAAATGGCTGAGTATCACCTTTGACTCTATTATATAATGTTGTTTACGATACGGCGCGTGATTTAGAAAATGAGAGCAAACTTTTTCAGAGAAAAAATATACGGAACACACTTTTGGTTATATAATGTTAAAATTTTATATCTTTCTACACATTGTCTAATTATCCGCTGGAATTCTAGATTTGTTTTTAATTCAAAAACCTTAGGTATTTAACTACGTTTAACTTTTACATAACCTTTTAACTTTTAAATATAGATGGGTTTCTTTTCTAGAATCACGATATTTAAGATTATTTTGCTCGTAAACTGAAGGGATGGAGAGAGGCGCAGAGAGAGAGAGAGAAAGAAGAGGATTTTTATAAATACACTGCCAATTATATTTGTCTGTCCAATTTTTAAACAGCAATTATTTTGCAAGTAATTAAGTTTCCTCTGCTAAGAAGATAGAGCAGGCGCAAGTGGAGAGCAGTTGGTTTTGCGGAAGTCGTATTTATCGCGCCGCCCATGTTGCTAATGCTAATATCCCAAAAATTAAGCATGCAGCGTCTGCGAGTTTTGGAGGTTAATTTCTCAATATCAAGGTCAGGAACCGTTTCGAACACGCACCGGAAGCGTCGAGCGGCCAGATGTATGTCGGAGAAAGGGCTTTTACGATGGATGCGCCCCACAGAATAGCCATTTTTTTCCCACCCCTCTCCTTTCTCTTCTTCGCTAACCTTGGTGGTGCGCTTCCTGCGTGAAGGGTTTGAAGGACGATGTGCTAAATGAGAGAGGATTGGGTTGGAGAAAAAAGTGAAAATCCTTTCGATAGTTTCCGTGCCAGATGCCACACTTCTTCGCTCTCTCAATCAGTTCAATTGAAAAGCATCTGTTTTTGAAATTTTCCCCTTCGAAAATTGCTGGAAAAAATTTGTACTGGTGAAAATAAGCGCATGGGATGAAGTTTCCGTTATGATGTACTTTGCGTTGTATACAAATAGGCTAGTTGTGTGTGACAGCTTGCTTTGAACTATCGAATTTCAAAGATCAATTCATCCCTTGATGAGCTTTTTTTTTTTTTTTTTTTTATGAAGTTTCAGATTAGTTTGTGTCAAAACATTCTTCTTGTGAAGTGCGGTCTTTCTAAACTGTAGGTCCCGACTGTAGGTGAGATTGAGGACACAGATATTTGAACACCTTTTTTAAAAATTTTTTCAGTATTTTAGTGTAAAATTTAAAAATGTGTACTGGCTTAATACATTCATTTCCACTAGCACATTTATTTCTTAGAAATCTGAGGGTCAACTAACTAACTGTTTCATTGCGACAAGCCGTCATATGACATTTAGTCAGAAATATATGGGGCGACAGACTCATCGGATGGCAATCAATGTGTTAGAACATTTCACTGAAAGTTGTTGAATAATTGTTTTAAATCAAATCTCCCTTCCTTTTTTTTATATATATCACTTGTTAATATTTCATTTTCTTTTTTATTTTCCAATTTTGGGGAACCACAAGAATTTTCGGATAGAATTGGGTCTGCGGAAGTTTTTCATACCTTAAGAGGTTGCTAGATGAAAAATTTAGAGATCCCGTATTAAAGTACGAGTTCGAAATGAGCCACAGTGATTTTTATTATGTGAGAATAATCATTTCGAAGATTATTGTTTGGCGGCGCCGACCGATTAATTTAATTGATGAAGCAACAATAATTCATTGCACAAAAGCATTATTTTACATACATTTTTCATTGTTCTGCTTGTATTAT
The DNA here is from genome assembly GCA_013235015.1 of Araneus ventricosus. Taxonomy (NCBI): domain Eukaryota; kingdom Metazoa; phylum Arthropoda; class Arachnida; order Araneae; family Araneidae; genus Araneus; species Araneus ventricosus. The sequence continues at coordinate 4,885,923 of BGPR01000010.1, read as the reverse complement.
AACATAATCCCGAAGTACTTGGTGATAATTCATTTATGATTTAAAAACTATTGTACATTATGAGTAAAAATGCTTAAACAAAAGCATATTTCATAAAATCAAACAATAGAGAGTATAACAGTACGAATGTTGATTTGTTTTACATCAAATATTTCTATCTCCCTCATTTTTTATGAAATCTGTCTTTTCCCACACGGCATGTAAGTTTCTTTTATACAGTTTGTTTTGTTTTTATGTTTTCCCCCTTTGTTGTTGCTATAAAAACATATTATGAATCTCATTTTCTATTAATAACTAAATTTGCATTTCTAATTCATTACTTTTGTTTTAAAATAGCAAATGTGACGCTTTATTTTTTTTTAATACCCAAGAGAGCCCGCTCAACGCGAAAAGTTTTAGAGCATAATGTGGCTCTCCGGGGAACAGCATTTATTAATCTTTCAAATGCAATTTACATAAGATGCAGAAAATCAAATACAACTCTTATAAGTTCACATTCTTTACTTTTGGCATTTCATATATAATTCAGCATTTTATTTAAATATCACAACCGAATTTATTCTGCTGAAAAATTTATTCATATTTCTTTAATGTGCTTTCTTTATTTTAATGAAACATTTAATATTTTTTAGGTTTCCATTGGACGGCAAAATAGCGGCGAATCTTTATCACCCGTGTTTTCTCACTTATCATGGTAGGTAAAATTCTTATTTTTTAAAATACTGGTTACATTAACAACATAGCATAACATATTACATAACAACATAACATTTATTTATTTTTAACTAAAAAATCTTGTTGATTATGCAAAGTTTTCATTCATACATTGATTGGATAAAATAAAAAATAAAACAGATTGAAAAGTTATTTTTCTTTTAAATCGATATTGTAACTATCTGCATTTGTTTCTTGGAGATCTTAGTCTGTATTGCTTTGAAACTAAAGCATATTTTGTAAAAAATAATAATTTGAAGAAATTTTATTTCGGTTTTTGGATTTTTTTTTTTTTTTATTGAAGCTTATGTGCTTTTTACACTGGCGCAGTCTGGTTTTCTGACAACCAAAACAATAATTTCTAATAAATATCATTTTCCAATTTTTTATATTCATGATAATGTATTCTAATGTCAGTGATCGCAATCCAGGGTTTCCGCATTCTGTTATTTGTATTTTAACAGCATACAGCAGCAGATAGGAAATGAATTCTATCCTTTACACCCGATAACAATAAGTAATGATTGGCCCAATCGATTAGAAATATTTGCCTTACTTATTATAATTAAATTACTTATTATAACTTCACTTATTTGCCAGTACTATTTTAGGTTAGTTTAGTTAGATTAACGTCCCGCTTTAAAGTTATATGAGTGTTATTTTTGGGCGAATCTCGAAATTTGAACCATGGTCAGATGACGAGAACGACACTCCCTTCTCCAAACTTCCGCAGCAATGGGAGGACATTTGACCCTCGCCAGGTTTAACGTGCTCCAAGTCCGTATACATGGTGAATTTTCCGCAGAATCGGCTCTTTAACCTGTGGTTTCGAAGTCGAGACTGCCACTTCGAATCTCTTGCCAATGTTTGAGAGCAATAATCATTAATTTGTTATTAGCTATTAATTAGTTGAAAAATAAATGTTAATTTTTAACTAGGAGTCGAAACAGCATTAGGCATAGAAATAAAATTTAAAAATGATATTAGTAAACTTTAAAAGTTAGTGTGTCATGCGTGTTTGTTTCCTTTTTCGTGCTCACTCCGCTGTCCTATATCCGGGAGTGCCCTTCAAACCCTTTTCTGCATCCCTGCAAAAAAGAACTCTCCCTTTCTTTTCTGTACTCTGATTTTTTTTCCCTCGTAAGCGGAACGATTATTACTTCCCAGGGTAGTGATCTTTGCTTTCACTTTGGCCGGGGGAGAGGCATTTATATCCTACCCCCTTGACCTATTTTTCTCGTCACAAGCAAAGGGTATCGCATCTATATCCGCCTGTAACCCAAAGCAATACTGGTTAAGACGTTGTGTGATGTGTGTCCCTTACCACCTGTACTTGTGCTCAAGCTGCTTCCGTTCTTTCAAGAGCGCGAAACGAAATGTGTGTAAATATTGCAAAATACGGGGATTCTCAAAACTTTAATCTTTTTTCCGACTAGAGATTTTTTGGGGTCAGAATTTTTTTTTTTTTTGCTACTGTAAATTGAAAGACGAATAGAAATATTAATTAGTCGTCAATGACAAGAAAATCATTGAAAATAGTAATGAAATCGAAAGGGAAATGTCTTAAATTAAAATGATTTTCTTAGCTGCTTTGGTTCCATTTATATGAGACTGAAAAAGAAGAAGAAAAAAAAAAAAAAAAAAAAAGACGCAGTGAAAGTGTTCACAAACAATAATATTGTTCTGTAGAAGAAACAGCACTGCACATAAAATGTAAGCCGTTTCTTTTTGTTTGTTCTTATTTCAGAGTTAATAGTGTTGGCTTCATATTGTTCTTCGATATAATAACCTCCCAAAAACGGCATCTCCGCAAGATTTTTTCTTTTATTTCCTATTTACTTCCCATTTTGCATCGTGTGATATTCTCGATAAGAAAACTTGAAATAGAATAATTTATTATTACAAGTATTATTATGCTAGTAGGTTTGTTTCGTGTTATATATTTTTTTCGTTATATTAAGATGAAAAAAAAAATCTGAACGATTGCTTACTCACTGATAATTATGGATTAAAATTAAGAAATCGTAATTTCTTGATCGATTTTTCACACGTTTAATATCTGTTGTATCTTAGTGGATTATTCGTTAGAGCATCCTCCATTCATATTTTTACAGTTTGCTGAACTGTTGTGCAGTAATCCGAAAGTGGCAGTTTGTCGATCCATTGTCAAGGAAAAAGGTTCAATACCCACATCATTTTAAAGTCCCACTGTTTCTATAATTAGCCATTATTACCATTCCAATAGGCGCCCCGAGGGATTTGATTCATTTTACGGGGCGCTGAATGCGGCAGGTTTAAGACTGCGACATTGGCACCATTGGGGTGTAAAATGAGTATCTCGTGAAACGCGAGGAACAACGGGAATTAATTAAAAGAGCAAAAGTTCATTATGAAGGATATGGATCGAAAGGAAGGGGTGAGTGGCTGATGGAATATTCTGGAAGCTTGGGGCGGCGCCACCGGGGCGATCGATGCGTGGCGTCTGCTCCCGAAATGCCCCGGTCAAGGTCAATGGGATGAAGGCCGCGGCATCGGCCTTTCGGAGAAAGTGAATAATTAATCCGACTTCGCTTACGAAATCTCACTTTTAGAACGGCTGTTCTTTTTGTCTCACCTCTGCGCTTCGAAGTGAAGTGAAGATGCAGAATACGCTTTTGTCATTGGGAGCATGTGTGGTAACCGAGTGATGCGAAAACACCGTTGACTCGAAAGTTAATATGTTCTACAGAGCGATCGGTTGCAGTGGATGAAAAGCCCAATATATTAAATACGAAAGATGTAAAAGCATTTATCTTCGAATTATTCCAGCACATTGAAAAGAATTCATGCGTTGAATTTTGAAAAATTTTATAATTTGGAAGACTGAATTTTTATTATTGCTAAAATGAAGTTAATAAATAATTTGGGCAGTAAACGATGTTTTATTAAAGGAAAATAGCTATTGATAAAAAACCAATATTTTTATTTTAATTGTTTGCAAATGATAAAAATTAATTTTTGTGAAAAGAATCACTTCATGAATGTTGTTCCTGGGATAATTGTAGAAATTGTTTTTTTTTTTTTTTAAATATGCATTCAATGCTTTTAACGCCCTATCGAATGTTGCAGTTGATTTCCAAACTATATAAAAAAATTACATATAATGTATTTAATTCTCAAAGTCGATCGTTTGTAATCATTAGTGTGAAAAAATTCAACGGTCAAATTATTTTTAAGTAGTGATTAAAAACCATTAAACTTAATATCGGTTGCAAATTTTAGTGTGTAGAATTTTTTTTATTTAAATTGTGTATGGCGATATCAAAGATAGGAATAAAAGTGATATAATGTTTTTGGAAATAAGGACTGATTAAATTGAACATTAAATTCATGATATCAGTTACATTCAAACATTAAAATAATATTGTATTGGAGACTGATATGCATTAATTATTTAACCAAATCTAAGGCATCACTGGGGATAATTCTGATAATTCTATCTAAATATTTCTAATTTGTGCTTTAAACTACATGGTTTTATTTCTTATGTTTTAGTCTATTTTATTGGAAGGAAATGTTGCTATTTCTTAAAACATCGAACTTAAAGAAATTTGTAAGCTATGTACATTAACATTGTTTTTAAAAAAAGTATTTGTTTTAGAGAAAGTACTAAATAACATTGAAATTAAATTAGCAACACTAATATAAAAAATGTTATAAAATACTGCTCTTAACTAAATTATAATAATTAAAAATATAAATTATAATACTAAATTATCAAATATTAATTTTTAATGAAAGGGGTGATGTTGAATTTCACTTACAATTTTTGGAATATTTAATAATTGAAAGTTGCTGCCTCGGCTTTAATGCTACGTTTTCTTAGAGGTTTTCAAAGCTATTTTTAAAATAAAATAACGTAAACCATAAAAGGTTCAGATATCTATGGTTTAGCGAATATGTAAGAAAAGATATTTTGAAAAAAATTTAAAAATTTTTAGATCTTTTGTATAAAAGTCGGAAACTGATAAGTTTGGTGAAGAAAAACAAACACTAAATGGATAATGGACACGATGAAAAAGAATTGGTGCTTGACACCGTGTTAGGAGCCGTTCAAATATTACGTAAGCACCCAAGGGGGGGACCATGTTGCCAAAATTTTACATTGAATGAATAAAAATTTTGTGGGGGGGGGGAAAGCACCGTGTCCTCTTAAGATACTGTAAACCACATAGGAAAAATCCCTGATTTGGAGTAAGCCATTTTATTTTAATTAATCGTCCAAGGCATTTATCTGTCCAATAATTATTTATTTCCTACAATTTACAATATCTTTCAAGAAAGTTTTGTGTTACTGAAAGTGTTTACACTATTTGAAAGGAACCTTGTATGATGACAGACAGTAATGCGAATTCACCTTAATGAACGAGCCTGCATGCTTAATGAATTCAAGGGCGGCTATTTAGGAGCGGCTGAAAAATGGGATCGCTCTCCCTGTGCCTGTATTCGGGTCGAAAATAAAACAGATGTTCCTGAACTGCGTATGTCGACTGATCTGGTGGCTCAGGTGCTTTCAAGGTGAACGCCATCTTTTCCAGAATTAGAAGAACAAAAAATAAAATGCCACAAAGAAAACATCCAGTAAATTCTATTATTTTCAACTCTTTGTTGGTCGCTTCGGATTCTTTCCCACCTGAGTTGGGACGACGTTCGACCTTGGTCGTGCTGACACCAACAGTCATTTTTTCCCATTTGTGTTCTGACGGATAATTTATGTGTTCTATTGTTGCATAAAAGGGTGTTATAAAATTCTTCTGTTCTCTGGCGCCATCTTGTTGGGTTTTGGACTGCAACGTGGGAGTTCCAAGAAATCATTTTTTTTTCTTCTACTTTTGACTGAAAAAAGCAAATTTAGGGGCAAGAACAAAAGTGGAAATCAATTTCAAATCATTTTGTGGGGATAGTTCGTGTTGAATTACTTGTTATTGGTGCATAGGATGATCCAGTAAAAATATAAAACAAGCCATTTGCAGATCATGCAGCTTTTCTTAAATTTTTCTTCAGTCGGTATATTTGGCTCTAATTAGTTGTTACCAAATTAGAGAATTTTAAAAAAAATTATAGTACGCATTATAAAAAAAGAAATTGATTTTTAATTTCTTCTGTATAAAATTGGTATGGGAAGAAGCTAATGCTAACGGGATAAGATCTCTCTGGCCTACAAACTTTTCATCCTTAGTATCAAAGAGAAACAGTATGCGTCTTCATATTTATTGTACGCTGAATTCTATATATATATATATAACGGAAGCAGATCGTCTCCACGTCTGAATTCGGTAACCACGTGCGTATAAAAAAACTGTCTAATTATGAAAACCAAGCACTATAATCATAATCTTAATTTTTTTTAAATTCTTACACAGTGGGCCTCTTTTCTTCTCAAAATATTTTATTAGCGATTTCATTCCCCAAATTTGTTCGAATTCGAGTGCATGTATATAAAATCATCACCATTTCATAAGTCAACGAACATGTAAATCCGCAATCTCGTCTTTTTTTTCCCCAGTATATTTATTTCATAATTTTTTAGCGTCGGGAGAAAAATGCTACAGAATAATAACAATATCAGAAAATTAAATTTAATACAAAGTGTGCGTCTTTCCAGTGGGGCAAAAGTACTCGAAAAACATATCCGGAACTTTTGTGTACGTTCGGTGTTCATTCCACTGGGGGTCGGCGAATTCTTCTCTTCCGCGCCAACCGAGAGAGTGGTGACCTTCGCCGCATCGTATGTGCGCCAAGAGATCTGTCCTTGGTGAGCAGAAAGGGTTACGGCCACGGTAGGATTGGAAGCTACGAAGGCCTCATTATCACTTCCCTCTGCTGCGACGACGCCACACACCTGCCTCCGTGTCTCGCGCCCCCTTTAGTATTAGACACTTTTTTTCTCTCTCGATTCCATTTTTATGGCTGATAGCTTCCTCTCTCTTTCCGTTTTGTCTCTTTGACCTTTCGCCCACACCACCCTTCGGCTTCAACTTCTCTGTTTTTCAAACCTCCACGACAAAGCTTTGAAACTTTGGTCCCGAACAGTGGCGAATCCAGGATTTGGGTCGGGGGGTGGGGGGATGAGGTATAAAAAGTTTTGTATCGTCGTAGTGAATGTCAAATCTTATGGCTTGTGTACACCAAAACACTTTAACTGAACAGACTTGACTCACCTGACAATAAGAATCATAAAGAACACTACAATACTTTCGATAATTTAACGAAAACACAATGGAAATAACCATAACAATATTTTTTGACCGTGTCTGTAACTCAAATAAGGAAGGAATGACTAAAAGGGAGAATACTTTCGAGCATTTATAAACCCAGGAAGAAATTTCACTTATTTTAGAAACAGCTGAGTGATTTGAATAAAATAAAAGAGATTCTGGTCTAGCTCGGGGGGGGGGGGCTGCAGCCCGATAGCCATCCTCCTGGATTCGCCACTGACCCCGAGTACCCCGAAAGGGGTTGCATACTTGAATTTTGCTGCTACATAACTTTGAGAGCGTTTGGTTCTGTAGAATCCTTAATCTTTCGTACAGATACAATAAAAACACTTCTCACATTTTTGTAGTTATTAATATTGTTTATTATTAAATAATGCCTCTCTGGCTATTTCATTTTCCTAAGCATGTATGTTTTTTCTATCCGAAACTGACTTCGCTAATGGAAACTGGGAGCCACGAAAGTTAAAATATTGTATATAAAAGAATATTAATTCATCACTTTTTAGAATTTTTCCGTATCCCATTGAGTTTACATCTATGTATCTTGATATTGGTTGTTACCGCCTTTGATATTTGTTATCGTTTTTAGATTCGCTTCTTTTTTTGGAGTATCCAAAGATACGTAGCAGGTATCATAGTCCTATTTTATTAATTTATAGTTCTTAATCTTCATTGATAATGAGCAACTGTATAGACATTTATCAAAAATTAAACGTGGTTTCCCAGCGTAATTTCCAGCATATAATTTATTTTTGTCGCATCTACTTACAGCTGCTTGGCCAAGTTGAAAATTTTCTCTTAAGCGAAATAAATATTATATATTTTTTTGCACTCCAAACGCCTCGTGATTGCCTTCTTGCTGTCAAGTGAATTTTTTAAAATGCAGGAATAAATTCATTATCAAATGTTTAGAAAAAATTGTAAAAATAAAATAGTGGGCTATGTAGAAACGGACTAAAAATTTTTATTGAAAGAAATATTTAATGTTATCGACCTATCTTTCGATCTCAGATTCTTATGACTTGAATATTTTACTCGTAACCTCAATAGCTCGGTTACCTGCCATCTGGCGCGGGTCTCTTGAGTACATTATCTGTCGTGGATTAACTTCACAAGCGGGAGAAAGAGCAAATTTTCCTCGTGAAATTCGTTTCTTATAAATTAAAGACACATGAAATATGCTTAGCAAGTTATGAAATGAAACTATATGCCGAGTCGGAGAGTACGACTTTTGAAATATTGCTGTGTTCTAAAAATTGCATGAGTTATCCGCCCACCGAGAGACAAAAATTTGATTTGTGTTGCAAAAAAATAGAGAATAAGAAAAGACGTTAATTTGCGCTGCGTCATGCGGTATGTCTTTTGGCTGTCATATTGTTCCGAAGTGTCACTCTTCTCAGTTTCCGATCCCCCTTCACAAATTAGCTTTGATAGATGGGAGACAAAAGAATCGAGTTTTGTAATTTATGCGAAATGTAGAGAAACGAACTGCGCAGTCAAAAGAAGAGAAAGATAGGGTGGAGGGATGGAACCTCAACGACGTGAGGGGCGGGAATCGGAAGAGACTTTTATTTATAGCGCCGTCAGAGATGGGATCTGGCGCGTGGCATTGCTTGCGAAATGCGATTGTTCGGGGGTTGGCTACGAGCCCACATAGTTGAGCAACCCTTCTGTCGCACCTCCCCGAAAAAAAGAGTGCCCTGCCTTTTCCAACACGGCTGGAAGAAGGAACGTCCTGGAGGATATCATGAACTTTTGGAAAATTTGAATTGTTAAGCATTGGTGTGCTTAATCGGGAAATTCAGTAATAAATCCATAAACTGAACATCACTGAGTTTCAATGTGGCAAGAACGGATTCAAAGTAAAGTGCCTTAGATGCTGACCAGGAGTTTCAAACTAAAAGCAAAGCATTATTTTTTATGACCCCCCCCCATTTACTCTAAATTCTTGTCCTTATATCATATTGTCAGATGTATTTCAGAAATTTCATTTTTTAGTTTTTTACAGTTCTGTTAATTGATATATTCAGTGGGCATTTTGAAATTTTAGCGCCAGAGGTCGGTGCTGGCTTAATCCTGTCTTGCATTTGAAGAAAATCTGATTTATTTTAAAACACAATTTACCACAAAACTCTTCCGTTCTCTCAGAATAGGAATAAACAGCCTACGTTTACAATCAATATTGATCAGTTGGCTATTTTTGTGTACTTTATTTTTCACAAATATTTTTCAATAACCTTTGAATACTTCAATTAACCCACTATTTTCTAAGTGAACAATGATGTTCTGACAGGATTACCTTTTCACTGTTCAAGTAGTGCAAGATGAGAAATATTGTACGATAGCGTGAATGTTGTACAATAACATTATGCAAGTAGAGTGAAATACGCGCGTTGAAGTTGGCTTTTTACTTTCTGGGCAATTAAAATACTATGTAATCACAATTATGCGTTTTTTATCATATTAAACATAATTCACTGTCTCTAACAATATTATAGATTCCTGTATTAGCAGTAATTTAGTTTCATATGAATGTGATTTCCCTTGAAAAAATTAGATCAGTATAAAAAAACAACATAATCGACGCCTAGCTGTCATATGTTTTAATTCCGAGCTCGTTAACAGCTTGAGTTGTGCTTTGGTGAAATAATCAACTACGTCATTGCTCAAAATATTAAATTTGATTTAGTGCACTATCACTATTAATGTTTGTTCTATACAGTGCAATAAAACTCTAGTAAAAAATTTGGTAGTCTGTCTTATTTTTGCACTCTATAGACTTTTCAACAACAATTCATCAAGATCGTCTCATGGATTCTGAAATGACAGAACACACATGGCTATAAAAGAGAGACTATTTTTAGATATATTTTTAATTAAATAAGTTAATCTTACGTAACTACACTTCAGTATTTAATTGACAAGAACCTCGTGGGCTTTTTTTTTTTGTCAAACTCCTTTCCCCCTAGTGTAAAATCAATCTAAATTGCTTCCACTCGCACATTGGGAGACGCGTGTCTCGGTGACCTTGAAATTTTTTGTTCGATTCGATAAGCCTATCGTTTCAGCTGCCACCGATACACTAAACTGCTGACCATGCATTTGCGTCAGCGTGCGTTTTTTTGCCCGATAAAAATACCTCATGTCGCTCTCTATCGCCTGGAGGGCAATGACCGACGCGACTTTGAATCGCAGACCGATGGTCAAGTTCAGATAACACCGATGACGGGTCCACTTCAAAATGCAGATGCATCGTTTGGGAAAGGAATGGATGTTCACGTTCTTCAGCCTGTGTGGCTGTTCTACCAGATGAAAAATTTAAATGTTACCATCGGGAAAGAGTCCTACGGCACGAGCCGATATTTCATGTCCGAACCGGCTGGAAAACGAAATATTTTTATTTTAACGTTGGCGGTTCGAAATGTATATTTGTCAGCATGGATGCAGGTCAATTAACGCTTAGCGAAGGGTGGGCAAGGGAGATATAGATGCCCTGAGCGCCGGTGGTGAAGAGCGCCTCGAAGACATAATATTATTGATTTCATTTCACTTTTTAAGCCAACATGTGTGTGGAGGGGGGCAAAACAAGATAATAATGCTGTGCTCCGGGCGCAATTTACTTGTGTTATGCCACGATCCGTATTGTTTTACTTTCTTATATTAACTCTCTCGTGAATGTAATAAGTTATGTGAACATAAAATGTGTAAATGCAGTGGATTACTATAATCTTCCACTTAGACAAGGGAAAAAACAGATTCTTAGGCTCTGTGTATGGATTAAAAACCTTGTTGCAAATTTCAGGTCAATTCACGCAAGAAATAATTCTTTTCGGAAGCAATTTGCACCAAAAATGACTCCTTAGATAGCATCACCCTAATATATTGTTAAATTTTAATGAATGAGAGAATAATGTATTATTTGAAAAGTAATTACATCAATCTGCAGACGCGTGTAGCCAGCAAATACTGAATTGTGGTGTTGAGAATTTCAATTGCTTAGATCACTTTAGTTAATGATTTCTGATTAGTTATGATGAAAATGAAAAGAAGTAATTATGTTATTAAAAACAGTTGTGTGATTTGGTATGTGATTTAAAAACCTGATTTGACTTTGGACTTGCGCCTTTCGTTCACTGACATTCATCAAGTCATTAATTTTACAGATAAGAGACATTATTAACAGAATAGACAGTTCGTCAGAAGAATTTTGTTTTCTTTGGAAAAGAAAATGTGGTATAAGTTACAACTTTTCGTTTCATCATTAATGACCTAGTTCTGGTGGCGTATTGTTAAGATCCAGCTTTTTCGAAGTGACCAATTAGGGCACATCCGTCTCTGCTGCAATTTATCTGTATGGCTCGTCTTCTATCTTCAGAGCAAATGTGATAGGAGTTCAAATCTCATGCTTGCAAATAATCTTTGGCCAGTTCAGAGATCAAGGACACTTCTAGAAATAGTTCCACAGAGGTCAAGATTCCCGTTTATTTCTTATTTTATAGAAATTGAATTCTGACAGTATTCTATGGTATTCTGGTCCATTATAATGATTTCAGAGTTATATGAAACATCATTGTTAAAGGTGAAGTGTAGAGCATCTGGGTCAAGGAAAAGACATTTGTTGGTTCAATCCATTTATTCCATGGTAGAAAATACTGGAGATTATTTTTCTATATATAAAGGAAAATAGAAGGAATATCATAGTTTAAAAATATCCGTGACCAGAATTAAAGAAGTTACGCCCGAAGCGCCGCGCTGTTGTTGTCAGCTTACATGTTGAAATAAAAAAAGGCAGGAATGCGCAGAAAGTTTTAGTACCCAAAGAAGGGGAATTTTCCCGGAAGACTCGTGACTCGAAGTGAAAGTAGAAGTGCGCTTATTACGATAAAGTAGAAGTAATTAAAAATGAAGTGTCGTTAAAAATAATTAAGGAAGTTAAAATATTACATATATATATACTGCTCACAAAAATTAGGGGATGTTTCAAAATGAATATGAAGCGATAAAAAATATATTTCCTTATTCTTTCTAAACATCATAAAAGCAAACGGCAAACTATTCCTTTTGAATAAAAAAAAAATCAAAAGCTTCTTTTTTTATCACTTTATATATATTTTGAAATATCCCCTAATCTTTTGTTATTATCTAAATTTTTTTTTTGTTAAAATGTGTGCATAACAACTGTATTCTCAGCTTGTCTCGATGTCCTTCTGATAGTTTGACTGCGCTTAAAAATTACGAGGTCCGTCCCGAGCAGCGTCAAAGGACATTAGTCTAACAATCAAAGGGAATCAATCACATCCTCTTTTAAAAACGAGAGATAAAAACTTTTTTTATTATAACCACGTGAGGGACCTAAGTTCGAGAAATTCCAAACCTTTTCATGAACCGCTTGCCGGCCGCAGAGGGATTACTGCTAGGTGTTCGAAGTGGAGATTGTCTTTTTAATGCATCTCATGCTCCAGTCGGTTTGAAAAGCAAAGTAAAGTTGTTTATTTGTTTCTTTCTCTTTCTTTTTCTTTTTTTTTTTTTGAATGAAACGAAACAAAAGATTATAAGGAGTCTCGGAACGTATTACTTTTTATTAGAATTTTTTTCTCTTTCGCTGCTTTTCACAAAAATATCAACATTAGAAACGAAACGACAGGTAAGTTGGAGAATATTTTTGTTTCGAGCCGATCATGGAGAGATGATCCTTTTATTATTATCGAGTCAAGAGCAGGGAGACTTTCTTATAACCTCCGATTCACTTTCCTTTTCTAAACGAAATAAAACTTATGAACGAAACTAAGCCAATACTCGCTTGCCTGCAGCATTGCCTCGATTTGCGTTCCAACATCTCTCCGTTCAAAATCCACCCCCACATCTCTCGGATCGGCGAATTCTTTCCATTATGGCACTCATCAAATGACTTCCATCGGAAGGTCACGGGCGCCCCGGTCACCATAGCAACAGCGCCGCCTCTCTCAATCTCTTTGGTAACAAGCCGTAAATTGCGTTTCGGCCCGATTGATTGAATAACTACATACACTCAGTACTCTTGTTTTTCTTCTTTTTATTTTATCTTCCCCTCGATGAATTCTCTTCGGCAATTAGGTTGGTGAAATTCCGTTGACCCTGGAAGGTGGCTTTCCTGTCCGAACTTCACTTGTCATTGAGAAGCTATACACTCTCTCGGAATATGTCCGTTGCTTTCTTTCTTATTAGTCCTTTATGTAATGGACTTTCGTGACACGATCATCGGTGGATACCAAATTTTTTTCAGATAGGGATTGTGTATTAATCTATTTTCGTGAATCTCGCCCTTTACATTCTGATAAGACAAGCGGAATTATCTTCAGAAACAGAAATAATCGTGAAATGATATCAAAATTGAATTGTTATGAACTTTCTTCGTAGTTCACAGCAATTTTCCTATTATAGTAACTAAAAATCAGAGTTACTACTGCGATTACTAAATTGAATTGTTGAGCATTTTATGTTTAATTTATGTCTTATAATTCACGCATTTGTCTTTTGTTTGGGTGGGGGGCGTCAGATAGTGATTTAACAGTAGGTGGTGCCAGAAAACAAGTGACTTCGACAAATTACTCAAGTGAAATAAACTTCAATGCTCCCATTTTAAAACATTTCTTTTTGAATGAATTTTCGTTGTGAATTGTAAGGCAGGTCATCTTAAATTATGGATCCCGTCTCCGAATGGCAGGCAAAAAATTGGCAGTTCTTAACTTCTGCCAGATTATGCATCATTGGTAGACAGAAATAAACCATATATCCATTTTGATTTGAAACATTTTATTCGACTTTCCAAATTATAAAACTCCTTTTGTCATGAGTAATAAAGGATACTGTGATTAATTTGTTTTCCTATTTATGGTTATTACTTTGGGTCTGAAAATTTTTCATGTATAAATGGGTTTGCGGGATTTTATTAGACAAAAATAAGTCGAAAATAAAACAAATTCAGATTGTCCTACGTTTAAGGAATTTTTCTTAAGGCGTGAAAATAAATGTCTGGATTAATGTTTACTTCTAACAGAGAAAGAAAATTTCGAAGCTTGATAGCATATTTTTTATTTAAAAGCTAAAGTGGAAAAATATTTAATTGAGATTCTGCGACTTTTATTTATACTTTTAGTTTCATTATTTGTTGCAAAGTCTTCTCTGTTTTCAATTCTCATTTCTCCCATTTGTTCGATCTCTGATTCAGTATTTGCTACACACCTGTAAATTCATTCATAAGTTTTCGTATTTTCATTACTTTCCTATGAATGAACTACATCGCATTTGCGGCGCCCCCGCAAACCCCCCCCCCCCCCCTTCCCATGTTCAAACGAAACCGAAACCCGCAGGAATCGAAGCGGTCGTGATCCATTTCGACGTCACGTGAGCACCCCCCAATTAAAGAGATGGGGAAGACGAGAAAAATCAGGGCGTTCTTCTAATGACTTCCTCTAAAAATAGTCCACCAGCTGCTTCTGCTGTAGAATGGGAAGGCAGAGAATGAAATAATCGTCTGTTTTCATTTTTCTCGAGCGATAGTGGAGGATTAGGAGCATAACCTACATACAGGGAAACGAGGACTTCCCTGCCTCCCTCGCACCTGGACACCCACCCCCGACTCTTTGCGTTTTCTCTTATTTGGAAATGGGATCGTCTGCTTAGGTCTGGCGCTTCTTCTAGCCTTTCAATGGTGCACTTCTTTATGGATTTAAAAAAAAGAAAAATCCCGGAAACACATTGGGACTTAATATAATAGATTTTTTTTGCTCTGATAGTACTTCTCGCGTTGTTATTTCATGGTTGATTTATTTATAATATCACATGTGTATAGGGGTAACTACACATACGCATGTAAAAAAAGTGACATACAACCTCAACAGTTCATTCAAGTGATTTCTTTTAACACTGTCACCTTTGAAGTTCGAAAAACAATTTCATTCATTTTTACTAGCACAAACTAGGGTTTCTTAAACTTTTGCCCCTGATGTCTGTTGTCAGCTCCGATTCCGACCAAAAGAATTTATTTTTTGTTTACAGTTGGTGAAGAGTCTTAAAGAGAGTGGTGTAAATGTTTTTATGAATGAAATATTTCTTTCAGAGACCCCTTTGTATACATTGCCCACTGTGTACGAAGTCTTAGTGCAAGCATGTACTACATGTTGTATATTATCAATACAAAAACTAATGTAAGTTCTCTACCCTTTTTTTTTTTTTAAGGAAATAACTAAAAATATTCATTACTTTGCTCACGACCGGAAGGCATTTAATGTAGTTAATCCTATCCGAACGACGATGACGTATTTATGTGCTAGACATTGGTTTGTCAACTCATTAATTTTTTTTTTCTTTCTGTGAGGTGGGCGTTGAAAGCGAAATTAATCCCGGCATTCTTTTTTTCCCCCAATCTTCAGTTTATAATGCTTTTACTTTCGTCTTCTAATTTTTATTTATTGCTTTTGAAAAACCAAACATAAAAATTAGATTTGCTTCACTTGATAATAGTAAAGAAGCTGCAAATGTAGGATTTACTCTCTAATTGGGAATTATTTTCATATTTCCTTTCATTTAACTATAAAAAAACAACTAAAATATTGTTTTAACGTAACAAAAACAGTCTACTAGGATTATAAATTAGAAAATAAATAAATAAAAGAAATTG
This sequence comes from Araneus ventricosus, assembly GCA_013235015.1. NCBI lineage: Eukaryota > Metazoa > Arthropoda > Arachnida > Araneae > Araneidae > Araneus > Araneus ventricosus. The sequence continues at coordinate 4,870,293 of BGPR01000010.1, read as the reverse complement.
AAATGATTTTATCTATGTATGATATTCATCTTTCTTTCGAATTTAATAAACTACTTGTTCGGGGCTTTTGGGGGAAGGGGGGAGTCTAGCATTTTACGCTTATAAATCTCTCGATTTTATTATTATTTACTTCTCAATTTAACTTCATTTTGTTTTTCTCGACAATTTCAAATTATTCTTTTGAGTGAAAAAACTGAAGGTCCCTTGAGTCTTAACGCCTTAAAAGTATTACATGTTTAAATACATACGTAGAAATATACTTTTATATTTTAGATGCTCATAAAAAAAATTGAGTAAATTCTGTTTCTTTGGGAATTAACAAAGTTAAATAAAAAGTTTTCTTAATTAATGGTGTCTCTAGTGACAAGTTGTTATTTTACAATTGTGTTATCAACATATACTCGGTCTGATATCTTCCCTTGTGTAGAAATTATTAACGTTTAAATTTCCGAGTATTTATTTATTGTGACTTTTTTTTAATTCTCCCTATTATGTGCATCTTATTAAAACTCAGAGAAAAAGTTATTTCATCATTACAATTTTCGATGGGAAAGAATTGGAAGTAGTCGTTTAACAAGAACCAAATCCAAAACAATATTTTAAAATTTAACACTGTTCACAAAGCTATACAGAAAAAAAGGAAAAAGAATCTGATGTTGCATTTTTATATTCTAATAGTTGGATTCTAATTGCATAACTACGCCAGTTTATTCTAACCACTCTACCTGCACTTGAAATGTTATGTAAAAATTTTAGGGTGCCTAACACTATAGTTTTTACAAAAGCGGGAGAAAAAAGTACATTATTTTGCATACGTGTCTTTTAACACCCTTCCTAAAGAAAATATCGTAGTGAAGTGTTTTATTCCTCAAGCATAATTAGTTTGCTGTATTGAAGATGATGAAAACAAAGTTGTGGAATGTATCGTCCTTGAATGTAATATATCCTATCCAATATCCTATTTTTAATTACATAAACGCTGAAACGTTTCTTCTCCCTCAAAATTTATATAAAGGAAGTGTTGTAGAATGATTTTCTAAGTTAAATGATCGTATGGTTGAAGTTCCTGCAAATTTTAACCAAGAATATATCTGACGCCATTTGTGAGTATTATAACTGGATTTGTATACTGGATTTCTAAATAATAATTTTTTCAAATTTCTAAATGATAATAATAGTAGAGGTTCCCGCGTATATTTTAGCTGAGATATTGAACGTGACTGTACAATATTGTACGAAGTTGTGCAATATTCGTAATATCGTGCTCGAGATTTTGTACTGTAATGTGTCTGTTGTGAACATAACTAAAATTTTGTGGCATGTATTTGATATTGAAACAGTGGCGAATCCAGGATTTGGGTCTGGGGTGAGGTGATAAAAATTTTGTAGCACGGTGACGATTGTCAAACCTTATGGCTTATGTAAACCAAAACACTTTAACTTTACAGACTTTACTCACCTGACAATAAGAATCATAAAAAAATAATACTATACTTTCGATAATTTAATAAAAAATACAATGGAATAATTAGCCAAAAAAATATATATATCTTCGACCGCTACAAATACAAGTGAAATGACTAGAAAAGTAGGAACATTTTCGAATCTGTCAAGCCAGAAAGCAATATTATCACGTTTTTATTATTTTTTTAAAAAAGAGAAATTAAGAACAAACAGTTGTAGTGATTTTAAATAAAATCCAGAATTCTGCTCTGGGAGGGGGGGGGGGGGCTCCGGCCCGATAGCCCATACATGTCACTTGTGCCACCCCTATTTAAGATCCTGTGCGCTTCTTGCTGTAGGAGAAAGGCCGTGTTGCCATCGTTAAGAAAAAGGTTTGATGACAAACTGCGTTTACTACGTAAATTTACCCTATTTAAACCAAAACAATTTTTTCGACGTCATTCACAACATATGTTGCTTTTTGTGTGTTATAATTAATCTTTTTTAACATTTACAGATTTCAAACAAATCTATAGAAAAGGTGTATTGATAAAAAATTTTTACTCTTATTCAAATGTTCACACCTTTTTTCAATTTATGAAACTAGTTCTTTGCTATTTTAGCTCTAAATAAGTTGAAAAGATTCGACCTGGTTTGAACGCAAGACTAGATATCTAGATGGGATTACCTATTTATTGCGACTCATCTATAATTCCCAGATCAATATTGGTTGATAGTTTAATATTTATACATGGGAAAAAAGTTAAATAGATTAGACGATTGATGGAGGAATAAAATGTTTGGCATCTCAATAAAAGTAGCTATCCTTGATGGAAAAATACGTTGACTTAGCAATTGGCTACTTATTTCTTCGTAGCGGAATGTGTTTGGAGAGATTTCTGTTGCCCGGCAACGACCTGGATTACTCCACGCTCACGTGAAGGGAGGTGGAGGTGGGAACGACTCGAGAAAAGAGGGCAGGCATCACTCGAGAATCACGTGTGCGGTTGTGGTTATTGCCGGTAAGCTGCCGAAATAGAATCCAAGAGGGTTTTTTTTCCCTTCCTCTTCTAAATGGTGCGGCCGATTGAGCCTTTCGTGGTCGGCGATATGAAGCATTTAGCTAAGAATGAATTTTTACAAATGCTGTATTATGAAATTGAAATCCCTCCCGGATTTTGTGGTTTTTGTTGTTATTGGCTTAATACCGTGACGTTTGTAATTTCGGCCATCAAAGAATCAGTGTCGTGGATGTTTGTTTCATTGTAAAACTTATTACTTTCTCGTATACGAAGAGAAAGTATTGTAATCGTCAAAAAATTCGAACTCGAGATTTTGACGAATCTCCACGTTTTAGACCTCCCTGACTCCGAAAAAATACTATTTTGGAATTATGTGTGTCTGTATGTCTGTGATCACGATAACTCGAAAATTATTAGAGATACAGGGATGAAATTTGGTATGTAGCCTTCTTACCTTAATTGTGGGTTTGTGTACAATTTTTGTGTCAATCGGTTTCAAAAAAGACGTTCAAATTGCATAATTAATTGTTCTAATCCGATTCTCCATACGCCTGCGGACTGGTAGCAATCTCTGTTCACGCGGAAGGATGACGTCACTTTGTCTTTGAGCCGGCAAGAGTGGAACATAGCAGTGTGTGATAGATACGTTTTAATCGGTACGCATATCTATGAATTTGATTCTTTACCTAAATATTTTACAATCACTATAATCTACAATGAAAAGGCTTCTGATAGTCATTGGATTCTGGGCTAGAGCAGGTTCGAATTTTTTTATCCTCGCGAGGGGAGGGGAAACAGCTCCTTTTTGGGAAAGTATACGAGAAAGTTTAGGGGAGCTCGCTCCCGCTGGTTTTTTGTTGAAAATCTAATTTATTTGCGTTGATATATATTGCAAGCATGCATCTTAAGTCACATCCCGCTCTGTCCAAGGGTGTCCGAAAAAATCAGTCACGTTGGAGACCGAAGTAAGCAGAAGTCAGTTATTACACAACAATTGCTAAATTCAAATTGGTCATCCAATTGGTCTTTAAATTTTATTTTGGAAGAAACCTGCTATTGGATTGTAATTTTAAAAAAATATAAATAACCGGTTTTTCACCCCCCAGAAAGATTTTGAATGGTTACGCAAATGATGATTAAGATTAGGATCACTCTGGTAGAAAATTAAATAAAATTATAAAAAAAACTTTTTATTGTTGTTATACAACAGTTTGATTTTGTTTACGGTAGAAGGTCGATGGCGTATACGAACCAGCGGGAGTGATCTCCCCTTACTTTCTCGTATACTTTCCCAACCAGCGGGAGTGACCTCACCGAAACTTTCTCGCATATGACCAGTAATGTGGGGTGGGTAAACACCCATTTGGTAGGTAAATATTTTTGCGGTATTTACCCAAGGCCTGGTTATTTTGAAAAAAAAAATTATGAATGGTGATTTACAATGAAACATATAAAATTTATAAATTCCCAAAAACTTAATATTTTGCAAACAAATTGCGTGTGTTCGCAATTTTTACGCGCGATGAGGTACCACAACTTTATTTAACGTTTTTGAGTACGAAATCTTACTATAGATATCGTACAACATTTCACTACACCTCTGGTTAATCACAGTAGTCCATCTGGAGAATGTCAAAACGAAGTTTCGTTTTGGGGATTGCCATAATTTCCGAAGCGCGTGTTTGCGGCTCGCTAAAATTTTCGCCAAGGTCAAACGCCAACCATACTCACTTGAATAAAACAAGCGAAACGCTCGCCAACACACAGTCGTAATGTGCAGTTTGAACTAAATATGCAATTTGAACACCTGTTTTTTAACCGATTGAGATGAAAATTGGGCACAGATCTATAATTAATGTTAGCATCCGCGATATCAAGTTTTATTTATCTAAGCCAAAGGGCTTATGAGATACAAGTATACGATTATACAGACCGACAGACAGTCAACCCGTTGACGGATTTGGACCAAAATTGTATTCGGACCTACATTCATGACGATAAAACTGTGTACCAAATTTTATCCATCTAGTTATTCAAGTTTTTGAGTTATAGTGTTCACATGACTTCGGACATACAGACAGACAGACTTCCCGTTGACGGATTTTGTCCAAAATTTGATAGAAACCTACAAATTATGTTTAAAGACCACATACCAAATTTCATCCCCGTAGCTCTAATAGTTTCCGAGTTGTGTTCACAGACAGACATAATTTCAAAATTGTGTTTTTCGGACTCAGGGAGGTCTAAAACGTGGAGATTCGTCAAAATCCCGAGTTCGAATTTTTTGACGATTACAATACTTTCTCTTAGTATATTTCGTATACGAGGAAGTAAAAAGGTGCTGTTTCCCCTCTCCCCGCGTGGATAAAAAAATTCGAACCTGCTGTAACCCAGAATCCAATGACTAACAGAAGCTTTTTCATTGTAGATTATAGTGATTGTAAATTATTTAGGTAAAGAATCAAATTCAAAGAGATGCGTACCGATTAAAACGCATCTAATCTCATACTTCCACTCTTGTTGGCTCAAGGACAAAGTGACGTAATCCTTCCGCGTGCACGGAGATTGCTACCAGTACACATGCGCATGGAGAATCGGATTTAAAAAATCGATTATGCAATTTGAACGCCTTTTTTTAACGGATTGGAACGAAATTTGGGCACAGATCTATAATTAATGTTAGCAACCGTCATACCAATTTTTATTTATCTAAGCCAAAGGTTTAGGAGATATAATTTTTACAAGTATGCGACTATACAGACCGACAGACAGTCAACCCTTTGATGGATTTGGTTCAGACTTTGATACGGACCTGCATTCATGATGATAACACTGTGTACCGAATTTTACCCATCTAGCTATTCATGTTTTTGCGTTATAGTGTTCACATGACCGCGGGTTGACAGACTTCCTGTAGACGGATTTTGTCCAAAATTTGATAGAAACCTACAAATTATGTGTAAAGACACATAGCAAACTTCATCCCCATAGCTCTAATAGTTTTCGAGTTATCGTGTTCACAGACAGACATAATTCCAAAATTGCGTTTTTCGGTTTCAGGGAGATCTAAAACGTGGAGATTCGTCAAAATCGCGAGTTCGAATTTTTTGTCGGTTACAATACTTTCTCTTTGTATACTTCGTATACGAGAAAGTAAAAAACGCTTGGGCTACACGTGCAAATCTGTAGCATTTTCATGCCAACGGTGTACCTGCCAAGCGGACGTTTTGGAGAAAGTAGAGATCCGCTCTTATTTCTTAACTGATTTAATTAAACATTTTGCGTAATATTAATAATACATTAAAATACGAATTCGAACTTTTTTCCCTTTCGAAGTCTCTCGAAAATTAAGCTATTATATCGCTTGTTTTCCTGAAACCTGCTTCTGCCAATTATGTTTATGGATTTTAATCAGGCTTTTTAATACACAGCATAAATATTATATGAAAGATTTCACTTTAACTGTGTTCATTTATGTAGAAATTTACTTTTTAATTTGGAAACATATAGTTTTGTACAGAAGAAAACTTTTTGATGATAATTGTCAAAAGAAATATGGCTTTAAGTGGCAAATTTCAGTTCGGTGGTCGTCTTTTGATCGGTGATTTCACATTATGGTACACTTCAAAAATTATCGGACAGTTGTGCAGGATATCTTAACCAACCTCAAAATCCAAATAGAGTACAACCCCGTTTAAGCGATCTAAAGGCGGGAAAGCTGTTTCGGATGTTTTTTTTTTTCGGTTAAGCCATGAACATCTATTGCTATTTTGTATCTAATTACAGCATGTACTTCTAAAATGTTTTGAGTGTAAAACGAATTCAAAACTCTTTATAAGCTGCACTTATGTTCTTTTTTTAAAGTTAACCCTCCATCAGTATTCGCACCGGTGCGTTCGGGCTCAATGCTCCTGATAGGCTCAGGTAAACAATATCGTAATTAATATTGTTAATACCTATTAAATATAATTTTAGTATTCTAAAATTAATCTCTGACCTACTTGGGGAGGCTTAAAAGAAAAAAAATTAAGGATATCGTTGCAAGAAGGATATCGCCTTCGAGATTATTTCCGTGCAGTACAGTACGTGTTTTTTGGATTTCCGATTTCAGAGGTATTTCGGATAACCCGAGTTCGGTTCACCGGGGTTTTACTGTATGTGCCCATTAAAATTCACGGCGGTGCATGATAGCCTAAAATGTATTCAAGTTAATTACAGTTTCTTAGAAAACTTATTTGTTTGTTTATGATAGCTGGCAGTTAATTTATTGATTCAGTAACCTCGAAGGCCAAACCGTCTTGGCTATTCGCCCAAAGTGTTAAAAACAGGAAGTTATTCGTTTAGTAAATACTGAAAACTACGAAATAGATAGTATAACAAAGAAATAAGTTTATTTCGCATTAAAAATAAATAAGGGTACGACACTTTCCTTGAACGACAACTATCTAGCACTATCTGAAATAAATTTCGATTTGTGCCTGTAAATAAGACACGCGCCAACAAAACGTGGCGCTTGAAGAAGAATTAAATTTTTAGTACACATCTGTTTAAAAATTTCTACATCTGTATTAAAATGTAGGATTGTTTGTGCTTTATGCATATGTTGTTGTAGCCGGCTGAACATCGATGGCATTATTTGTTCCAAATTTTTGGATTGAATGTATCACCGTTACGGAAGGATTATTTTGAAATGATATTACAAGAATTGAAGGAGGGAAACAAAAGGAGAAAAATTTAATCTATTGACTGAATGAATATTGCCTTGTTCAGCACGAAGAAAAGCAGTGTATTGTTTAGCAACGGATTCGGAAACCCTCCGCGCTTTTGCGCATGCGCCGAGCGGAGTTATTTTCATCAAAATAGGGGGAAAGTGAAGAATAGAAGGGTGATGTTCACATTTTACTGAGCATGTTCTAACAAAGAACTCCGGAAATGCGCTCGTATGACTCATTGCCTGACACCCCTTTCCGGTGTAAAATCGTCCCAAAGTGGTAGTCTTGGAATCCGTTGCTGAACAGTATCTGGAAACGGGCAACGGAGTCAGTTTTACGGTGTTCTGGTTTGAATGAGAACCTACTATCTTGAAACGCGATTTAACAACCCTCATAAAAAAATTCTTTTCGTTAAAGTAGACAGTAAATTTCAAAGGTTTTTTTTTTTTAAAAATTTTACTATTACAAATAAGTCTTCTCTGGACCATGTCCGTGTATCATTCAAAACCTTTGTTGTGATTATCGCAGATACAGTGTCCGTGAATAGATTATTAACTCTTTTATCCTTTTTTTTATGAGCTGCATTACTTTTGTGATATTACTAAAAACGGTTGAATTATTAAATTTTTAAAGTTGTCTTTTTGCATTTCATGTTCAGTCAATTCAAATTGAGACAATCAAATTAAGTCCCTGTTCAAAGTAACGAAACATTTCTCATATGTTGCATTAGACGGGGTATTATTAGACTAATTGGGTATTGTATTCTTATACCTTATATATATTTTTTATTTCATACGATTATAATTTGTACTGCACATTTTCTTCTTATTTAAATAAAAACACAACAATAATTAGTTTTTCTGAACAAAAATTAAAACTATGATAAAAACTAAACTCACCGCCGTTATTCCCAAAGAAGAGAAGTTACCAGACGAGTGAAAAAAAGGAAAGAAAGTATTTGGAGAAAGTGCACTGGTGAGGAAAGGGTTACGTACGTTGAATATGTGTGTCACATCTTTCCTGCGTCGCGACGCGGAACGGCTCCTTTCCCGCCCATTGAAGCCCGTTTTCTGGCACTTGAGCAGTGGTCAGGCAGCTGTTCGGTCTAGGTTTCAGTGCTCACAACTGGCCTCGAACTGAAGTTTGTCCTATATTTTTCACTGTCTCATATCATATAAATTGCTAAAAAATGTGACCACGAGATTTTCATGGCTGTTGATGTTTTGAACCCCTGAGTCGGAAAAAGACCATTTTTAACATTATGGTAACTGAAGTTAATCTGGATTACTGATTTTTTTTCTCTCCAAAATTGAAGGTCTTAGCTAATGTTTTGATGAAAAAGCATCATAAATATGCAGTTGAGAAACTGTATCCTAGAATACAATTTCCCAACTGCTTTGAACTGCGAGATCTTTGTCTTTTAATTGTCTGAAAATGAATTTATTACATTTCCCACCCTTTTTGATGCATTTGACGAATAATTTCCTTTATAAATAGGTGTGTTTACTAGGAACGTTATCCAGATGAAAAATCAAAAAATCAAATATTTTTACTACTTAACTCTTTATATACAGTTTTATATAGCTGTGACCTATAAATTGCAAATTAATCCTGTCTATGATGGACCAAGTCTTACTCTCTGTATTTAGCGGACGTTCTTCTCTCTGGTGGTGGTGTTAATCTCTCTCTCAAACGCCGAGAATTGGTTACTGCTTTTCTTTTTATTAATTTCGGTCTCCACTTCGAAACTCTTCGAGAGGCATGACCATCCAATTAATTGGTTGCTCATGTTTCTGGATAGGCTTAGAGGGACGGCCATGGAAAAAGTTAATATTTCTGGGGTGGGTGGGTTATAACCAAAAAAATCCAATCATTTTTAATTATTGAACTTTCCGAAAATTTCGATATAATTTGAAATCCTTAAATCTTTTGTCCACCTTCCTTTAACTCGTTTGCTTAAATTCGTCAAATTGTTTTCTTTCACTGGTTCTTACGTTCATGTGGTTATTACGTTGCTATGCTTACCACAGTCTTTTTATTATTATTATTCATCCACCCTCCCCTCTGGAAATCACGTACTTGTCGTCAGTTATCACTTGAAAGTAAAAGCAGTTGTATTTAATGACCTCAAGAAATCCTAAAAAACCGCAGAATTGATCGTAACCGATGGCTAAGCAGTGACTGGAAATGGAGCTTCTGTTTTCCCGATACCCCTTTCCATCCGTTTTTCGAAACTCATCTTCCCTTGGGGATGTGAATGTCACGGTCGAGGGGTCGTCGAGCGGATGCGGTCTGTCCGTTCGTCCAACCGTTTCGTCGGATTAAGGCGGTAATCTGCGAGTAATGATGTCTCTCCATCCCCCTGGGGGAAGGGCTGGAACATTATTTAATAGAGATCGTTAACTTTGTCAACCACCCTGCTTTTGTTCGTGACGGTGTTGCAGAATCGTCATACACCTTGCATACAGAGATGACATGCTTCTTCTTCGGTGTTGCATACACTTGCCCTTTTGTGCAAATCGATTTTGTTTTAGTCGAAAAACTTTTTCTGAATAGGATTCTATGTGAAAATTATTAACTATTTTAATGTCCGCGAAGGCATGTGCTTCTATCATGGTGACATTGTAATGAAATATTGTCCCCAGCCTGTATTTTCGGCTGTTGGGTAGGAAAATGGAATGCTTGATAAATAAATTATTGATAGGAAGTAATCTTAGCTTTATTTGTGTAAAGGGCATTTGTTACTCAATTCTGTTTGAACCAATTTTTACACATCGCATACTGAATTTGTTTTGATATGCCAGGTTGCCTTTTTAATTATAATGAGTTTATGTTTATGAAGACTGACATGGTATTTTTTTTTTTTTAAATCTAGTTGCGTTACTCTTGTTACTGGTTACCAACGGCTAGCTCTAACTGTATAAATTCCAAACATCCATGTACTCGATATATGGCAGAAGTGTGGAGTCTTTGTTGGTCAATCCCAGACACATAAGAAAGTATTTATATGAAGTTTGGCTGATCAGGCACGTCATGCAAAATGCTTCCACTATTAAAAGTGAACCAAAGAGGCGTTACTTAATTACCTGTATGAAATATTTCTGAGTGCTAAAGAAAGAACAATTGGGTCATTACAATAATAGGAATGGCGAGAATCTGCTGGGAAGTCTTCTGAGAAGGGTTTCTCAGAAGGATGGTAACATTACTATTTTAAATAGCTTGTCAGTGCTAATGACAGGATAGAAACAGTATTAATTTACTAACACTTGGCACCGAAAATGCCTGTTTCTGGCCACTTTATTGTGCGTTTGATCATTGCAATGACTATACAACTGGAAGTAGTGAGCTGCATAGTGAATATTATCGGTAATGGGACAACTGCAACCGGTTGAGTTTCCTTTGATTTTAAAAATATATTGCTTTTAGAACTATTGTCACCTTAAAAAAAAAACTTTTTTTTTCATGGACATTTATTTCGATGCAGACGTATTAAGAAAAAGATTATTCCTTGAACAGCGCACGATCCATGAACGATGTAGTCGCGCAATATGGTTTTGTTTCTTACATAAATCCAGACAACAAGTGTCATGTGTAAGTAAGTGACGGTAAATTACCCCAGAGATGAATGCTTGGGTTATTGTACAGCAGCTACTAACTTTTTCCTCGATGTCATCCAGTACTGTTGAAGTGCCCCTACCGTAATCGTTCTATCGGCCGTGCAGGAAAAAACCTTGACTCGTCAGGGGATAAAAAAACAAATCAAAAACAATAAAAAAAAGTTCGTTAACTCTGCTGAGAGAGATAGAAGTGTTACGAAACACCTCAACACAATGGTGCTTAAAAAAGTCGGCGGTCGCTCTGAAGGTCGGTCTTGTCTAAAAGCATCGGCGTGACGCACTTGGTACTTGGAGACGCATGCGCCCGGGCGCCATTCTTGCCTTCACATTCAACTGAGCTATATTAGCATGCGGAAATCACTCACCAACGCCGAGATAGCTCCAAGTCCTTATCGAGAGCGAGTCCTGTGTCCATACAGATTAGGAACTGTGTAAATTTAAATTTCACTTCTGTCCAGGGTTCGGTTATCGCTGGTGCCGGAAGTGTGCGCTGCGACCCACTTAGTAATTTTCTCTGGAATGTCGTTTCTTGCTCAAGAAGTCACCCCGTTATCGTTCGTTACTGTTTGATTGACTCGTCTTCGCTTATAAACTGAAAAGAGAGCATGGTAGAGTCGGGCATTATCTCTTACACAAGCTTCTGTTGTGCTTGTACACAGTCTGTTGTGACTTGGTTGTGTATGTGAGTTGTTTCGATGTGGGGAGTGTATGAACGTTTTAAATCAGCTTATACTGTGATAATGAAGAGAAAGATTAAACTTTTCTAAACCAACATACATTTTTAAGCTTTCTACGACGAAGATTTTAAGGATGATGTCACCATTCATAATGGCAAAGAGTTCATTTCTTGTTGATGGTTTTTTTAATTGGAAAGTGGAGCCTGAACTGTATTCTAAAAAATGCAAATCATTTTGATAAACATATATGGTATGAATGAGACTAACATTGATTTCATGATGATAAGCGATTCCACAAAATATAATGAGGTCATTGTTTCAATGACTCATTGAAAACTTAAATGATAATCATCAATGACCATCTTAAAAACTCCATCACGAATTGAAGTCCCTTTCTCCGTCAACTTCTTTTCATAGATTTTATCAAGCAAATTTAACCACAAACTGCATTATAGTTTCAATAGTGTGAATTAATTTTGATACATTATTGTCTTCGCTTTCGAACTCCCTTTATGAATTTTTTTCTGTGGACACCTTTTTCCACGCACTCACTTTAAAAAGAAATATTTCGTAACAGAAACGCCTTAAAAATATGCCTACAGTTCTATTATTTCAAAATAATAGAATAATGGAGTTAAAAAATGGAAAATAGCTACACCGTAATTATATATTTCTTGCAGTATCAAGCTGTAAATTTAATACCTTTTTTTCTGCCTTTTATTGAATCTAGGTTTTTGTTTAGTTGTCGGCAGTGAATTATTAATTTGTTTCAACTTTTCCTAGGAAGGAAAAATTTTAATGACAAACAAACATTTATTCAACTGATTTTAATATGACTCGATACCCTTCTTCTTATTATTTACAGTTATACGCAAAAAATGAGCATTTTTATCCATACTGACCTGACAACGCTAAATACACCCCATTATGAAACTTAATATTTTCTCTGAATCAGGGATCGTATCTAAGCGTTTTTTGCATTTCTTCCCGTCGAACGCAAAACCCGTGTGCTGCTTTTGGTAACTGTTGTCGATTAGATAACGGTAAACTATATCAGCGGAGTGTTAGTTTACAAACTGGCTGCTGTTGTTATTAGTCGAATTAACTAAGAGAAGAACTTTACAAGTTAACTCTACCAGACCTGTTTATACTTAAACATATTTGCCGCTGTATATCGCTATGGATCCACTCTTTGTTCTTGTTTGAACTTAGACCGAGTTAACTTTATTTTGTTACATTGTACAAATTTGTTGCTCGTTATATTGTACAAAGCTCATAACAAGTAAACAACATTCGATGCCTGTATACCGAACCACCTCCCAATCATATTTTGGTGCTGATGTTTATTGTTATAGCCTCATTCAGGAGATGTAAATGAACGTGCTAAAAAAGTGTTTCACAATTTAAATTACGTTTTACGCGTGGAAAACATCAAGCATGTTTGGTCCGTTTATGTCCTTTGACTCTTTCGGAATCTCAAACGTGACTCTATTGTCTTTATCCTCCTCTAGTAACAGCCCGAAGATACGACTCCTATTACAAATTTCATGATAGTTGTTGAACTTTAACCCACGAATGCCACTCTCTTTCGACGTAGCCTTTTGAATCCAGAGTGGACTTCCATTAACGGTTGCCTTGTCCACCCAGTTTCTGGAGTGTTTGTGGGGAAGTGTGTCTTGACACACACTGGGTGAATGAGTGAAACTACAACTTCTGCGACCCACTCTCTTGTGCCACGAGAGATCTCTTCACGTGACGTAATCGGAATTGGGTCACACACACCGGGTTCTCCAAGAGGATCACACGAGACCTGCGACTGCCTTCCCAAGATGGCGTCCTCCACCAACCTTGAGAAGGTACACCTGGTTGCCCGAAGTTTTAGAATTCCATTTATTTATTCTTTTGGAACTGACGTATTTGATTGTCCTTTTTTTTTTACTTCCCTTTCCCATTCTTTTGGATTTCATATTGCTGTCATCTGGTGGCTCTGTCTAATTACTTTTTTGTGCAGCTATTCTGTTGAAGCTGTTCTTACTAATTGCACTTTTTTTCTCCCGTTCTTGTTCAAGTGCCTTTTGTAATTGTCAATTTGTGTTCTGCAATCTTTGCGTCCATTTCGTAATTTGCTAGAACTTTTTCCCCCTTCTGTTCTCAGCGTTCTAACATGTTTGAATCACGCCTATAAAAAGCGGAGGAAGAATGACATTTATATGTATATACGTAGTTAGTTGTGTTTAACAGGTTCTTCTCTTCTATGCTCTTATCTCGTTGTGAAGTTGAATGCCACGATGTCTCCTAAGTATACGAAGTCATCATGATGTGGCTTTTATTAAAGCAACATATTTGAAGCTAGTGGCCAATTATTTGGATGCCATTGCTCTCTTTTATGATCTATAGCATTTTGAGGTTTCAGTCAGCTAATTCTGCTTTTGATTTTTTTTTTTTAATTTTTAAAAATCTTCAAAACTTTCAGTACTGAAAATAATAGAGAATATAAAGCTCTATCTCCATCGTTTTGGATCTGGTCATGTTTTGTCAAATATCGTTGAGAAAATTTACAATGAAATGAAATAGAGTTGATATGCTTGTATCCAATTGTAATGCAACATTTCGTCAAAATAATGTGTAATTGAACAAAAAAAGAATTTAATATAAAATATTTTTGCGAACCCTTGAAGCACTTTTTTTTTTTTAGTTCGCAAACTGATATTTAAAAGCTTGCAAAGTAAAGGTCAAAGCAAAGTTTATTGACCGATCGCAGCTTAAAGATGTCTCAATGTTTGAGAAAGCTATAAAAAAACAGCCATAAAAGAGCTGCAACGGAATTCGACTGCTGTTTCAGAGAAATGTTTTCCCAGATTCAGAATGTGGCACAACAGCTTCAAGTTAAAATTCCTTTTATGCGCTAGTCCTCAGTGCTGTGAATCACAGTTTTTCATTAAAATTCAGGTGACTAATGAAGGATGGCGATAAATAATATTTCATAATATATTCCCATTCACAAATGGAAAAGTTTATAACAGAAATCTTAATTAAATTCGAATATCATCTTTCACATAATATTATTTGGGCGGAACACGTCAAATTTAAAAATACTTTTTTGATTTTCTCGGTGCTTGTCTCGTTATCAATTTGATTAACAGAAATTCGTCCAATGTAGCTTATGTCATTTTAGCAACACAGTACAAAAAAATTAACTCTAAATGTGTACGCCAGTAGCGAATCCAGGATTAGGGTCTGGGGGAGGACTGAGGTCATAAAAATTTTGTATCGTAGTGACGAATATCAAACCTCATGGCTTATATAAACAAAAACACTTTGACTTTACAGACATTCCTCTCCTGACAATAAGAATAATAAAGAACACTACAATACTTTCGATAATTTAATAAAAAATGCTATGAAATAACTAGCCAAAAAATGTTTTCGACCGCGCCAACGCTACAAGTACAAGTGGAATGACTAGAAAAGTAGGAAAATTTTCGAGCCTGTCAAGCCAGAAAGCAATGTTGTAAAGATTTTATTACTATTTTTTTAATGAAAATTAAGAGCAAATAGTTGCAGTGATTTTAAATTAAATCAAGAATTTTGGTTTAGCGCTGGGGGGGGGTGCAAGTCTGATAGCCCCTCCCCTGGATTCGCCACTGGTGTACGCAGATTACTTTTTAAGTTTTCGTGAATAAATTCGTTCCGAGAAAGCCCGATCTCAATCAGAGCTTACTGGACGTGCCGGGTTAATTACGATATGTAGACAGCCGGCTCTTTTAATTTTCAGTACTTCGGTAAAACCTGAAATATTTTTTTTTTTCCTGCTAGCTGAGATACTTTTATTTAAATAAAATTGTATATAAGTAAGTACACACACACACCCTGAAAATTGCTTTAGACTCCAAGAAGGAGAACTCTTCAAATAATTATTTTGTTTTTCTCTTAAATTTTCTTATGCAAATGGAAGGCTGTAGCAATTTTACTTTCTCTTCACTTTTCAAAAACATATTTTGATATGTTTTAAGGAATTAATTTGAAAGGCAAAATGAGCTAGAGTCTAAAATCAGGCTCATGCAGTTGCACTTCGTTATACTTCCAATTAAAAACACACACACACACACTGCTAATTGAAACAGTTATCTATTGGATGGTGTCATAAAATATCAGCAAGGAATTAATACAATTTTTTTTCCTCCGCATTAAGTACCTCACTAACAAACAAACCGCTTATTTGTGTTCTGCCTGATCGTTATGAATAATGCCTAATAAGTCGATATAAGCTAGCTATAAACTAGATATTTGACGCAACCGCGAGCAAATTTTCTGTAACATTATTGTCATTTTGCCAAATTTTGTCCCGGCAGTTTTGTGGAAGATAGCATATTATGTTTAAAATTTATGCAGCTGTGCCGACGCGCTGTTCAGTTTTTTCTTTGATCAAGAGAAAGAAGCATCTTTTCTTTGATAAAATAATAGAAAATTACAGAAGAGTTATTGAAAACCATTCTTGCATTTCGTCATAAGATTCAGGAATTATTGTACGCCTGGGCTGTGAGTTCATTTTAGTGTAAGCGTCCCATGAACTTAAGCATTTTGAAGCAACGCGAGGGCTATTTTGGGACGGACCTCATAATTTTGAACCACGGTCTGATGACGAGGACGACACCTGAGCTGGCACCCCCTCTCCAAACTTCCACACCACACCAGTGGGAGGACGTCTGGTCACTACGTATGATTTAACTTGCAACAGTCCCCATAAACTGGGGATCTTCGGTGGGTCGGGTTTCGAACCTGGAGCCCTCCGGTACAAAAGCCGCGACCTTACCACTAGGACACCGCAGCCTCGCATCATTCAAGTGGCCTTATGCTAGCAAATATCTGGGGGGTCCCTTGGTGAGTGCGGTTAATGAATCTGCAATCTACACCGCATATATCAAAATCACATTCATTAAAGTTTAGAATTAATTGCAATAATTATGACAAAACCTACAAGATATAACAATTTAAACATCATTTATTTTAAGGCGGTTGTGTATCTATATATTTCTTTCTATATCAAACTGTGTATAAAGAGTTAGGTAGTAATCAAGTAGACTAAACATGTATTTATTTTATTTTATTTTCCTAATCGATTGCCTGAAAACCAAGAATATTTTCTATCATAACAATATCATCAATAACTTTGTTGACAGGTTTAGTGATATAACTATCAATTTTTTTTACTGTTCAGGCATTCACCAGTCAACTGTCATGTTTGCATTTTTCGTTTTTATTTTCTTGTGTCCGGACACTTCTGTGGATTATCCTTACCGATCTTATCTGATGCTGGGTGAATCAAATTTAGGGCTACATTTTTTTTTTTTTTTTTTGTACTGTAATCGAAATTTTTTCAGTTAAGCTGCAAGAATTAAAGAATATTGTTCCGAGTATCTTGAGTGGAACTCGAGTGCTTTTTCATGTAATCGCGGGATTTTACCAGTCTTATTCCAGAAATTCTTAGAAAACCGTAAATATCTTAGAAGTTAATCGCGTCTGGTACCTATTAAATATATCTCTTAGCCAGGCTAAACCAAACTTTTGATTAGATGAAGTATGATTGATGGTCATGCTGGAATCTACACAAACCAACCTTTAACGACAATCGAAAGGCAGAAGTGTGGGAGAAAAGCGAGTGAATCTTTGATAAACTCACACAAACACTGGATTAGTCATGTAAATAAATAGAAGGGTTGACGAATTTTGTGTGCCAAGCCCAAGTCACACACATTGAACAAGGCCATTTTGAACAATCTTGGCGGCATTCCGAGTGCTCATCTTGAAAACAAACAGGCTATATCGAGATAGTTAGCTGTGTGTACTCTTTGTTCCAAGTACTTTGGAACTGATGTAAATTTGTGACACGAATATTTTGTCACTTATCATTTAGTTTTCCGTGAGTTAAGCAAGCAAGCGTTAGTGCATTAGGAATAATACTTAATATTTTTTTCGATTGTCTCTATTTTAAAACATTGTCTCGGCTTTAGTAGTTGCATCGGACAGAGTGTAGTTTGCTGTACCAACAAAGCTTTGCCACAGCCTTGATGACTGTATAATTGAGAGTGAATTTTGGGTGCCAACTATTTTAATTGTGTGAGTATTCATATTTATTGGTTGCATTTAAAATAACGACAGATGATCGGCAGCCATTTGCTTGCCGTGAAAAATATTTAAATTTTCTAAGTAATGATCAGAAAGGCATAAATAAAATCTGATAATGCGTTTTAGAGCATAATATTAAAAATATTTGTGAAATATATTTTTTTATACGCTTATAAAATTAGATAAATATATTTGAATACCTCATCACCAGAATTAATTAATTGTGTAATACATTTCTGTGCACAGTAGTCTTTCGTTTTGAAAAATTGTTTTTGATTGTTGTTGATTTTAATAAAACTTTGCGACTTTGTCACTTTTTTTCTGCTAAAATTAAGTAGGCATGTTGTATTCTCATTTCATTTTAAAGCATTTTACATTGTTTTGACGTGAAATACTCTTGGATATGTAGAAAAATTAGAAAGCCTGACTAATGGATACTTTCTGTCTTCTAGTTGTATATCCTTCGTTTTTTTCTTTATTATTATTATTATTTTCGTGGATGTCTATAAAACTGATGTTTAATTCGGAAGACGAAACAGGATGTAGAAACGAAAGTGGGTTGCGAAAAAAAAATTATTTCCCCCCATCCCCTTTTATCGTGATTTAAATAAATAAAATATATTTGTATAGGATTCTCCAATGTATCGAAAAGGGGGTACCAATTTCCCCAATCAAATCTGCGGAAAGGGTGTCAAGGCTGTTTCGGGATCCAAAAAAAGGTAAATATTGTTCCCACTGAGCCCTTCTCTGGGTTGCCCAGTTGACGTGGGAAAAGGCGACCTCTTCGTCTTGGAACCCCCCCTCTCCGAAGAAAACGGAAGCCGATTGTGTCGTTCGTCCTTGCCTTTCGGTGTGAACGGAGAACCCTAAAAAGCAACCTTGATCCTTGTGCCCCACTGAACTGATGCTGCAGATGCTTCCTCACGTGGCCCCTAGATGGCGCTGTTTCGAGGTCGATTCCTCTCGCTGCCACTCCGAGTTGATGGTGGCCCGCTCACTACAGCCGCTTAATTCCGAGCGAATGGAGGACACAGATTGAAGTGCTGTTGTGTGTTATCGCTCCCTCTGTTGTTTGTGGATATAGGTTACGATTGCTAACGACTCCTCCGAGTTGCTTTCTGCCGTCTACTCTTATTCTGTGTGGATTATTGTTGCTGTGTTTTCATCGCAACTTGTGAAATGTGCACCTTTCGTTTGGAATAACCACAAACAAAAATGGATACTTTGATATACACGGTAAGCTTGCTGTCTTTTACCTGATCTGGGTGTTTTTTTTAAAAAATAATTATACCATTTTCTGTTTAGACGTAGAAATATTTATGGGGAATTTTTATGTATTGGTCAGAATGGGGAAAGAAAAAAAACACACCCGAAGACATTTAATGACGGGGAAATAAGGTTAATGTATTAGTAGGTCAGTCGTGCCGTGGCTTCCGCTGTCTTTCGTAATTTTTGTTCTTGTTCCCCCGGCTCTAAAACAACAACAATAATACTGTATCCTGTTCGTGTAGTTATCGGAGATTATGTTTGTTCTAATTACTGTGCGCTTTTGCTCGGTTATAGATAGTCAGTAAGTCACCGAATTTATCACGGTGTAGTTGATGAGATGTAGGTGTTTTAAGTTGGGGACTTATTAAAGTAATTATTTACGAAGGTCATCTGAAAGAACTGGGAAGATTTTTCGCCGAGTCTGTATACAACCATGCCCTTGAAATGGTTTAGTATTTGTAGGTCATTATTTGAATATTACGGCAGACTGGTTGTGTACGTCTTTATGGGTATTCACGAAATGGAGTAGATTATTAATTTTTTATGTATTTTATATTATACTATATTTTGAAGGTGCATTTTAAAAATCTAAATTGCATAGGCAATTGAAATTTGTTTCTGTATGTATATCGGATCATTAAATAATAATTTCTAATAAATTTTGTGCGAAAGTTAATAAATTTATAGCTTTTAAAAATAAATTTTCCCTCCTCCCCTAAACACAATGGTTATAATATCTGCACTCCCTAGCGGTTCAATTGATATCTAAACTAACCTTAAAATAAATTGCGCTGTTATTCGGTTCACTAACATTGTTTTCGAAAATGTTGGGGGGGGGGGCTGTATACTCGATTCAGCTATTCGTACTATTTCACTAGCAATCCAAGATACGACAAATAGGATCTTATAAAATTAAATTATGTTTTTATTATTTACTTTAATCAGAATACGAACAACATTTATTAAAATGTAGCATTTTATTATTCTTTGGATCAATTTTTCACAATGAAATGCATTGTGAAGAATTGTTTATTAAATATGTCGAATGATTCAATGATTCCCCCCACTGAATATACTGTATGTCACAAAAAATATGCTCCTTATCTTTGTCGTAATCTTATTTCGTGGTCATTCGATTTCGTTTATGATTTCCCGGTGATGTTCGAGACAGTGTCCATTTCATCTTTTGGTGCCACGTTCTTTGAAACCTGTTGCACCTATATTAGTATAGCAGTCAAAACTGAGAATTACAAACTAATAGTTTCGACTTTGAGTTAGAACAATATATATGGAGGATATTTTTCATGAAATTGGTCCAAAAATGTTAATTCTAATAAATAACTGATATAAAATAGAATACAAAATATTATTGATAGAAATTCTTAATTACTGAATTTTTTGTGTTGTCCGCTTCTGTGCTAAATTTTCTCACCGCATTCCGTGGCCCACCTTACTTATTGTAGTCTTAAGATATGATATAGAAAAACCAGTTTTGTAAGATCACTATATATAGTAAAAAATATGCGAAAACTGAACTTAACCCCCCCCCCCCTTTTGTTGGTGTTTATTGGAGTTGTTATGTATCGACAATTCGTTTTTCGCTGTTTGAAATAAACTTTTGCATAGCGTTTTTGGATATGCGTTATTGATCTCAAGTTTGTTGAAGTTTCTGGATTCTGACACCAGGGAGCACTGCTGTCAAATTCTTCTTAACGTCTTGCTGTCTACATTCACTAAAAAAAACATTAAAAACTGACCAATGCTATCCGTTGCGTTAACTCTTCCGAAATAAATATGTTCGCTTTTAAACTAACGTGTCTCACAGTGTTAATAATCTAATCTCTTATGGGAAAAAATTGCATCTAAGTGAGAGATATGTATTGTTGAAAATTGCATCTAAGTGAGAGATATGTATTGTTGATTTTTAGTGTTGACCCTGATGTTTTAGGAATCATGAAATTGCTTCAAATTTCTTGAATGCTTATTAATTACACTTTATGTATTTATTGCTTAATGCATTGCTGTAGAGTACGACTGTAAGGAAAAGTTCGCATTCGGGTCATTAGACAAGGATATTTTGATCTTCTACAAGGGCATTGTCATTTTCGTCGTTCAGCTTTTCATGATTTCACAATTTGGTCGTCGAAAGTTGATTAAAGGACATCGTACTGAGTAGCTTTTTCCGTTTATATGCAAATGAACAATCGGGCTTATGCCGGAGTCTTCCTTTTCAATATTCCGAGTCATAATTATTACTAATGCAGGTTTCTCGAATCTTACTTTGTTCATTATCATTGCCTTGCTTATAGATTAATCATCTCTTTCCATTAGTGTTGGAATTGGAATTTGTTTTCGGAATTGTGTTTTTACTTGGGTCAGACATGAAATAATTAATTTAAATCTCGTTCTTAGCAAATTCTGATCTCTAAACAGTTTTATAAATGGAACGGGAAGACATAATAGATTTTTCTCTTTATACCGCCAAATATGACCAAAGGGTCACGGGCGCCACTTATTTTTGCTACGCCACTGAGCGCCGTGGTACTTTCGGATTGTTAATGACGACTTATAGTATTAAATGATGGTCGATGTTTCTTATGAATTCAGCAGTCTTTCATGTCAGTCACACGGATTGAGGAGAGCTGTAAACATATCATTGATCTCTTAGGTCTTTACCAGTGGCTATCGATAAAAATTGAATATCGTAATGTTTCCTCACTGCTATTGTCCAGTCAGTTTTTCTTGAGCAAGTTTCATGACAATTATGTTATAAATTTAGTTTTGATTCAATGGTCTCGGTTTGGTTCTAGAACTCTTTTATGTATCAAATCAATTGGCCTCAACCGATGACTGATTTTTTAACTTTAAATATCAACGTTTCCTTTGGAGGTATTTCATACTTTTATTTAAATAACTAGAAAATCACCCGCCATGGTATGACGGGTGCAAGTTGCCTCTTCATTCGAGAGATTTCCCGTCAAATTTGACGTGTTTAAATAGATATGCGATATATATGCGAGACAAATGTTTAACATTAATTGAAAACAAATAAAATAAACATATGTTTTATGACAGGAAATTATTTTTTTATTTACATATTATTTACATATTTCTTTGTTCAAAAAACCTCTTGGTAAACAACATTCCGTGTGAAGTATTTTTCGTTGTTTAACAATTTTATTATAATTCAATAACCATGAAATTCTCAGCTTGTCAAACGTAAGTCAAAAGTTAAAATTTTCAAAGGAGTTCTTTTTCGAAATTCTAATCAAAACAAAGCACTTCTCTGCTCGTCAAACGTTGCCAAAAAATATTATCAAATTATGTTATCACGATTGAAATAAATATTCAGATGCATCGTGGCGTCCAAACTATGTCACGTGCATGATATACCACTGACGTAATTTACTACTTTCTATTATAAAATGGAAATTAATTCGAAATATATGATTAATAGAATTTAAAATTTCTCGGGAACTATTGATCATAGCGAGATAAAATTTATATCAATCGATAGAAAATTTTATTTCACTATTTTAGAGCTATTGAATTTGAAATTAGAACGACAATTACTCTTTTAAATTTAAAGTGACTGAAATTTAGGTTCTCTAACAATGAAATAATGCTGTTTAACGTATCGCAGTGCTATGGCGCGAGTTTTATTGTTGATGACGTCAGAGCGTTACCGAGAGATCTGGGCTATTATATTAGTAATTCCACAACGAAAATAGTCTTTGTTTTTGTGTTTGTCTGCGCTGATAATTACTCTTATGTGTGTTGTTGTTACATTTACGCAACATCAGTTTACTCGTACCTTATCTAGCATTAGAGTTAAATACCAAGTGCAGTCGAATTCGCTTTGGGCATCATTCGATCCCAGGCGAAAATATCTGTCCTTGCATTTGAATAGGTCTCTGCCCTATCTATCTGTATTATCTGCGTGGTAAAAACAAATGTGCAACAGTGTCATCTTTGGACGCAGACTTAACCTTGGGGAGATAAGATAAGGGAAGCCTCCCCTCCTGCCGAAAAATCGAAGAATTTGTTCCATTGACACTATTATCTGTTTTCTTTTATAGGCCGTTGACACCGATCCACTCATGTGCTTTGCACAAGATTGTGTAATCGCCCTGCGATTCTCTGGATGGGAAAGGGTTGAAAGGGCCTCTCTGCAGATAAGCTTATCGGTTGAAGCGGTGTTTATCTTTTCAGTTAATTAATGACGTGCCTTCCTTGTTTGGCACCAAATTCGGAGAGCTGTCGTCTAATTAATTTCGATACGAAATAAATTAACGAACTTGCATTTTAATTGGGTTTCGATCTATGCAAATAAAATGGAAACTGACATTTTTGCTTTAACATAATTTAAACGGAAATGAACGATTTTAGACAATTTTTGTTGTGTGTGTTTAATCTTTGAAATATCCTTTCGTCCATTTTCAGCATATTTAAATTGTCGGTATTTAGGATGATTTTGGGTCTTGATGTACACATTTTTTTCCCTTAAGCGTAATTAACAGCATTCACCAACAGGTACTTCCAGCTGTAGAAATAATTTCATATGCAAATTTTCGAGTGATTCCCAACCTGACTGGCAAATGTTTGCTAAATTAGACACCCCGAACTTAACCAACTCTTATTTTCATAGTATGAGGTAAAGATTCCGTATTTATAATGGTGCAAAAATAAAAATCTTAACGGTTTCAAATCTGTGACTCTTTCCAACTATATATTCGATCGTCGTAGTCATTATAATTATATATAATTTTTTAAAACCGGCATGAGTTTTGACGCTTTTATTAAACATTTTGTTGTGTATTGTTATAGTAACTTGGTCATTATCAAATAAGCTATGGGCTGAGGGCCAATTAAAGCTTAGGCACATGCCAGGGGGCTCTAAAATGGAAGGCGATTTTTTTCCCCTTCGTTAATATTAAATGCTCAAATTATGGGTATCTAGGTACATAACGTATATCTCTTTCACTTTAATAAATATAAGAGTAATCAGGGCACAGATTAAGATATAAATTTAAATCGTTAATTTGTAAATTTTTAATGAGACTTTAATTTAATTGATACTAATTATAAAAATTTAAGACTTCAGTATAAGCGATATATAAATTATAGCGATATAAAATGTTTTCAAAATGCGGACATAAATTTCGCCGTCTTGTACCCTAAACCAGCTTAATTCACCCCATTGTAGTCCGTGGCTTTGGTTTGCCTCTTTTAACTCGTACATTAAAAGTTTAAAACTAGAGTTAACTAGTTTTTAAGTTTTAATTATTTAAAGCCACACGTATAGGACCACATAAATTATTACATCAGTGTTTCCCAAAGCGGGGCCCACGCTCCCCATAGGGGGCCAATTTGAAAGTGAAAAAAAAAAAAAATCGGTTGGATATAACTCAGCGGGAAGATTTGAGAATGAATCTAATTAAATTGGATCCTAACATAAAATCTCTCTGCAGCAAGTACAATGATCTCAATAAATTTAAATAATTACTATTAATTAAAAAAATATAGAAAAGTTTTCATTGAAATTATTTCGTATTTAAATTTCAGTTCCTCATTATATATTTTAAAAATTTACTTACAGTGTTTTTCAGCAATTTCCTAGTGATATCTCCCTAAAACTTACCATTTAAATCTCTTCAGTGAACAATTCAATTTTTGAATATTAAAAATTATGTATATGTTACTTGGGGCATAAGAATTTTAGAAAGGCTTAGGTAGGTCATGGCATAAAAAGGTTGGGAAACACGCTATTATATATATGTTGGGCCATTTGAATTGGAATTGAATGCTGAAATGCAACGATCTTCGTTATCTTCGGCTTTTCGGTGTGTGACGGGGTTAATGAAAAAAAGTGAAGGATTTGAAAGTGTTCCAGACTGAGTTGTTTATCTTCGATACCCATCTCTCATCCGTTGCGCCAGGGAAAGAATTTGGCGTTCGTCTCGAATTCCAGAAGCACGGCCGAGGTTCTTATTTTTATCACGTTTATTACAAAACAAACTTCGGGTTATCGATCGACTGTGAGAAAGAATTCTGATTTTTGATTCTTCGAAATTTAAGCAATCTATCATTCTTATCCTGAGTACCAGTTTGAAAAAAAAAGTTCAATTTAAGTTTCTGCCTTGAACTTGTGCAAGTCGGAGTAGATATTGATGACCTAGTATTGCATCGCCAAGTCGGCAAAGCTTTGGAAGGTAAAATCAGTTTTTGTTTTATTGCTTCGAGTTTCTGATTCAATTATTTGTTAATTTTTGATGTAGCGGTATAAATCGACACATTTAATTGCTTTTTAAGATTTCTTGATTTTAATTCTGACAAAAGCGAGTACGTTTGCTTAACCCTTTATATCTCGACAGTACTTAAAAGTATCACTTAAATCACGCTTATACCTTCGCAATACGTCCATCTTTCCTGATGCTATTCGCAAGGACACGTAGCATGCAGTTCCAATTGATGGCAGCTGAAGGCAGAAATTAACATTTTCTAATTATTAATTAAGTTATTTTATTTAATTAAAAAAGTTTTTCGCTCTTTCCTGGAACTATTCTGTTGCAAAACGTGTCTAATGATGCAAAATTAAAATTCAAAAGTTGCTGGTAAATTAATTCGGTAAATAAAGGGTTAAGTGACTTTTGCAAACATTTTTTTAAAAAACGTGAATTGAACTGAAGTTACACTAGTAGTATATTTCAGGCTGGTTGAAATATGCGTTCGCCTCATCCCACAGTTTTTGCCATTTTCAAGTTTTGCTGTGTTCAGTGCGTATCTTACAGATGGGACGTGCGCAAAGTTTTGATTTGGAATTTACAGTTACAAATGCGATTCTTAAATCATCGAATGCATTTTCTGGTATTCTTTTACTGTTTTACGTGCCCTGCCCTCGTGCTATATTATGCGCAGTGAACTTACGCACATGCGTAGCTGGGTATTACCCTTTACCCTGTTTTCACCTTAATTTGCATCTATTATATCGAAACTAAGCATATGTTCAGTTATATTTAAATTTTTCCCCCTTGCACTGGAGTCTCAAAGAAATATTTACATAAATATAAGGATATATTTATGTATTTTTCGTTATTCATATCGGCTGTAATGAATAGTTAATAGTTAAATACTCTAAATGATTTTTCAATTCACACTACAAGAGAGAAAAGCTTGTGATACCATAATTATGTTAATTATTCATTTAATCTACGTTTCATCTAATACTTTAAATCGCGTATTGTCACAAACTCCCCGATCTAGATAACGGTCTTTTATTTATAGAGAAATTTTTAAAGCTTTGGCCGTCAAAAAATCGAACTAATTGGTGCCTAGAAAATTTATGGAGCGAATGAGAGAGAAAAACTTACCAAGGGGAAAAAATCACTGCTAGAAATTTGCCATTTAATTTCCAGACTGTCGTCTTTAAGTGCGGTCGTTAGGAAGGTAGAGAGAGAGGAGTGAATTTCCTTGACCCCAATCATCGGCACTTCTCCAAGCATTGCGCACTATTCAGGGGCAAAACTAATTGAGATTCTGTATTTCCTTGTTGGCTGACAAAAAATTATTTCCATCTCTGTTTTATTGACCTGTCGCATTCTGAAAGCACGTTCCTGTGCGTGCTTGTGAATTAAACTGTCATATATGGAGGGTTCTTACTCAAAGTGAATTAAGTCCGTGTTTTGCCTATTTTGCAATAATGCTGTCATTGTAGTCTAGAAATGTTATATTTTCTGTGTAATGAAGATTCGAGTCCATAGTTCAATTTGTATCTACCAGGCAGCAATAAGTACACTGTTATTTTAAATGTAGCTAATTAACTTTGAGATTTGTTTCTTTAGAAATGAATCTCATGGACTAGTTCACTTTAATTCTGAATCTCCCATATGTTACCCAAGAAGCAGATTATTCACCCTAAGGCACTCTCAGTAGAATTCGGTGCACGATATACTAAGCAATTGATCACAGGGGAAAAAAATATGAGGATAATAGCATTTGCAAATAGGCAGGAGTAAAACTTATAGATCTATTTTAGAAGTTAATGCGAGAAAGGTCGACTTTTGTGTTAGAGATAATTCGATCAGGTACGTAGGAAATCTTTTCTTCACATTTAAACTATATATCATTCCTTGGGGTTTTATAACTGTTCTTGAAGTTTTGGCATTTGGTTATTCAGGTGTGTGTTTTAAATGACGTGAAGCATTAAATGTTTTATACTGTGTGCTTGGCGCAGCATAGCCTTACTCAGCTTTTTGTCATGAAACTAATCATTAAAAAATGGAATTTAAAATTTTGAAAGCTATTTTAATGGCCAGGTGTTGATTAAATTATCCTTATGTTAATGCAGAAGTTGGCGTTAAACTAGGAAAGAGTGTGAAAGAGGCATTTCGAAGTTGTTACTTGAGGGAACTACAGAAAGATTCGGCTCGAAGGTTGTATATAAATTGGTAAAAAGATTTTTTGAAATGCAAGGATATAAAATACATTTAAATTTTATGGATCCGTGATTGCAAAAATCACAAAGTGGAATGAAGCGAAACTTAGTTTCTGCTGGTAATTATTCCAAATCTGTTTAGTATTTCAACAGCTGGGCATTGCGTGTATAAGATAATGATATTGTTTATATACCATTGAAATAAGGCCCCACTTTCCCTTTGCAATGTGTTTATTATTTATATTTCAATGCTTTTTCGAATGGTTAAATGTTCCAAAGTGTCTGAAACTGAAACTGTAATTTGCTTTTTACGGCTGTTTATTTTGCGATATCTTCGTAATCTTTCGGGAATAATGTGGTTAAAGTTAAACTTGTTATCTTTTGGGAATTATGCGGGTAAAGTTAAACTTGTTGGGCAATAAAAGCGTGTTACCAGAATAAAGTCTTTGTGTCTTGATTTTTGCACGTTTTGACTTTTATCATAATCTGTGGTTGTTAATCAGATTTCTATGGAAATTTTTGACCGCGTGATTTAAAACATCGTAGATTTTTGTTTTCTGTGAAAACTGAACCGCATAGTTGCCAATTCTACAAAAAGAATATTTTATTAGGATTTTCTTAATTGCATGCATATTCAATGAGAATTTTTTCGCACTATTCTTTTAATTCAGTTGGTGTTACTACAGATTACTGTAAAATATTTACTTGAGGCTGATGCGAAATTATTAATAATCTTATTTAACTAAATATTTGTTCTTTATTGTTGATTTCAAATGAAGAGACGTCGGAAGTCGCTACTTATGCTTAATGTCTGGTGGCTTTTATTCTGATAATTACTTAAATGTTTCATTCCAGAGATTCATTTACACTATTAATACGATAGTTCGAAAAATTAGATTCACAAAATTTTGTATCAAATCATTCTATAACAGAAATTCCCCCGCTTCAAATTATCTCCTCAACTCGGATAAGTTTCCGCTAGGCTGGAAGATTTTTTCCTGTTTTAATGGAGAGTCACCAGACAATTGGCATCGATTTACAGTCCAAAATTGTACCAATTTATGAGAGCCATCCATTTGAGAAGATTTGATGGAAGAAAGTGCGAGAAAAGGCCTGCGCTTTCCTCATCCATTTTTCATTTCGTTGAAACATCTTCTCTTGGCCGAGTGACATTGAAACCGAACTCTGGTTTTGCGGATTTGTGTAACGGCGAACAATAAAAGAAAGGAATTTTCCTTTCTTAAGGGAAAGCAAGTCGGAAACGCCTCACTTATTTTCGCGCCAATGTCTTTTGTTACACTCTGTTTCGCTTCCACCTTCTGAGGATTTTCTTTTCGGGTTTTTTCGACCGTATATACATTTTCTTATATCCACCATCTTTTTTTCCAACACTGTCCATTCGTTTGACTATCAAAAGCCAGTGAATAGAATTTGCTTAGAAATATTTCCACATTCATTATCGAAGTTTCTCTCCACTTGGAACTGTTATCAAAGAATTGAGTGCTTTGTATTTCCGTCTCCTCCGCCCCCTATTTTTATGTTCGAAACCACTGAAGTGTCGTTTCATTCATTCACACATTCTGATTCCTTTCGAATACTTTGTTAAAATATACTTATTTATTTCATTCTGTTTTTCCTCGCGTTATCTATTCTAAACGAAATTTTTTATGTTGCTCCTTTGCTAATTTCATGTTTTTTCTTGAAGAACGATGAATTTTTCTTATTGGCATTCGTCGCGATTTTAAGACTCCTAGTGGTGCGAAACAATATGCAGACAAAAGAACAAAGGAATACGATTCCTGAAGAATTATTCAAGTTTACTCTAAAAGGAAATATGATGAATATTTGGAGTATTTTTTTTTTTGTATGTACTTCTTATTATCGTGAAACTATGTAGATAAAAAGGGAAATTTCTTTATAAAAATGTGATATTTAAATTAAGATCAATGTTATTAAATCGTATGTAAAACAATACAGCGTGTTTGCTGAACTTTCCCCGTTTCCAGATTTGAAATTAACCATTCGTTAGTTGTAATATCTAATAGATACATTTGCAGCCTGCATCTGTTGGATGTTTTTTTATCATCACAATTTGAATCTTTCTTACAGAATACCCACTTAAATTCTCATTAGGACTAATTGATATAGTTATAAAGAAAAAATTATTAAAACCGTATGAAGATATCATAGATATATTTTATATCCACGAGGCGCATTGCGGCCATTTAAGGTTGAAAATGATAGCGAATAATGGAGGGTTAAAATTATTATTATAAGTTTTATTCACAGGAAAGTCGCATTTGCAAGAAATGTAAATCTTCATTGACAATAGTAGACACATTTTTAAGGTGCGAATGTAGGACTGGTTAGCCAGTGGCCACGGTGTCGTACTTCTTTAGATAGGAACCCAAATCCGTGAGGTCTGGCTAAGAAATGGAATAAGTCTGGAGGCACCACACAGCGAAAACTATTGAAAACTTCTTGATCTAATGAAGTCACCTCAATAACGTGACAGATAGAGGTGGCCTCCGTCCAGGCACGAAATGAACGAGTAGCTTTTCTCTTAAGAGCCATTAAACGGCACCCTCAATTGGGCTGGTGCTTATGGGAGACACTTTTGAACGCGCCGTTCCATATTTCAAGAAGTGTCAATCTCAGTTCGTCCCCCCTCCTTTCCCGTGCCCTACATCCATGCAGGTCAGGCGACTGCCGGGGGCACCGACGTCACAAATGCTATTATGCAACGCGTGACGTCAGCACGTGACATGTTTCGGTTTTCGGACGGCTTTCTTTTTCATTTTTGTTCTTTCTTCCCCCTCACGCGCGCCGTGCCTTTGTTTATGTGTACGATGGTGTTTTTCTTTTTTGCCTTAATGCCTCCCGAACTAACTAATTGTAGACGTGCTGTGTTCCTTTTAATGGATCTCGAAGATCTGATTTCCATGTCTGCCGGAAAAAGAAAACTCAACGCTTTCGCGTGAACTCGGTGGTTGTGAGTCAGGGACAAGGCGTTGAGGGTGTGCCGCATTCCGACACGCGGTCTAATCCCTTTTGGTCGACCCTAAATCTCACGATTTATAGGCGAAAGTGTTTTTCAGCACGTGGCATTCGGTTTGTCGTTTTAGAGGGACTAAATTAAATGCTCCGCAGTTTGAGAATCATTTTCTCAAATATTATATTAAGTCCATGTCTAATTTCTAAAGTTTCTTTTATAGCCTTTAGTAAATAGGTTTTTGAAATGTTTTAAACGAATTCGGAATGAATAATCAAGTGGGTTCTGTTCTAAAATTTAATTAATTAAGAGAATTATTCTGTAGAAGACGATGTGCTGTGTAGACTTTTGAATTTAAGAATTTGTTCAAAATTATTTGAAT
Organism: Araneus ventricosus; assembly: GCA_013235015.1. Taxonomy (NCBI): domain Eukaryota; kingdom Metazoa; phylum Arthropoda; class Arachnida; order Araneae; family Araneidae; genus Araneus; species Araneus ventricosus. The sequence continues at coordinate 4,839,619 of BGPR01000010.1, read as the reverse complement.
TCTAAATTATTCCTTTCAGCCTTGTTTTGCTAAATTGGAATTCAAGTTTTTTTTTTCATTTTGTTAATAATTGAACAAAATCTGATGTAGCTATAAATATGTTGATATTTTTTATTAATTCGAAAATGTTTTTCCTTAAATTGAGTCTTAAAAGATAAGTAATTATTAGTGTTCAAAAACAAGTTAGTAAGCTATGCGTTTAAAGTCGAAATAATTATTAGGTATTTATCTTTTCCAATGTTGTTTGCATTCGAAAATGATTTGATCGGAAGCTGAATTCATATCCTTTCGTCAGTGATGTGAAGATTTTTCCTCTCTGACATAGATGAGCCTACATACATGACATACTTTTGCCAGAATAGTGATTCGAAACAGCGGTCCTTCTAACTTAAATCATGCATTAAAACCACGTTTAAGTAGAATTTCTGGAACTTGAGCAGGGCGGGAAACTATGATCTTAGTTGCGTAATAAACACTCACAGTAAATTGCACTTACGTTCGACAACTGGATTTACCCACAGCACTAAGAAATAGGGAAAATCGCTCTCGCCTACAGGGTCTTAAAACAATAACTTCGAAAGAATTAATCATTTAAACTTTTGGAAATCTTCTCAGCAGGTGTGCAGTAGTGAATTGTACTCGTAAGGTCCTATGTTTCGGTGACTAAGGGAATTTGGTTTATATATTGTTGAACCATCGTGTAAAAATGTACGCCTTATTTTGCCAATGTATTGTAGAAGTCTGTCGCCATTCGCTGTTTCTTGGTCATTAGCCTCCATCGAAGCTAATGACAGCAACACTTACTGAAATCTGGAGATTAGAACTGAATATAAAGCCAAATATACGACCAAGTTAGACGATCTAATCAGTAGGCCTTTCAAGCGTGCATCTTTCGGCAATTCATTTGAATGTTTTCGTCCTTTCAGGGTCAGTAGCAGCGCGTGTGTGCTCTCAGAAGACAACTTTCGGCTATCACTTGCAGCAGCTGCTTCGTTATCTCGTCCTTCATAAGAGGACCAGCAGAAGTACTACTGGTCATTTACTTTTGTCTGCAGATACATAATTAACCGTTCCTCCAAGACCTAAAAATACTGTTGTTAAAATGTTGCGAACTCAACTGTTCGAAGGACTGTGAATTTTAATATTGGCGTGTTAGGATTTCGTTGGTAAACATTACGTTTTGAGCCTCCATAATGGGCTCCTTGGACGATTTCGCTGTTTATTAAAGGTCTTTGGAGCCATGCTGTTCACGCAGAACACGAAAAATCTCATTTTACGTCGCAATTGCATAAATGTGTTGATTACGTTTGATATCGGAGCAGTGCTGTATATTCATATTTTATGCTTAGACCGCTGGTGCGAATGTAACATTTTAATTAACAATAATACAAACATTTTTCTTTATAAAATTTCAGTTTTAAAATTGGGGGGGGGATGCATTGCGACAAGAAAATCCTTTCCCGGGAAACTAAAATACAGAAGCCTATTTCGTATCGGGGCTGCATGTACGTGAACTCTCCACATTTTAAACATAAGTTTATTCAAATATTTTTAGCAGTAATGAATTATATTGGCATACAAATCGAGATTAGGATGAAAATGTCTATTATTAATGTTTTAAACGATATGTTACAGATTAAAACTAAATAATAATAATAAACTATTATTAATTGTCTTGTTTCTTTCCCATTATTCACATGATCCCATCCCCACGTGAAGATGACTTAAATAATGGTAATAATGATCATTATGACTTTTTTCCACTTCGATTTTTAGATGCTTATTTCCCATCTTAATTTTTAGTTATAATTTTATTGTTAAATAAAGATATTTTGATATTTGAAAAGACGAAGGATTATGAGGACTACTGGACTATAGAATTGGACTATTAGATGCTCATAGGAATTCAACAGATTAATTTTATTTATAATGTTTATTTCGATATCTGCGCCTATCTTATCTGCATCCCTACCATTTCTCATAGTAGACGTAATCTGTCCGATTTTTATCGCAGCAAAAACCGCTGCAATATTTATTGTTAGACAGTCATTCTTAATTTACGTGAGACCCTCCTGTGTTACAGTTTTAGAAATCAACCCAGTTTTGTGAGATTTGTGTATGCTATTAAAAATTACGACCGGTATGTTAAATGTTGACGTGCGTCCTACCATTCGAGATGAAGCTTCGGAAAATTGAGGTCACATGAAATAGACGCGAACTGAAAAGGGGGGGGGGGAGATCGCCCTAGAGCAGTTCCTTTCCCCGCTCCCATCATTCACAGGCTTCGTTTAGGGTTGCCAGAAATCGTTCTCTCACCCGAGAATTTCGCCAAATGAGTCGCCGAGCCTTCTATTAGATGTCTCGGTTTCAGTAGTTTTAACTGTAATCTCAGCTCTTTAGAGAAATAAAGGATAGTCGATTTGTAACTTGAAAAAATAACTTGATTGAAATAATATAGTGAATAATGATCAGTAAAGTATGCATGAAAGTTGTATTGATGAATCGCATATTCGTCAAATAATACTAAAAATCATTTGCTAAATTTTGCAAATCGATGAAGTATGTTTTAACTCCCACCAAAACCTAAGAATTGTGCCTATTTGTCTATTGTTTCAAAGCCCGTAGTTTGAAAATAAATTAGATTTTAAACGACATAAAATTTCTTATTAAAATGTTATATATCAGAATACATATTATTATTATATTCAAATATTTTCGTTGGTTGTATGTGGCAGTAAGCTTATAAACGTGTCTTATATTTTGTATGGTTTGGTAATCGTAGTACACAAAATTAAATATAAATAAGGATTGGAAAAAAAACCGTTCTTCTATAACATTAAAGTGATAGAAGTGCAAATCAAACTCTATAAACATTTTTTAAAGAATCGTTTGGCAGATTAAATGAATAAATTTTGCTATAAATTCGTAGCTTAACATTCTAATAGATATTAGCATGATATTTTAAACGTAAATACTAAGTATGCACATTAATATTAAAACTATGAAATAATTTTATCCCTTCGACATTGTGCATTTTTAGTTTGAATATGTAAATACTTAGAAAATTCAAATTTTTATTTATATCTAGCCAAGAAGACGGGGGTAAAATCCCTTTTCAATATTAGATGTCGAGATGTGTTTCATTTATATATAATCCAGATTAGTTCATCTTATATATATATAACTATAATATTTCACGTGATTGAGAAAAAAATATTAAAAAAAAAATTACATTTATTTAATGCGTCTAGGAATGGCACTATGCGACAGTTGATCCCTAGTAAGAACTGTGGAATTTTTATTTGTATTATAGACTGATTCGCTTGAGTATTATGAATAACTAAAATAAAATGGTACGAAAATTTGAAAAGAAAATAATTACAGTAGAATCCCGGGAATCCGAAATTTCGGATAGACCGAATATATATATATATATATTTTTTTGAAAAAAAATTTACTGAAAAATGAAAGGAAAATAACAATTACGAATCGGAAACAAAGCTGTTTATTCCTAACTTAAAAGAAGCATTCGAATTGGTCTCTAAAAATGAATGCAGCACCTTAATTAATAGAAACAAACTCAGGTATCTGCTATTTACCCTCAACTTGTTTGCCACTGTACCGTGCGATTCGCCGCGTGCTCTTTCCGTCAAGAGAGAGAGAGTCAATTCTCTTCATTTGGTATACCAAGAGTATTTTTCCGAATTTCCCGAAATCTGAACAAAGGTCAGCTCCAATTAATTCGAATTCCCGGGGTTCTACTGTATTTGTAGAATGAGAATTGTGTGACAGAGCTAACGTGTCTGTCTGTTTGACATTTGAACAAGCTCGAGTATTTCATGCGTATGTTCATGTGGATTCGTGTCTGTTATCTTATCTAAAGACTTCGAAAATTCAGCTTCACGTGATTGCTAGCTTCAACACGGAGCTCTCATTTCTGTTTAGTTCTTTATCTGTCACTAGAATTCTGTTGATTCGATCTTATCGAGAAATGTCGCCATCTTCCCTACTCCTGTCGGATATTTTTAGAAAATAACTTCTTTTTGCTGCAAATTCTCCAGTTAGTAAGAAAGGGATTGAGTAAACCTTACAAGGTATTTGAAGTTACATCGTTGTCGATGCGAAATGTCAATGGGGAGGGGGGTTGACAAATTAAAAAAATCGTTTGGATGATCATAACTGTTTCAATTTAGAATGGATTCTTTTTCCGCCTTCTATTATTTATTGAGAGCATTCATTGAGATACTAAAAATCGAGAGAAGCTATGAATGTTTGATTTTATATTCTATAAAACACGAAACGCTCAATAATAGATGGCAATAGTTTTGTCTGTTGTCTAGTAAACAATAACGAAACCGACAGAAAGTGAGGGGGAAAATATCCAGGCTTTACGATTTCCAAACGAATTCTAGATTTCATTGATATTTTCATATACTAAGACAAATTAATTCTCAATTTCGCGTATATTGCCATGTGCAAAAAAATAAACATTAAATCGTAAATGATTTGCTGTCAGTTTTTAACAGTATCGTCTTTTATTTACCTCTGAAAGGTGAATATAAACGTATAGAAGCTGTCATTTTACTATTTTCTTTTTTATTCTTTCTCCGTGTTTCTGTGAAACCATTCTCTTAATCTTTAGTGATGTAGATTATTTTTATACTTTTTCAAAACATGGGAAAAACGAATACTTCTCTTTTTAATGATATTTTAGGTTGTTACTTATACAAAATGTTTTCACGCTTATTTCTTGTTAGTTATTTATTCAAATTACATCAGATTCCATGGTTCAGAAACTCTTAACTAAAAAAAGTAAATGTTTCAAAAGGTTTTTTCAGAAAATTTTCCTTGCATTCAACAGTTGCTGTCTAGAAATTCCAAGATTTTCAAATTAATTTTCCTTTTAAAACAAAAACAAAAAAAACTTCAAAAAAATAACTAATATTTCGCATTTTTATAGGAGAAATAATGTGTGTTCAATTAATTATTCTTATCAATCTTACGATTAATCGATGAAATTTATTCGCGATAGTGTGCTCTCCAAAACCACAGAGAAATCGAATTATCGCCAAATGTGGCAAATCAATGACTTGCACCACTTTCTTCCCAACGAGTGCAGGATATTCCTGTCCTGCTTTTCTCAATAGAAATGTAGGGCATGGAAAAAAACATGTTGTGATCGCAGAAATTTTCTTTTCCGTTTCGGGGGGAATGGTGTGAAAATAGTATCTGAAATACATCGAGAAAGAGAAAAATGGATGTGATCCGTTTTTTTTTTTTTTTCCTTCTCCTCCTTCCCTTTGAAATCGTATTTAAATATTAATGGCTGTTATAAATTCTCGCGCTACATTCAAGGTTATGCGATATTCTTTCGAATTACGCAAGTTAATAATTTATTCAATTTTAATCATAATAGTAATGGACTGTAGTAATTTTGACTAATAAAGAATAAACGAAAAAGAATATACGCAAATTTAAATTCCAAAGTCATTATAAATTTCAATGGTATTTGCCAGTTGCAAGCAAAAAAACTGGATGCATTACGAATGTTAAAACAGGTGTGCAAAAAAGTTATGTTTAAATAAATAATTGCAAATTATTTGCGGGCGAATGACATTTTCGATAGTGCTATTTTATATTTCATGTCGTTATGATTTTAATGAATTTGCTGTGTTATAATTTGAATAGTAATTAAGGTATTTATTTTTTCATTAAACTTCACTCATTTGTCTCTCTTCTTAGAAGATCTTTTGTTTAAAAATGTTTCTCATTTTCCAAGGAAGTTATGTTTGTTTTCTTTTTGTTTTCCTTCGTGCGATTTCTGAATGTAAATGGTATTCATGAAATAATTGAGGTAACTCGCACTGAGCGACATACTTATTTAAAGGTAGTTCGCACTTACGTCAGAATTTACATGATATTTTTTAAAACGGAAGATTTGATTTAATACCCATATGCGGTGCTTATGATTTGATACATCTCTCATTCGATGTTACTTAATGCAGTTTTAGCGATGATAATGAATTCGACTGAAATAGTTATCAGTATTTTTGTACTGTTAAGGTAGGTAATATGCTTGTGCATTAATTTTTTCGACCGATGTAACTTACAAAAACAAAGGTAGAAAATTAAGGCGGTATGCTTCTATCTCATGCAGGTTTTATTATAGTTGAAAATAAACTATTTTGCAAATGGTTGGAAAACCTCATCATGCAAAATTTCTATTAATTTAGAAGCATGAAACTTGAGTTAGGCTCACTAGAACAGTTAGTAAGAAGTCCTTCTTAAATCAAGCTCGATTTTATTTTAGATTTATAAATTAGTGTTTCAAGTTTTTTTCACAGCAATTTGTATATCAAGTTGCTAACAGCTCTTACAAAATGAGGCAAAAGCGTTTATTTTTGTTTTAAAAAACATCACCGTTTCATTCGGCATCCTATGGAAGGGCTGAGCCCTTGTGTCCAGATTAGTGTCTGTCATTTTCCACTTGAAGGGGTGCCCCAGATATCCAGCGACGCCACTTTCGCCGCTCATTGTCTCACGTCCTGTTTACTGCTGCCCTTGAGCGGCCATCCCTCTACATTTCGACGATTCTTCCTCATTTCGAAGCAAATTCTACGATTAGTGGTTGCACCGGCGAGCTTTCTGACGAATTGCCTTCGGTATTCTCTTTCCATAAGTAATCCTAATCCATTTGCGCCTTCTATAGAACATTCGTAAGTTGGGCCTTCTCTCGGACTGATATCCTAACGATGGCGTTCTGTAACCTTTTATTATTGCTAATGAATTATTGAAAGCTGTGATATTAGAATCCTTTTTCTGAAGATAGAATTGTAATAAATATATAAATATCAAAATTTTTTCAATGAAAAATTGTCACGTTAAGGTAAGGGTGATTGCTCTGGGGCTGATATCTCAACGATGACATTGGAACTATGTTGTGTAACTTTTTGTTATTTTTAACGAAATGTTGAAAGCTATGATATTAATATCCTTTTTCAATTCATACAATTGTAATAAGTAAATAACTATCATGATGTTTAATGAAAAACTGTTACGTTAAGTTATGGAGGATCGCGTCGCGATCTTGTAGGTTTATACAGGGTGTCCACAACTGTCGTGGTCCAATAGCTAATTTTTTTGAACCGTTAGAGATCGAAATATAGTTTGGAACGGAAAAATGCTTTGAATGAAGGGGAGAATTTATATTTTATGTTTTTTGAGTCAATAATTATATTTCTGAAAAAGTTACAAATTCTAATTTTTTATACGGTCCCCCGGTCCTATCAGTCACATGTAGTAAAATATTCTTCACACACTAATATTTTAAACAAAAAAAAGTCCCACTCTTCTGCGTCTAAAAGTCCCACTTTACTCGCATTGATTGGTGGATCGTCTTCGAGGCGGTTATTGAAATGGTGTAAAGTGGTCTAAGTCAGCGAGATTCAAAGCTCAATAACACGGTCAATTTTAGTTGCAAAAGAGTGGAATTTTTTTTTTTGTTTAAAATATTAGTGTGTGAAAAATATTTTACTAAATGTGACTGATAGGATCGGGGGCACCGTATAAAAAATTAGAATTCGTAACTTTTTCAGAAATATATTTATCGAATCTAAAAACATAATCCTTCCCTTCATTCAAAGCATTTTTTCAATTGGAACTACATGTCGATCTCTAACGGTTCAGAAATTAGCTGTTGGACCACGATAAGTGTGGATACCCTGTATATTAAACTCAACTCAGATTTGAAACTTCATTATTCGCTGGTGCAAATATGGCCCATTCGGTTCAAAATGGTTTAAATTGTATATGCCTTCTATCTTCCAATGCAAAGAATCAATGGAAAACATTAACTATTTCCAACTCCGGATTCATGGGCTTGTCGGTTGCTCGTCTTTTGTGGCGCAGAAGCCCAAATTCCCCTTACTACGTCAAACAAATGTTGATAAGTATTAATTACTATATATATGGTTTCAATGTGGGATATACTCTTCAAAACATTCTAAGTTTGTAAACAAGCTATTTCCATCTCCAACGCAGAAGCTATCTCTAATCGCGATGCATTTGTATGTTATTTTTGAAATATGACTTAAGGGTAAATTTGATTGATATAAATGCTTCTAAAGAGACAGGATTCCTTGTAAAGATATGGCTGTGCCGTAAAACCCGCCCTTGTAAAGATTCAGAAATTTTCCAAAGATGCAGGTGAATTACGAATAAAAAAATTACTCATCTTTGTATTTTGAGAATTAGAAAAATTTTCATTCATATAAAAATAAGAATAAATGTTGAAAAGTTTCCCATTTGTACCTGAAATCCAAAAATCGGTGAGTAGTTGTACAGTTCTTACAACAGTTTCCAGAATTTTTAGACCTGAAAGGTGTTTTTTCTCCGCCATAAAAATGGATGCGTTTCGTAGCATTTTTCTGATGGAGTATAAGAGCACTGCTTTGCCAGTAGACAATCCAGATTATCCTTCCTGGCGCGCCCTGCCGAGACGATCCTTAACCTGTTGCGTCCATCCCGACCCTCTTTCGATTGTTTTAATCTTGTCTGAAACCCAGACGGGGATAAGCCCCACGCAAGCCCCGGCGGGGGCTTTCAAGGTCAAGGGAAGGTCAGCACACCACGGTGGGGGGCGGGAACGCGTGTTTCGTCGACCTCATTTGCATCCAGGTACTCTGAGGTATTCCACGTTTGCCATGCATGTCTCGCGTGACATATCCAACCTTCTGTTTTAATGCTTTTGGTGCTCGTCCGCCCCCCCCCTTCGGGTCTGCGCTTTGCGTGCGCAAACGTCTGATTCGCACTTGATTTTTTTTCTTATTCCTTTTTTTATATATTTTTTTAATTTTATTCTTTTCATTCTCTCCTTGCGTGTGTCGTATTTATGGGTGTCGTAAATTTAGAAATGGGCTCTGCAGCTCTCTTGTGTGTGTAAAGCGTTCGTGTCACCCGGTCAGAGCATGGATTGTTTAAAGGGCCGTTTTTTCACGAGTTCGGATTATATCTTATGTGGCATATTTTTTTAAAAAATATTTTTTGGAAGTAGAATACTTTTTAAAATTATGTGAAGCGTAAAAAAGTATGTGTACAGTGTTTTGGAAAAGTCAAAAATTGACTTCGTGTGAGCTACAGTCGAGTGTAAAGGGCTAAAGTAGAATAGGGTTAAATTTGTGTTTCTTTCTAATTTATTGTTTTGTCAAATAAATTCGATTTATTAAACTGTCTGTTTTTGATTATGGTTGTCATCGAGAGTATATATATTAAAAAAAAGAACTGCTTCTGTTGATGAGGTTTTTAAAAACATAATCAGTATTATTTTCATAATGCATTTGATTTGGTTAAAAAAAGTGCAAAAGTGGGGATTGAAAAGGATTCAATAGAAAGAGGAGGGGTGCACAAACAATTTGAAATTACCAGAGGAAAATGTGTTCTAGATTATTAAATCTCTCCTCTAGTTCGAAACTTGATAAATAATTTTTGGTGTTTTCTGCTCTTACACTATTATAATTTGAACATAGTGGATTGTTCTAATTTGATTCCACTTCGAATGAATACGCATATCGTACTCTGTTTTGCATAAAGCTTTTTTCTTATGGATGGAATTTCCATTGATGAAACGGTTTTTCTAAGTCATTGGTGCCGGATACAGCAACACTTACTCCGTTAAGCTCAGTCTGTGCTTGCACTAAAATACTAATAACAATTGTAGTTTCTACAACGTGAGTTAATATCTAGTCCTTAAATGTTTGACAAATTAAGCCTCAATAATTTAGCTATGTTTTTATGATTTCTTTGTTCTAACCGTATGTTTTCGTAGTTATTACATAGGTGTGACGGCACCTTTTTGTCTTAAAATACTGATTGGACACCTTCATATAAAATATGTTTTTCACAGTCATCTAAGTTTCTTTTTTCTGCTGAATAAGCGTGTGCCATTTGAGAAAATTCGCCTTTTTATATTTTCCTATGGGTGATTTCAGATATATGTTTTAGTTTCACCAATATCTTTCCGGGTGTATGTCAACACAGATAACTAATGGGACCGAATGACTTCAATATTTATATAACAACTTAGACACATCTTTAGTTTGATTTTACTACTTACGCTCGCGCGCGCGCGCGCGCGCGATATTATTCATTGCTTAATAATTATTGAATTTTTCGCAGCCATGTTTTAAAATGCATTTTTCTTATATCAGTCATGTAAACGACGTCGATTCAGTTGTCATTTAATATTAAACAATGTGCAGTGTGTAATTATTGGCGATTGAAGTGCCCGAAATATTAAGTTAAGTTATTCAATAGTGAACCCGTTTATTTTATAAATGCTTATTAAATTATGGATCCCGGCACCAAATAGGGGTGTATTTATGAATTATGGAGTGAAGAAAGCATGATCAGAATGTGCTTGCATTACGTTTATGAATGTTTATAAGCAAGGATAATTAAGAAACTCTTCTTGATTTCGAGCATTTCAGTAAAACTTGTAAAAAACTGTATTTAACTTGTCAATTTTCTTAACATTTGTTAGTAGACAACATTTAATCAATGCTTGTCTACACTATTTACATATACACATGTAAACTTGAAGTCGTAAATAATTCTCTGTCAAATGAATTTTGTATAGAGTCGCGGCATTTTTGCTAGCTTGAAAAGGGATCGCGAATTTTAAAACCATAAAATTTGCACAATATTTCATAGCAGAAAATTTAGTGTGAATCGTCTTTTCAACTTATTTACATTTTGTGTTTATTTTTTGTATAATATTATTGCTAGTATTTTGTAAGGTGATGATTTTGTGGTAATGAATTTTTATATAGCCATATAGAATGTCTCTCTGCATTTAGTAACTCGGTATGTTGATGTGTTATGCATTTAAGTAGATCAGTGATTCTCAACCTGTGAGGTGTGTCTTTTGCAATGGAATTTCAGTTGTTTCACCAGTTTACCCGACATCAATCTCTTAGAAAGTGAGACAGCGACAAGAACACGCAGCTCCCTTTTATCCTTTCAGATGCATCTGTGTGAAAAAGGCATTCACAATAAGATTATCTCTTGAAAATATGAGAACTACGAAGAGTGACATTGTTTTCAAATGCGGAGTAATTTTCGCCTTGCTGCCATTTAAACTGCGGCAAAAGGAAAGATATCAGTGGAAGAAAAAATATGTTAGCGCTCCAAAAATCACTGAAAGGCGAAACGATCAACATTGACATGGAAACTTGAGTCCCGAGTAATGAGAGGTTGAGAACTGCTGAAGTAGTTAGAACTGTGACGTCTCGTCTATGTGTATTTGTCCGTCCGTCCGTCCATCAATCTGTCATATCAGTGTTCTAATTATATTCTTTTTTTTCCAGACGGGATTGTTCCGCTGACCCTCAGCTACTTGCGTCTCGTAGTTATGCTGTTTCTATTTAAGAAGTTCTGCGACTCTTGATTATTGATGAAAATGAATATGATGATGGAAGGTTCGATATACTGTTATTCTAGCTTTGCACCTTATGTTCTAAAACGCACCTGCTTTTTGCCCCCTTCCTCTCTCTGTGGGTCGTATGGTTGCTTGCTGTTTCTGCTTCTAGTTTGGTACTTACATGAATTTCCTAACTAGCAGAAGACACTTCTGCTCGTTAATATAATATCTTAATGTTATTGGAGTCTGTGTCTTGGTGTGGGAATGGCTTCTTATCCTTTTAAGTGCTGTTATATGTTGGGTGAAATAATGGTTACTAGTATTTTGTTTGATTCCTTCATTTTTGCAAATGTATTTAGGATAAAATCTATCTACATCAATGCAGTTATATATAATACGTGTTAAGATTCCTGCAGAATTAAAAGGGGGAAACAACAACAATAAAACCCCACCCTTTTTCCTCTTGAAACTAGATCCCCAAATTGAAAAATTACCAAAATTGAAAATTTTATTTCTCGTTGGAGAAAGAGAGACAAGACTAAAAGAAGATGAACTGAAGAAATTTGGACCTGGATGCCGCATAGCGTTTTGATTGGGCAAATTGTTCGGTGGATGTGTGAAATAAAATGCTTTGGGCAAATGCCTGGATGAATTTTATTACGAAATATATATATATCGAAAATTTAAGCCAAACACTCATAACTGGAGTGTGAAAATTCTTTTCAGTCATTCTCTTAAGTATTATGCTGGAATCTGTTTTGTACTTGTGTGCATGAAATGCTTTTTTAAAATTACCATTGATTGCACTAGTAATAACAATGCACTGCATGCTGTTTATAAAGATGTTTATGGAAGTGAAATTCGTGTTTTGCTTCTTTTTTTAAAAAATTTCACTTAAAATGTGTGATGTGTCATCACGTTTTTTAGATTGTTTCATAATAATGGCCTGTTTTGTCAGTTTTACAGATTATATCATCTGCTTCTGTTGCTTCTAACGCATTTTTGAATCCCTTTCTTTGCAGAAGTTGTGGGGCGTTTGCTGACCAAGACTGGGACGATGTCTTCGTCCATGACCAGTTTTCCGGGGCGCACGTGGGACCTCCACCGCAACCTGCCTTCACCCCCGCAGATGGGCGAGACAAAAGCCTACAACCTTAAAATGCTGCGGGATCCCAGCCCGGCGGGGGGCGCCCTAGCAGGTCAGGCCAGTCCTCCCGCACTAAGCCCCAACTTACCCAGCATCGTGAAGATGGAACCACGGCTACCCAGCCCCTGCAACGGTGACACATTCTCGCCCACCAAGAGGGCGAAGATGGAGGATGGCACGTGGCTCCCCTCACCTTCCCAGATGTCCATCGACTCGTCCGTGTCACCGCCCCCACTCGTCAATGGACATTCTCCCACCTCCAGCTACGACGCCTACTGCTCATCCAAAGGTAAATTTTGAAGGTTGCACTTTCCCAACTGAAATTTCAAGTAAACAAGTTTCTTTCTTTCACCCTTTGCACTCCAAAAACTCGGTTATAGCGTAGATACTACGCATCATACCCCAAATGCACCATTCTTGCGTAACTGTCGTACTATGCAATATAAATTGGTTTTGATAAACTCGAATAATTTTGAATCTTAGTCTCTCGTATTTGCATCATCTTACGCATCCTTATAAAAATTAGGAATGCAAGTCGTAAAGAATGAAACTCGAAAATAAAAACATTGCTGTATTTTTATGAGAGGTTTAATTCCGTTACATAATTTCTATATGTAGATATTTCATTTAAACGAAAGTGCGTCTAAATTGCTTATAAATTCTACAAGCGTTCTTTGAATTTAAATTAAAAACTGAGTCACGCTGTAGGCTTACTTATTTAATTTGTGTTATCTCTACAGTAGAAATTTTCGCTGTCTTTTTCAGTTATAAAAGAATTTTTTAAAAAAAAAGTTTGAGATTTTATTAGGAATCAAGGTTTCGTGCGAAGAGGGATAAAAATGAGAGTTCCAATTCCATTAAAATGATTGCCATCAACGAAGATTTTTTGATTTGAAGACCTCATGAAATTCTGTGTGCTTTCATTTTGACATCGGAATCATCAAGAGAAATTAAATATGGAAAACACGAACTTTGTTTTTGTTACGTTGCCTTCAAATCATTCACTTCGTTTTAAGTTCTGCTTGATACCGCAAGATGGCGCCACGCATGTTTTTGTGAATTAAAAGGACGTTCAGTGTAGGTGATAGCTAGCCGTGTGCTACCTTAGTATCCCCAGTTTGCTGTTAAATTGCAAATGATCCAAGTTTTGAGGTCATCAATCAGGACTTTCAATAGCACCTCAAATCTTTTATTGTCACCACTATATTATTTGCAGACACTTCCAAAACTTTAAAAACTGCGTACTTTTTTTTTTATTTGTAAACAACCTGCACTTCCAATACTTACTGCAGTTTATTAATAATTAAAAAGAAAAAGATCTTCGAAATTGTTTAACGATACATGTACTGCATTTTTTAAAAAAATTATTTAAGACTATATAAGGCCCAAGGTGATATTTGCGCCAAGTTGTTATAATTTTTTTATGCAATTAAAGGGAAATTCATAGTGAAAGGACAGAGCGAAATACATAATGTGAAGAAGAAAAAAAATAATTACAGCCGCCTTTCAAAATATTTAGAAAGATATTCACTTAATATTAGAAAATAATTCTCACTGTAGTGGTATCTAAATAAGGACACATTAGAACTTCGGCGTCATCTCCTTTAAGTAGCTGGATAGAAATGATTGATTCTTTATCTCAAGTTTTCGAAATCAGAATTAAGTAAAAAAAAAGGTGAGATTTTTTTGCCTCGTTCTTTTTATCATAAAGAGCCGAAGTGAAGCTTATCTGTCGGTGCTTATAATTCTACTATCAGTGTCAGGGGTCACAGAGTTTATAAAGATATTATATTTTAGTTTGGGCCTAGGAAAAAAGTACAAATCATGGGAAAATTGTTCCTTTGTTGACAAGCGCGTCTAAAAGATAATGTAAAAAAATGTGTTAAAATATCAGATGATAATTCTTATCGTCTGCAGTTTCTTCTGTAAGATATTCCATATAAAATGGCTCCTATTGCCATCTTCTCTAATACGTTCTCTCATTTAAATAGTTAGTTCTTTATTTTTTTATTAGTTCATTATGCCAAAAATTTCGACTAAACTGGCGTGGCATATTTTTCTTTTCTGTTTTTGACGCTTTTTAAAGAAACATAATTGACTAAAATTTAGGCTAATTAAAAAGGGCTTAGTTATTCGGTTTTTAAATATAATAATCTTTTGTAGCTTTCCGATTTGTCCGGAGTTTTGAGTTCATCCGCAAATGAATTGACATTCAGGAGGAAATTTTTTTCAGTTTTATTCATTTCATTTTTGTCCAATTACTTTTAACACCATTTTCATCTTTTTCGCTAATTGAAATTTAAATGATTATTCTGGCTTAATCTGTTTTTGATTAACAGTTTTGCGAAATATAATTGGCAGAGGGGGAAGAAAGCGAAAATTACGCAAGTGATTTTGCAATGTTAGAATACCCGCATCTCATTTTACGTGAAAAGAATTAAGAACTTTAATAACAAATAAAAATAAAAACATCATTGTCTTAAGGCCTCATTATCAAACCGTGTTGCCAGTAAATAAGTTTTTTTCCTCTGAACTATTTTTAAAATAATTAGATTTTCCTCCTCTCCGAATTTCTGCTACATAATCACTCTAATGGGAACGTTTCGAAGCACCAAGCGTTGACCATCAAAAACTAAATAAATAAACGGAAAAATAACATATCAAAAAAAATCGTGAATGAATTTTTTTGCTGTTTAAAATACTTTCGTCCGCTTCTTAATGAGAATCCAGACGTCGTGGAAAAGGATTAAGTTGAGCGGCAGTGAACCTTGAATCGTCTTGTTTGCGCCGAGTGGGCTTCAAGGACACTATCAATCCTTTTCGAGACGAATAACGAGTGATTACATGGCTTGTGTGGGGGAAAAATAAGAGAAGAGGGAAAAAAAAGAAAAAGTGTTAAACTAATATCCGGTTCTTCCGATAGATGGCAGCAGCATATCTAATGGGAAGACTGCGGGGCTTTTTCGCATACACTTTGTGTTGTGGTGGAAAGGAAATCTAATTTCCGTTTCTAGGACCTAACGAACGATTGGTATTTCTAAGCATTTTTTTTTTTATTTGTTTATATTAGTTGTCATCACGGTCATGTAGGTGATTTTACCGTCAATATGTTCTCGCTTCGGTGTCTTCACGGATCTTTTGATGGAATATAGATAAGGTTTATCGAATTATAGGATATTGGGTTGGGAACGTTGTTCGAATATCTAATACTAGTTAAGCCGAAAGCAGTAAAGGATTCTTCTTTTTCCCCCGCTAAGGCAAGACGTGATTTAGATATGTGCCGACGTTATTGGAGTATGCTATTGTTTGGTCCAATTTCTTTTGTGCTTTACTCTTTACATCTAAATTTACGCCTTCCCCCTTCTTCCGTTGATGATTGTTAAGGTGGGGGTTGAGTTCTGCATTTTCATAATCTTTGTAGGTATCGCTCGCCAACTGAGAGCTCATAAAATCTGTTGGCTTGATTACGTTCTTAGTTGAAATTTTCAAAAATGGATTTTTAAGTAAAAGAGATCAAGAAGGTACACAGTTTTGTCGTAAACAGTGAAATCCCCAGGAAATATATATATAGTTATGCATTTTACTTCCGTACTATTTATATTTTCAGGTTTTATAGGAAACTTGGAATATATTTTTCCCTGTAAAAATTAAAATAAAAGATAAAATTCTTAAAGTAAATGTTCTTGCAACTGTGAAATCTATAACCCATGTCGTCGGGAAATTACCGAAAAGCGATAAATGCCTAGAATTTGTGACTGCAAATTACTAATCAAGATTACAACCCGAAAGTTCTTAATTCTTTATTCATTGCATATGAAGATGATAATAATAATAACCTTTGTCGTTATATAAATTGGAAACTAAATACAATTAAAAATTAATGCAGTGAAAAGGGGCTTTTTTTTTCAGCCTACTCATTCGGGGCATGAAACTGCCTATGTGCTAAAAGATCGGTAAATGAAACCTATCAGGCTGCCTAAGTTGGCTTGTAAACTTTGTAGAAATAATATTTTTTAAAAAGAAGATTGATGAAAACGATTTTAAACAAATGCATCTTTTGTTTAAAAAATCTGTATATCAGTGTCAGAGTCAAAATATTTTAATTCTTGTAGTAATCCTTTTTATTAACCACATTTAATAAATATTTTTATTACCTAATTATCTTATTTATTAGATACATTCGAATAATTGTATTTCATAGTAAATTGGAGGATTCTGGTAAATGGAATTTTTACTTAGGTAGACAAATTTTAAAGTTCACTTGGGGAAAAACTTTGCGGACTTTAGTAGATGCTGTGTTATATTTAAACAACTGATTTTGATATTTTTGCTGAAGAACGTCCTGATTTCTTTCTACATTCTTTCAAAATCTGTTTATAACCATCTGTCTTGGAAGTTGCACACAGAAATCTGTTAAGAGACGTTGCGAAAAGTAAGTTTATTTTGAATTCTTCCGCTGTTTAACTTTTCTCATGCACCTGTGAGCACTTTTATAGAGGATGTTCAATAACACTCTGTCAAACAATAAGCTATTTACTCTTTTTACAAGCCAAAATTCTTCCTTTAAAAGAATATGTTTGTGTAAGGAATGTATGTTTTTATTTCTTTTGTTTTACCCTTTTTTTTGTCGAATGAATTTGCTTTGGCCTTTTTTTATATATATATATATATATAGCTCGCCCTGAAAATATTTTGGGAAGGAATGGAGTAGCCTTGTTTTTTGTATCACCCTAGAGTCGATTTCGTTGCTTACATTTCATGATTACTTATCCTCCCCTCGTATAACTATCGCCCCCCCCCCCCTTTCGAATTTATCCTTTATTTCTGTTTCGAATGCAGGGATGTTAATGATGGAGTTGAGCGAGTTCAAGGCCAGAATAAAGTTCACAATCTCTCAAAACCAGTTTCCAAATCAACAGTACACAAGGGTTCTTTCTTTATCGTTATTATTTTTTCATTTTCTTTTTCCTCCGCTTCAAACTCTTTCCCCTTTCTTTCCATCATCAGAATAAGAATAAATAGAATAAGAAGACAAAAAATGGATGTGGTATTTTTTTTTTTTTCCCGGCGTTCCACCTGCTGCTTTTCTGTGTTCTGTGCCGCGAATTCTCAGACTCCTGTATGGAAACAATATGGCGCTCTTTCGTTCGAGTTGTCGTCTGTTGTCGCATATCGTTTAGTGCAAGTTTTCATTTTATTTTTATCGTTTGGTAGAAGTTTTATTTATTTATTTATTTTTCTCCTGTTAAAGAATAGTTGTGGCCGTAGTGGAGGTACAGACTGTCGGAACCAGTTATTTCTCCAATAAGAGTCAATTTTAGATTATTTAAAATTTGTTATTCAAAGTTAAAAGAATTGTTTGTGAAATATCATAACATCTTTCTTGCATTGAATTTTTATTCTGTTTAAAAGGTCTAATAATTATTTTTGCCAAAAAATTATGAACATTTAAGTTATGATTGTTTTTCAGAATTTTTTTTCAGATATAAAGTTTTTTGTTCGCGTTGCTGCCACTTTTTAAGATTCTCCATTTAGATTACAAAAAAAATAAGTGTTTTTTAAAGTAATCGTATACTACCATAAGTAACAGTGAATTCGTATTCCTTTTCAGAAATATCTTTAAATCAAGTATATATTTATTTATTTTCATCCAGAAACTTATTAAACTTCATGAATGAAATTTAGATTAGTTCTTTTTTTTTTTTCATTTTGTTTCAAAATATTCTTTAAATGATTGACTTCTTTGTTAAATTATTGATCCTTAGTGTCCTTGCTTTTTTTTTTATTCATAAATTATTTCCCTTTCTGTGATATTCATACGCATAATATTCCTTTATTTCGCGTGATTGGATCCATATGAATTCAATTTTTTGTTGACATGAACATTAAAGGGAAAAATAATATATTCTCCGAATTGATTTTTAAGTTTAAAGGAAAAACACATGTTCTATTTCTCATTATAAACACCTTCTTCTAAAGGAGGCATTGAAATTTTTAATTGGCTTTGCTTTCGGTTGCCGGACTTAATTAAGGCTCACATGCCGATCTTACTCCGCCGTCACTTGTTACTATGACGACGGAGGACCCCACTGAAAACGAGTATTTCGAAATCGGTGGGCAGTGTACTTTTTCATCCCACCGCCGTAATTAATTCAGTTTAGTGACGCTTAGGAGCAGCTATATTATGCACATACTGAAATTGCGACTCGTATTTCGATGTTATTTAAAATTAAAACCTCCCGCGGGACACACGTTTTATTAAGAGAAGTGAAATAAAAGTGGGTTATCATCAGTAACAAGCATTTATTATTTTTTTCATTGATGAAATCGGTGATTTCCTGCCAACTTTCTGAATTACATTATCGTTCTAAACCTTAATTCTTAAACCTTGTATTCATTTTATATAATTTTTTCCTATATTTTACTCTTTAAATTTTTTTGTTTATAAATAAAAATATTTTTGGTTGTTTTTGTTGTTCTAATTTAAGTTAAGATTCCTTTAAAAAAAATTTCTATTTTTTTTTCTTGTTGATTGTTTTTAAGCATTATCGTTCTAGCGTGTTTTATAAAAAGACAAGAATATTTATTCATAGTGAAATGAAGATTTAAAAAATCAACATTTGTCAACTGTTATAAACTTTTGGAAATCTGTGATCGTAAGATTCTTCTCTGTTACCTCATTTTGGTACCCGACCGCTGTTGCTTAAAAAGCCCTGGCTGTACTTTCGAATAATCTGTCCAATGTGTTAATTAAATTAAAACGTATCTAGTTTTTTTTTTTTTTAATCATCTTTTTTTCTTTCTTTTTTTAATGGAAGGACCCTTGATATCCACCATAATTTCGGAATTTTAATTTGTTCACGTCGTATTCAGAATTCGCTTTTGACTGCTTATCTGATAAGGTACTCGAGCAATTATTGTTGACATAAACATTTACTCAATATAGCAATTTTGAACTGTAAATCTTTAATATTTGGCAAATATCGTAACGGCAGTAAATAGTCATTTTATGCGTCCGTGATATATGCGAAATGCTCAGTTTAATTTTGAAAATTCGTTGCGCATCTTTCAAACTGAAAAAGGACGTGACGTCACAGTGCAGTTTTAGACGGTGCGTTTTTAAATTATATGCGCAATTACGTTTGTCATGTGTGTGACGTTAATTGATACAGTTGCATTTGACTGATGTAGCAAAAACGAACAGTTGCATTTTATGTAGTTCAAAATGTTAAATATGTTTTTATATGTATGAACGGTATATAATTGTATATTATATATGTATGAACTGTATGTAACTTTACTTATATTTTTTTTAATAATCAGATTATCTTAAAACAGATTTCATTATATAAAAGATATCTTAATATATCTTTTTTTTTTCAATAATAGTAATCTAAAATCTACAAAAAAAAAATTGCAAATTGACCAGGAGAGAAATTAAAAGAAAACATTTCAGTGTTAGGGTTACCGTGTAACCTGGTAATTTACATTTTCGCAATACCTATCACTGTGCCTCCACAGATCTTAATTAAAAAGGGAGCTCTAAAATTTGACACTCCTTATCCGATCCCTCATCCTCCGCTACATTCTGTGGGAGAGAAAGAAATTAATTTTGTTTCATTGAAAGAGAAACCCTGTAAGCTTTAATCGAGAAATTCTGCGTAGGCAGTTTTTTATGTCGCTTAATCTCATTTCTGGAGAGTGTGTGAAAATCTATTTTTAAAAAGTCGAGTTATTTTTCTTTTGAAAATTCTCTTTGATGAAGAAAGAAAGAGGAAATTTTTAATGAGGAATGAATTTTTTTCGATCAAGAAAGAAGTTCTGTAAAATTTTATTTTGATTGCATTTAGGAGTGTATTCTAATAATGTTCTTAAAATAAATTCATTTTGGATGGTTAAAGTTGATTTGGGAATTTTTCCTCTTATCGTAGTGGAATTTTTTTTGTGACATTGAAGCTTTTCATTTATTCGGTATTTTTTATTCAAAATGATTGACAGAAAGTAAATGATTGTCGATATTTTAACTTTCAGCATACATTAAACACTTGCAGTTTTGTTCTTGTATTATTGTAGTTAGACTTTCCATATAAGGGTGGTTCTATTTGGCGTGCGTATTGTGTCTGCCGAGATAAAATTTCAAAACGCATTGGAAATTAATTAATTACCAAACATAATTCAAAATTACCTTATAATTTATATTCTTTGGTTTTAATTCACATTCAACTACTTTTTATTGCCTTGTCCATAACGTCCAAAATTACCCATTAGAAGTTGATTACCATTTCATATTTTGCTTGAAGCATACCCGCATTGCAGTTCTTATATTAATAGTTCATTAATTTTCGCATAACTCGCATTAAAACTACTTTCTCTAATATGAAGACCATTTTTTCTTCTTTAAATGTCCCCTCCTCGTTTTAAGTAAACCGGATGCGTTGGCTATAATACGCCATCGGGTCAGTGCTCTCCTCTAACCGCAGAAAGACCTATGGTTCTTGGTCTCAATGGAAAGATACCACTTCTGGTACCGTATGTACCATCTCCATCTGTGATCTTCCAAAACAATTACAGACCTTCAATCTAGTGTTTCTTATCTAGAGGTAGGATTCAAATCTGCTTTCTCTCAAGGGGTGGCGAAGGGGTGGTAGTACTTTTCGGTTGCGATGCAACTGAGGAAACACAATTCGCGAATGTCGTCTGCGCAGCTGTCTCGCTGGAGCGAAAAAAAAATAAAACTTTTTTGTGTTTGTTTTTCCAAGAAAAAGTCCCATCCGCCCTTTTACTTGGAACGTCCTGTTCGCAAGTTCTAAATCCGAGAAACGGAATTGTTTGTCTCACTTTTCTTCTAGGTGCGCTGCCACCCCTTTTAGAAAAATCTTCCTTTTTTTTGTGTGTGTGTCTGTGGAAATAAGTTTATCGGTACTTCATTTATTTGTGTGTAGATCTTATTCTCATAACACGAGAGAGATTAATGACTTTTGGTTTTACGGCGAAGTTTCTGCTTTGTATTCATTTTTGTAATCTCAACATCACACCTCTAGATTTTGTCTTGTCAACAGCCTCTCATTCTTTGAGAGAAAATCTTGGCTCCCTTTTTTTATATCTCTAAGAAAGAGGCGAGATTTCGATGAATGGATATTTTGGTTTTTCAGAACAAAAATAAATGTTAAAGTTTTAGTTACATGGGGCCTGTTTTTCCCTTGAAACACTTCAGTTTGTCAGAAATTAGGTGCGAGGAAGGACGAAATGCTAATCTTGACATTTCAATATTTTCCAGAAAGTAATCTGTCGCTGTGTGAGGGACAAAAATATTGCTAAAAGGTTTCCAGTGTATTTTTTATTTTTCTAAAAATGAAATTCTCTAACAATAATTTGCGATTATTGTCTAAAAATTACCTTTTGTATCTAGCAACACAGATGGAATGTAGCGTTTATTACATTTCAATTAAAATTATTATAAACCATTGTGGTTATCTTATTCCGCATTTGTGCAGTTATAGTTTAAATGCTACGTAATTCAGTTTTTACATGTATATTAAATTTTGCTATCCATATTTTTTTATATATTTAATATAAGATGTAGACATTCTTAAAAGGAGCTGGCAGTCGTTGATGGTCCAAAATAATTTTATTTAGTCTTGGCATACTCGGTCATTTACTTGAAATGACCGATTTAATACTAATGAAAGATTAGTATTAAGTTCTAAGATGATAATTTAAGTTATCCAATCCATGACCGATTTTTATGAGACACATCGCGCGAAATTCACCGGTGAAATGTTCAAAGCAGAAAGAGGCAACTGGCAACGCGTCCATATTTATGAACTCAGAAGGAACTTCTCGTTTGGAAAGTGAAACTAAAGAATTGTCAGATCAACAGTTTTAAATAAGGCTCTCGATATAGGTTAGTTACAATTACAGTTATTAAGTTGAACTATTAAATTTTGAGAGGCGTGGATAAATTGAATTTATTGCTTATATATGCTTGAAATAAAGGTATGTATATTGAAATAAAGGTAAGATTTGAATACAACTGAGGAGATGGAACAAATTTTTTGAGTCGATACATCACCGAGGACTTCGCTATATTTAGCAAAACTAAGCATCCAAATTAGGCTATATATGAATAAAACCGGTAAAAATTTAGAAGTAAAAAATGTTGAATTTTAGTAATGATTCTTTTTCACGGCTGTAGACATTTATCTCAAAATAAATAAAAGAGACAGCGATTTTGAATCACGAAGCATAACAGTAACCATTATCCCATGCTTAGAGAAAGGATATTATCGTGAATTTTTTTTATACATATTTCTCTATATCATTATTCGTTGTCAGTATACATTAACCTCTGTATCTCCACCATAATTTAGGACATTTACTCTTCTGTTCGATGAATGTGCGGTTTTCAAATCAAATTTTGAAAAAAAAGGTTCGCCGTTATGCTGTTACTTCTCATTGTGTTTTGCTTTGAGCTATCCTGCGGTTTCTTTTGACCGCGGTGAGCTGAAGTTAGTGGCCAGTAAGGAAATTCCGGTAAATAATCGCCCAAATAATGCGTGGTTAGGATAAGTGTATATGCTTTCTTTTAGAAAGTTTACTGTCAGTCTGTTACTGTTCAACTTAGCCAAGCATTGCTAAAATTGGCGAAAGAAGAAACTTTCTATTTAAGAACTCATTTAATACCATGTGGAGGCATTTGTGTTATGATATGTTGCTTAACGTCTGGCCTTCCAATAATATCCTCACCTATCAGCATCAATTAGCATAAATGAACTTAGTGTGCAGTGTTTTTACCCTTTGTGTTGTCGTCGCAAGTTACATAGTAATGACCGTGAAACAAAAGAACAAGTTTCTATCTCTAAGTAAAGATCTTCAGCGTGTGGTTTTCAACCTGTTGACACAGATGATTCGTTTCCTTTCAACTGCTGTTGACCGCCCCGCCTTGTAGTGCATGGTCTTCTATTCGTCGAAAGAGAAACTCTCGGTATGTTGCGTGTTCGTCAGATGGTAGGGTAGTGACTCGTTGACAATTTATATCAGAACGTAGGCTTTGTCTTCAAACATCGTCCCCAAATTGCTCCTGGAAACGAAGAAAGATGTGTACTTCAAACTCATTCCTGAAAATGTAGTGAGAAATCCAAATAATTATATAAGTTATTTTGCAGTTGAAAATAAACTACCATCAGTTTTGGAAAGAATGGGGAGATATGAGAATTCGGCTGTTAGAGCAGTTGAATTTAATCTGAAAAATGCTCCGTGAAGGTATGGAGGTTGACATCAAGGCTTCTTAAATTGAAGAAGAGTTGCTTAAAACCTTATTATATGTAGTTAAAACATTTTCATAGCTTCTTTCCGATTCTTTTAAAAAAGATTCAGAAGAAAATTTATATCAAGTCATTTCATAAAAATGCATCAATTGTAATCGTAATTTTAATGTTTCACAAACATATTTGATTTTCATTTGTAAAAGTATACTTCAAGTCGAGAGTGAAGGAAGTTTAAGAAAGCCTACTACGTATCTTTAAATATAGCGTGTCCTTTCAAATTTAAGTCCTAGGTGGAGAAAATAACACAACCCTTTCCTGCGTAATGACATCCCATTTTGCTATCAGGTGACAGTCCCCTCACTTCCCCTCCAAGATGGACGATATTCTAATTGCCCTTCACTACTGCAGACATGATGATTTTCCCTAATAAGCCCATAATTAGACTGGAGTGGGCTGCTTTTGCACCGTGTTCTTTGTGAAGGATGCCTTCCTTTTTTTCCTCCTTCGTTTTCTTGCTTTTTTTTAATCGCTTGTCGAGTTTGACCAGGAATGCAGATTTTGTGCTGGGAATGAACCATGGTCAGGTAGATGAATGCTTAGGTATGGTATGAGCTGATTTATGACTAAATGACGATGTCATTTTTCTCCAGGGCTCAGAGCGAATGTGAATTTTAAGAAGACTGCGATAAGATGTTTGCACTGATGACAGAGAGACCATCTTATACCATCTGAATCAGTCGTCTTCATTTTTATTCTTTTTAGAGCAGTCGTCATGTGAACCATATATTTCGGCTTGTATTCTCTTTCTTCCTATAAAGCACTCTACCCACTGAAAGAATTTAATTGAAAAAAAAATGGCTGTTTAAGCTTAGTTTGAGAATTAAAACAGCACTGATCGACTTTTAAAATTCCTAAAAACCGAGTTCAGTGAAGCTTGAAGTTGCAGCCGAGTTTTGACATCCCTTATGTGACATAAAATTTTACACTATTAACATTTCTAAAGATGGAAATTCGAACTTTTAAGAAGCGTTTCACCGAAGAAGAGCAAGAGGTGCGTTAGAAGCTTGGGATAGAGACCTTCAATAGCTTTCGATTTCTTTGGAAGATTCACGCAACTTTTTCTTAGCCGGTTTCGCTATCTATGAGTGTGCAATTTTTCGCTTGATATGAGATTTTTACCTGTCACGCTTAGTTCCTGTTGCAGTTCTGCGCGCAATATTTAATTAGTTCAGCATGCAGGAGAAACCTTGTTTCAGTTTGAAACGATGCAAAGTGCTTCTTTTGTCGCGCTGCAAAGCATGTTTTAAGCTTGGATTTCTTAAATTTATGCTTCTGACACCAAACAGGTTCCTGAAACCATAGACAACGCGTGCTTGTCATATTTTCTTATATTAGTGGTCAAAAAATAATTCTAAAAGACCATTATGGTATTTAAATTTTCAGAATAACGCAGAATATGTAGAATACAAATTTTACGTTAATTTTTGACGGTGCATATTTTTACTGCGACATAGAAACATTTTGAAAATCTATTGAATTTCTTAGTTTTGTATCATTTCATGGTGAATTTTCATTTAAAAGTTGGGCATCTCAAATAAACAGTGCTTCAATCTAAGGAAACAGTAACCTACCCTTAAAATAATTCCTTTGAAAGCGAACGTGTTTTTCCTTAACTTTTCGTCCGCAAGCAACTTTTCGAGAAAAACGGAACCCAGGTGAACCTGTTGCACACGGACAGTGTTTGGAAAGAATGTGGTTTACACAAACCAAAGAGGGGGGGGGATATCATGTTATCAACCGGCAGGTGGCGTCGACGATCAATTCCAAAACGGGCGAAGGCGAAAAGAACCTTGAGATTGGACAGTGACCCCCCATTTTTTTTATTCGGAAAAAAAAAGCGAGCCCGCATTTCTACTGACACAAACACACACGTGACTCGGGTATCTTCGCTTTTCATCCCTTTTCTAACCCTTATCAGGTTGCAGAGGAAATTATTCGAAATTGCGTGGATTTTCTCCCCTCCCTCTCTCTCTCTGTACCCACCGCTCTGTCGACTTTCATAACCTGTATATCCTGGAGGGTTTTTTTCGTCGTTGTTGTTAACAAATAAATAAAATTCGAGTTGCTGTTATGTCTGCGGGATTTTCCTTGCCCTTACTTCTTCATCTGTGTTGTCTGCTGTAACCGCAACTTTTGCCTCATGGCTGTCCCGAACAGCTTTCTTTCCCGACCAGTTCTCTTGTTATCTTCCCTGAATGTATTGGAAGAATGACTTTTAAATTTTAAAATGCAATTTTGAATTGGCCGTTTTAAGGTGTGAATCCATTCGTTGCTTAGCAAAATAAACTATTAAATTATAGTGGATGTTTTTGTTATATTTTCGTAAGCCGTCGTTCTGTTTTAAAGTAACGATGTTCTTGATTTTAAACATTACTTTTCCGCCGCAGAGTATTATGTACCTGAACAAAGTGCTGTTCTAAAAATAAAGGTCGTTGTCAAATGAGTTTTTGTGCGCACTTTCTCTGAATAAGTAAACATTTGTTTAAACTATGATACTTATTTATTTATTTCATAACTAATAGAAATAAAACGCGTGGAAAACATACCAATCAATATTATGAATCCGAAATTACGTAAAAATCTTAAATAAATGAATTTCTGTATAATTTTTATTAACTCCATGAATGATCATTTCGCTCCTTATTTTACTGTCAAATTTGGGAGCGTATTTTCAATGTAGTTTCCTATTTATTGAACATCTTCGTGTGCCGTAATTTAAAGTAAAGTTTATCGTGAATTTGTTCTAAATTCCTTTTTTTTTTTTTCCTTCACGTTATTATGTTGGTTTTTATCGTTTATCTCGAATATGTACTCCAAACCGAAAATCATAGCCTATATCTGTAAAAGTTGCACAATTCCAACCATCCCATCTTCAAAGGAAAAGCAAAAAAAAGCAAGATAAACCACGTGGAAAATTCCAAAAACAATCATTCCATTTTTAGTGGGCGGTGATATAAAAAATAGTACGAAATCGAATCCTAATTGCTTTTCTGTGTTCAAAACCGAACACACACTGGCATAAAGAATAATACTGCTTTTACCATTGCTCCATCAATCAGCAGGTCCCGTGTAGTCACGGAACGTTTAAGTCGCGAGAGTTAAATCAAGCTACTAAAGTTCGTGAGTGTTTGAAATTCTTTCTTCGATACATCAATATCAAAAGAAACGAGGATCTCAAAACACGAGGGAGGATTTGATTGAAAAACCAGAGTTCCAAGATTCGGGGGGGGGGGGGCCGGCAATGGCAAATGATTGGTTGATGCCAGATCCTCCACTTATATCGCCTTGGCAACACTCAGTCACAACAAAGGGAAACGGATATTTTTCTAAATCATTGCAATTTCGTTGGGAAAAATAAGAACAGATTGGAATGCACGGGTGAAAGTTAAATTGCATACCACCCACCTCCATTGGGTAAATCATCGTTAAATTTTTGATGAACTCTGCCCTTCGTGTGCTATGGGGAACTCGGCGAATCTGCTGTTCGAAAATTCGATGAATTGCTGGAGAAATCGTTTGGGAATTAGTGTATATATTAATGTAAATGGGTTTATGTAGATTTTTCAATTGGAAAGTTAAATTTTAAAGTGGAAGTTGTCTTTACTACACTACAAATATTTAAATGCCACGGCCGTCCCTTTTGACATCACGCATCTTCATGCAAATTAAAAATTTTGCATATCATTAACATCGAATTCAGCCAATTTGCATGCGCTATAATTTTCTTTGTTACTAATTTTGCACCTAGGAGCTTAGAACCGGTCTCAGAATGTAACATGTGATCTGACGTATTTCTATCATAGATAATGTGCACAATGCCATAAATTTTCTGAAAATACGATGCGAATCAAGGACTCAGCTGAAATATCCAGGATTGTAAGACATTTCTGGTTGTTCGTTTCTTTAATAGAGCCACAGAGTGATTATGCAAGTATTGGGTCTAATCCATCCCATTCTAAAAGATTACCAAGAATTGTAGTAAAAATGGATCTTAAGCATGTTCTTTTCTCTAACCCTTTCGGTGCGGAGTCATTTAACCTTGTTTAAAATCCGAATCCTGACTCATGGCCCTGACTTCGTGGGAACTGTTTGGAAAAGTTACATTGGACCGTGTTGTTTGTTTATGCTGGTTGCGGGCGGTGTTGGGCGGTCTATTTTTGAAGGCGAGGGCCGTCTGCCAAGAGAGGGCCCTGTCTTAACTCAGGCTGCTTCGCCTGGAAGCTGAGCTTTTTCGCCAAACACCAGACACGCTCCTCCAGCCTGATTCCAAGAATAATTAGGGATCTTTTTTTTTTTTGTCCTTCCCCTGTGGCGGCCCAGAGATAGAAGAAGCGGACAATTACCTCAAAAAAAATCGTTTTAGCGCCATGTCCCCCCTCCCTTTTTTAAAACTCTCTCTGAAATGTGAACGCTGAATTGAGTCATCGAAATATTGAGTATTTCCTGCTGTATGCTGTCTTTAAAAATAATGGTATGATTTACGTTAGTTGAAACCCCTTACATTTTGCAATGAGATCCATTGAGCCCTATGTGTTCCCTTTAGGTTTAAGGGGGCAAAAAATACGGCGTTCAATAATGTCAGGATTTTGTGGACGCTTTTTTACGGACGTTATTGAGATCACAAGTACATTTTGACTCCTAGTTTTAAATAGGTGACGAATGTAATTAAGATAAACGCAAATTGCAAAGACTTTTGAATTATCTTCTTGAAAAGCTATTGCATTATAACTGGATTGAATATATTTTTTTCCGTATTTAGCTCTTTGATCGTAGTAATAAATAATGTACTTAGGGGTTAAAAATGATTAAAGCACGTAAAATTTTGTTCAGTACTTTAAAATTTTCAAGTTTGTCTTATTGATTTGATTTGCAATTTATACACCTAATGTTTCGGTTGGCAGAATATTTAAAGCTACTATAATAAAGCTCGGGAATCGTAATTGTTAGATCATTTGTTTCCGACGGGAAACAGGATATATTGTGCTATAACTGGTTTGTTCGGAATTGTCGGAAAATACCAAACGTTTTATACGTTACTGACTATATCCTTGTGCCACATGGGACTGTCACAAATGAGACGCTACGTCGAGCAAATAATTGTATCGAAAGTCACCCCAAATAGCATTCTGTAAAATATTGCATGATATTATGCAATATTGTACAGTATATTTTGTTCTACCAGCATTCAGTCCGTTGTGGTGAGAATTGGAGAGTGAAACTTGATTTCATTTCTGGGTGGTCGTTAAAGGTAAGTCGTTATGTCTTCTTTTTATGCCTTAAAACGGAGTAGTGTATTTTACAGCTAGTTTTAGGCTGATGTGTGCAGTTTCTATTCCTGAAATCATTAGACCGCCGACCTGAGATGTTCACGTTTGGTATTTACGTACCTGAAGCCGGCATTTTTCAGTTAGTTTCTCTGTGAAAAAGAGAACTATTTCTGTTTTTCTACAACCGGCGTCAGTTTATGGGATTCCTTCATTTTGAGGTTAGTGGGCAAAAATATAAATAAGTGTACCAAAGAAAAAAAGTGTTATGGAATGCTGTCGCGAGTTATGTTTGGCTTGTTCCTCATGCCCTGAAAAAAAAAAAAATCTCCTGTCAGTTGACATTTATATAGAGTAATCTTCATTCTTCTTTGCGAAAAAAAAGGGAGGAAACTGAGTGTTTATGTTGCGGTATATTAGAGCTCCTGTAGGTCGATTTTTTTTTTTTAATTACACGCTTTACTTTTTCGGCTTTTTTTTTTTGCCGCCACTTTTTTTCTAGTGTTTGTTTTCTTTAATTACACTGATGTCGTTTGCTTGGTTTCGCTGTCATGTCAGCTCTCTCGTAGAATTTCAACTAATTATATGAAGATTACGAAAAGGCAGGAATAAAATGATGGCATTAGTGAAAATATATACGACTGAAACGGAAAACATTTTAATTGGAATCCGAAAAGCGCTACAAGTGAGTGATTTCGTATTTGAAGTCGGACTTATTTTTTTAAATATTTAAAATGTTTGTTAATATTTATTTGATGCTAAGTAATTTTTTTAAGATGAATTTTACTCTATTTTTCAAACGCCGAGATTAAGATGCAGTATTTTGAAATACGAATAATCACTGAAAATGTTTAGTAAAATGAGTAATTGAACGAATGTTTATTAAAATAAGTTCCTATTTCCTATGTTCAGACAAAAAGTTACAAAAAAGTGCAATAGTTCATCCGTACCTTTACAAACAACTTCTATTTTACAAAGTTTTCAATTTTGCGGCTTTCTCTTTGCTGAACCAAAGCAAATTGTTTTACATTTTCTGTTATAATGGCAGAGAAATTATTATAGAAACATTCCAAAAGCATAAACAAAATTTGTTTAAAACAAACAACTGACCATGTTTTTTAAAAAATTTTATCACATCCATTTGATTTAGAATGAAGACCGTAAAAAATATCACCAACTAAATTATGGTACTTGAAAATACTTCTAGTCTTCGCATCAGCAGTTTGAATGTGAATTTCTTTCGATTTGTAAAATTAGAATGTAGACGTTTAAAATAATTTCTATAATAAAAACGCCATAATAATTCATTTTTATATATATGAGTTACGAAATTTTTCAAGAGCTTTCATGCCTAGATTAATTCTTTTTTTTTTTTTTTAAATTTAAAAGAGTTTAACCGAAATTTTGCGAGCAGTATTCCGATCTCTATTCTCTGTGTTTAAAAATCTGAATTAATCAAGGCATGTAGTCTTGAATTCTTTCTTTAAATCGGGGCTTTTTAAAATATTTTTTACATTACCTTGTCAAGCCAAAGCATATTTCTTGTCCTTGGGTTTTTTTTCCAAATAATTTTCTCGTAAAGTTTCATATAAGTGCAAAATAAACAAAAGAAGCACTAATTACTGACTGAAATTAATGCAACATGTAAATCGTTATGAAGTGCTTTGAATAAGAGTATTTTTTGTGAAGTGCTTCCGTTTGCTAATACCAAAGTATTCAACAAAAGCGTGGACTACCAAATAATTTCGGAAATGGAATCTGGAATTTCCGAATTTTGAAAATGGACAGAGCTATGGTTTATAAAGTAGCTCTCATAGTTTAAATCTTCAACTTGTGCTTGGATAAAACTGAAATTGTTCTAAATGCTTTGAAAACGATTTGGAAGGTAACTCCCCCATCGACCACCAACAGCAACGATTTCGAATCTTTTGGGGGAAATTCGAAACGTATCAGGAATCATCCATCGAAGTTCCAAGTTCTGCACATCTAGTTTTTTCGATACAAGCTCATTTAAAAGCTACGGGTGGACGCTGATAAATTGACGCTTAACGGAGGGGCAAATTGTCGTAGGCTTTACAGGGTCAAGGCATGTTCGGTTTTCTCTACCAATTTCCGTTTCATCAAAAAAATGGGTGCAATGAACCTGGAATTTTTGATTGAAGCTTTCATATTTAGCCCATGCACTTAGCTCCAACACGTTTCCAATAGCAACCTTCGACGAACACAGTGGGTCTGGGGTTTTTTTTTCTTCCGTCTCTGATTTTAGCGGTGCATGATCTGCTGCGCACTGGATTCTTGTACCTATGCCAATTCCAGACGGCACGTTTCTCTCCTAAAATTGAAAGGAAAAAAATTACTGTGTTGAGAAACTAACTTTTCTTTAATTGTTCTTTCATGTTAGGATTTTCATTTGTCAAATTTCAGTCGTTCTTTTGTTTTTGAAACTTTTAATTGTTCTTCATGTTCCAAATGATAGATGCGTATTCAACAGATCTTATCTTTTTATCTACAGTATTCCGACAGTGGTTGTTCCTTTACTTATTTCCTCGCATTAGTTAGTTTTCTGCATTAACATGCGTGTAACATTTGGGTCCGTTTCGTTCTGTGTCTGGAATTAGTCTTCGGTAGTCTTTTACGATATTTTTTGCCTCATATTTCAACTAAAGTATGAATGACATCTGAATTAATCTTTATCTTTTGTGTCGATTAATTCTATATAAAATGTTCAGCACCCATTTAATAAATAAGAAAAGGGAAAACTTCAAAAGCAGTTAAATCGTGGAATATAACGGCAACCGTAATAATGTAAGTTATGGATTCTCTTTCGCCTCACAGAACTCGCACCAACACAAATATCCAGGTTGTGTATTGGGAAGTACTTAAAATCCGTTCGTTGTATCTTTTTTAAGCTGTTTTATTCAGAAGAAAGACGGCCTACAAAATAAACCCAAATTCGTGTTCTAGATCGAAATTTACTACTCTGAACTACTGATACTGATACTCTATTATACTGAATTTACCAATACAAAGATATTTTAGAATAAAATAACCTTAGAAGAAACAATTTGTTGAGAAATGCTCGAGAACATTTTAGATCTTTGGTTCTTTGTTTTTCAGTCCTTCTGTAGACTGAAGAAATAAGACTTGTCAGATATTTTTCGATTAGAAGATTACTCACTCGGCATAATATAGCATTCACGAAGAAGGCATAATAGCTCCTTTAATAGAAAATCTCTGTTGAGCTCCGGAGGGACGCATTTCCGCGTCTGAGCCCTCCGAAGAGCGAAAAATATTTATCGCCGCCCGTCTTAATATCTTCTTGTTAGCCGTGCACTGACCCTACATAATTTAAAAATCATGTCACTTGTGTATCTTCTTTAACTGAATAAGCTCTCCCTTATATTCTTTTCCCAATTAAGCTCCGTAGAGAAAACGTAGCATCCAGATAAAACACTCAAAACGAGACGAAAGAGTAAAATATTCCGAAAAGCGGTGCGGCATGAGCTTTAGATTATTCTAATTTTTGCTCCGCACTTACGCACGAAGGCGAGAATTATGCGATTATTTTTAACTTTTTCTCCTTAACAACGACAATGTATCACACCCTTCTGCTCACACCAATAAAACTCGCGATAAATGGTACGTTTTCTCCTTGGAAAGTGTGGCACTAACTCTGGGAAAAAGAACGGAAATCATCAATTCTTCCTCAAGGCACTGCTGTAGGGGAAAAAATTTATTCAGTGTTCCTAATTGACAGGTGAAGGAGAAATGGATAAAAAAACTGATTTATAGAACGTTTCTCCGGAGAACAAAGACATGGACCACAATCCTTTTCGGTTGGGAGACGAGGCAGTATTTCGTGTTTGGTAAAGAAGCCTATCTGAATGGCGGGAAAATTAGGATTACTTAATATTTCTCATTTCCTAGAAAATAAAATCTTACCTCAACATTTGGCTCCAGTTGCATTAATTCAGTTGGGCAGTCGCATTTAGTATCCTTGTTGCAGCATATAACGAATGCACTATAGTTTATATCAACTAATTATTCAATTAAACATCTTATTATTAGTTATCATTTCTTTTGTTAATTTGAAATGGATAAATAACTCTTAATAATTCATTCAGAAAAAATGTACCATTGATACTTATCATCATTCTTATTGATGCATGGTTTTAGTTTAATAAAAGTAAATCCGTTACCAAATTGGGTGGTATCAAATTTCCAATAAAATTTAATACTTTAATTGTACCTTTTAGCAATCAGTGATATGTTTTGAGTTTTTGTACAGGATTAAAAAATACTGTCTCGTTTCATGATCGAATATTCGCAATATATGAGCGCTGATTTTGACAAGCAAAATATATTCTTTGCATGTTTTACCTCTCAGATGCTTTGGTATATAATCGTATGGTTGCATTTGCTGTGTGCTATATCTCTTATTAGCTGCCATTCTTGCAGATCGTGTCATATAAATGCACAGTAATCTGGTAGGATACTATTCTTGCTTTTTTAATTTAAATCATTCGATTGGAATGGCGACCTTGAAATCTGTTTACACGTATTTTCTCTTCTGACGCTATTGGATGAGTCGTTTTCCCATCGTCCATTGGTCGCGACCGTCTTGCCGGAACTGATGGGTTTCTGCGCCGCTGGTTCCCGCAGCAGCGAATGCCCTCTGCGGCGACTCCTTCAGACGATCTTCCCAGCCTTGTGCCGCTCGAAATGGCTGCAACTGGATTTCCCTCCCTTGCAGAAGATGCGAAAATTGCTTACTGCAAAATACATTTAATGAATTAAATGCTGAAGTTCTTTTAAATTTGAACTGCGTCGAGTGCGTGCTGGTCATCTTTAACCGTCTAGTTTGACAATCAGCTTGAATCAACCAGTTTTTATGTAATTGCAGACGATTATTCATTCATCTTAGAACTTCATTAAGTTTATTCCTCGAATGAAAAAACATTTCGTATAGGAACAAATGATGTAACACGCATTTAATTCTTTTTCTATAATTTTTAATATGATATATATTTTTATGATCAGAGTATGGTGATATATCTTGCAATTCTGCCGTTTAAAAAAAGAGAAACTTTCCATATTTTACAACGTCACAAGATGGGCACTTTATCTCATTGCCATGCGATATATGCATTTTCTTCTGCAAGTTCCAAGCTACTGTGCCTTTTTTTAAATTTCTTTAAAAATAATGATGGAAGTGTAAAATTTAAAAGAGCAATAAGTACAATTAGTATGATGTTTAGGGTTTATCATCTGTTTTCAATTTTCATTGGGTTTTTTAAGATAATAAATAATTCAACGATCTCTTCCTAACTGTTGCGATCAAGTAATTAAAACACTATTAATCACAAGTAAAAATGCGGAATATTTTTGAAGTTATCCAATTAAAAATTTAGATAATCGGTGATTAAGCAGGGTCTTTTTAAACAATATGTCATGCTTTCTGAGTGGGATCGCATGAAATATTATTATTTAGGAGGCAGTGCAATTTCACAGCAACGCATTTTAGATTCTTCCATATTTGTGATCGAAAAATTAAGAAAATCATGTCGCCTGTAATCATTTCGATTAAATTTGCCGCATAGCATTTTATTCTTCAGATTTTGAGGTTTCGATAAAAATTTTGGCATAAAAGTGGAGTCGTGGAATTTTTTTATTTAAATAGTGAAAAAATTTATATTTAAAAAAAAAAAAAAAAAAAATGCCGAGTCGCCTTGATCTATAGTTGAGCTAGAAATTGTAGTGTTTCATCAACTGTTTTTGATAAAGAGTCTTGAAAACTATTTTCAACTAGTTACATTTTCCTCTTTCTTTTGAATCGTATCGCGGTTTGAAACTCCTTTTCATTATGGTTTAAGAAAACCTAGTTTTTTGGTTCCATTTCTGCTTTTGTCAATTAGTGATGCTCCATATTTCTCTCAACCTGAATGCAAGATTTTCGCTAATGGGGATTAAGGTCGGCGCCATTCTCTTTCTTTCACTAATAGAGAATTCATTTCATTTCCCTTCTCAGGTGTTTCTTCTTTTGATCATGCATGCATTTTTTTCTCAGATCCACTGCTTTCTGATATCGCTGTGAAAATGCATATAACGTAGTGATTACCATAAAATAGATGATGATCCCATGGACCATTCAAGGTAACTGTGTTTCAAACAACGCAATGAATAAACACAGCTTTAAGTGTATGTGATACATATGTGTTAAATTGTAAATATGTTAAAAAGTTACCCTTATGATATTCGATGCAGTTGAAGTGACAACATTGACAGTAGTTGGCGTTTAACGATAGTTTTATTCTCTTGCTTCCTAAAAGGAAAATTATCTAACTGAAGGCCTTTAAAACTATTATTCTCTTACAGTCTTCTTAGGATTGATTTGGCTAAATAAACCATCTTAAAATCCCTGTGAGTTACTTAAATAGGATACTCAAGTATTCATTGATATTAAACAGAATTTTAATTAAATAAATTAATTTGTATAATTCTGATGGTGTGTTTCAGATCAACATAGCTGTCTTAATTATTTTTGCCTACTATAGCAGAAAATTCGGACGCAAGTACTCGCTGTGCTTCTGCAACCCCAAGATTCGTGTACCCGGATTCGAGGACCATAGTTTAAGAAGTCCTGTTCTAAAACATTCACCTTGTATAAAAATTCTTTCCTAAATTTCGAATTCTTTAAAATAGCCCTGTACTAGAGGATGAAATGCTCTTCAGCTCAGTTTCTCAATTAAAAACAAATCTCCAATGAAAAAACTTATAAAAATAAAAATAAAAAACTTATAAAAATAAACAAACAAAACCTTAGTAAATCGGGACAAAACACCAAAAATGCAGATCCTCGTTTCAAACTAATCCAGATTGAAGACAATAATGCAGCAAGAAAAGAAAAACTGATACGGACAGATCGGAGGATAAGGCTTGAAAATTCCCGTTGATTTCCTTCCCTGGATTTGGGATGCTCGTGTCTGGTCCCGTGCTCCACTCAGCTATCAGACCGTGGACACTCGGAATACCCGCGGAGGGAGAGGGTTCTCATCCCGCTCGTATCAACCCCTTTTCTTTTCTGCTGCCGATCTGCGACGCGGAGCATCTGTGTCAGATTCAAAACGCACGTGGAGACCCAATTATTGGGTTTTTTATACCAGAAAAATATCGATATTGGGAGTGTTTATGTAAGCTTTTGTGGACAGATCCGTGCTTATTGATGGTTTCAGACCTATTCTCTTTCTTTAATGATACTATACAGCCTCTGATTGTAACTAAACGACTGAAGTTTTTGGTACTAGGATTACATGATTAGATTTACGGAAGTCTACTTCAACAGAAACTCTTACTGCAGAGTATTGTCATTGGGTGATTACGCTTTAACACGTTGACTGCCGCATCGCCCATAATCGGGTGACACGGATATTTGGACCTTCTGTTTAATTAGATGAGCCCTTCTCCCTTAACACATTCACTGCCACCGACGCGCTGACGTGTCCAAAACCTATTATCTAATTAGATGACACCTTCTCTACTGTAGTTAAAAGATGGCAGAGAAGGGTCATCTAATTAGATAGATGGTTCGAATCTCAGGCGTGAATAGTGGCAGCGAATGTTTTAACTGCAGTAAAGAAGGGACAACTAATTAGAAATAGCAGGCGTGAGTAAAAGTGCATGATCGGCTGCCAACTTGTTAAAGAAAAGTGTTTTGTAAAATAAGTAACTAAGCTCAAAACATTTTTTGAAGTAGGCTCTCGTTGAAAGCTTGTTATATGTAGTGAAATAAAATGACAATAATCCAACAACAGTGTTAAATTGCATTTCCCGGAAATAGCATATAATAAACGCAACTGAATTCATAAATGAATAGTCATTTACGTAATTTTTGAGAAAATTATTTTGAATAAAGAGAACCAATTTCTGCTACTTCTCTGAACATTCCTACTTGTTTGAACAGTTACAACTGCAAATTTTTTTAATTGATAAAAATAAAAATTCTCAAAGAATTATTTTTTCCTTTTGTAGCTCTTTCATTGAAGATTTTCCTTGCTACATATTAGTTTCTAGCACGCAGAACACTTCTACATCTGTTACATAAAAGAACCCCCCAAGCAGAGAGAGCACATCAAATACACCTTCGTAAAAAGTTGCATGTTTTTCTGCGAAGTAAAAATTATTTTATTTACTTACGAACGTGCTATAGCGTCTGAATAATTTATGCCCAATCGTCTGGAAAGTGGTTAAAACGCTAGCGCAATCCCCTCCCATCTCTCGGATGCAAATGAGGTGGAACCACCAGACTCAACTGTTAATTTATTTGTCTAGTCTCTGTCATTCCTATACCTCGACAAACAATAAAAATAGTGCATCCCTTTCAACAGCATATCCTTAAGAAGCTAAATAATTGTTTAACGAGCATCTGTGCAAAACAAATAAATCAGACCAATTGTTTGCCGGAATTGTAAATTTGTAATTTGTGACTTCAGTAACGGAGATTCGGTGTTCACCTGTTGAAGCACAGCAGCAGGATAGCTGAATAGTCCTTGCTTTTCAGTCGACTAATGCCGCATGAAGCCGTCTGAATCTTTGCACTTCTTATGGTTCAGTCACCTTAAATGTTTTTGCTTTTCAAAGGAAACTTTTCCGTCAAAGAAAATTCGAATCCAATTAGTAAAACTGTACGGAATATAATTTTTTAGTGATTTTATTTATTCCGTATAATTTTATTGGCAATTAGTCTGAATGCAGATATCTAAATGCCTCCCCCCCCCCTCTTTGTTTCAATCTTCTGTCTTACAGCACCTTGATAAAATGGGTCTGTTGCGTGTAAATGTTTTACAATTATTTCAGTATCCAATGTTTTACACTTTTTTTACAAAGACAATATCCGTCCAAAATTTCAGAATCGGAACAATCAGAAACCGGGCTGATGTTTTTTTAGCGATTTAATTATTTAAGAATTTTGCTCTAAAAATATTGATTTGCTTACCGTGCCCACACCATGAAAATTAAGTTGCAATAAATTGATTTGAATTTAATGTATGATTTTGCTTGCCTTTTTATTTACTGATTTAAAAAAGACATGTATTGAGAGCGATTTCTGTAGAAAGAAAAATAGAATTAGTTCACATTGTGGTCGCACGAAAATCGATCATCGCGTGCGAACGACTTTGATTCTTTTTTAGCTTCACCTCACTCGCTTCCCGCTCGTCGAAAAAAACGATATTGCCTTGAATGGCTTCGAACAAAAACGTGTTCGATATTCAAAGCAGCAACAAACACGTCATCTTGTGTTGATCCACAAAATATGCGAGCCGTTTTACGCGCGCTCGTCTTACTTTTGTTATTGTTGGAGCATTTCTAGGTGTTGTCCTACAAACCTTGCAACAGCTAGTGGATCGATTTGCTACCATCGTTTACGGAAAAAGGTAGAGATGAGAGAGAAAAAAAACTCGTCAAACGTTGTTCCACTTTGTAGCCATAGGAGGAAAAAACGCGCCATTTCATCCTACTCGATTCCCAATTGTGTAATACTCCCCATTAAGATAATGAAAAATAAATTGAAGGTGAGTGGCGCAAAAACTGGCTTTCATAACGACAGATTCGACATTTATTTTCTAGGACGTTTAATTTCTTGATTCCCTTAAGCGCTTTAAACCAGTAATCGACTTGTACATCATTTACGAAAATTGGATACCTCAACCATCTGTATTTCTTGGTTCCTTTAGAGAGCATTTCAAAATAAACAAGTTTTCGCTCTGGAAAAAAGTCCATGTAGGAGCTTAAAAATTTGTCCTGCGATACTGAACATAAATTGATAACAGACTAGTAATGATTATCAATCGATCTCTGTAAACAAAAATCATGACACTCTAGAACAAGTGTTCATGTTTTGCTAAGGATACAGGTCTAGGCCTTTTGAGTGTCATAACATTTAATATCGTTTCCTGATCTTAATAAATTATTTAGAGTTAAAGTGTAGTTTGTCATCACACTAGGAGTTTCTTAAATTCGACCAGGGTGCATGTAGTGAAGTCCATTTACATTCTGAAAATTATTATTCTGGATCCCAACGCGTAAGAGGCATTCAAAAGATATAATTTCTATCTAAAGCCCCGCAGACAGAAATACTTCCATTACACCCTCGAAATGTTTTTAATTGTCTGAAATTTGGATGTAAATGAAAATTGCGTCTGGAGATTATCTGTTCCTGAATCCCCTATGTTTTTAATTGGAAAACTGTATGTCCTGAAACTACTTCTGTTTGGTTCCTGAAATTTAAGTCCAATTTTTCTTGATGACAGAATTGGTTAAAAGTCCTTTACCTTTTGACGGTCCTAAATTAATTCCTTCGCTGCTAAGTTTTGATTACCTTTTTGCATCAGCCTTCCATTCGAGAACTTCGTCCAGTTTCATTTGTGTGATTCGATTGTGTGTATATTGACAAATGTCTTTCGATGCGGTCATCTTCCAATTCCGTATAGATATTATAGTTTACCCTCCTAACTTCCTCCCCGCCACTGTGGAATATGATTTATCTAATAACGTTCGTGAAGGTGACTCATTTCGAGTATTTCCGTCGTTTCGACACGCCTTCCGAGTCATGATTCCCGGGCGTATTATCAGGGGCGCAAGGAAAAGAGAGGATTGTTAACGTGAAAAGCGTGATCACGCAGAAGAGAGAATTCCTTGGCGGAGATTTCATTGTTATCTCTGACCCATAGCCATCTCTTTCGTGTTCCATCGACTTCCAGAAGAAAATGGCACTTTGCCTAAGCAGGAAAGCTTCTACGAAGCTTATTAGGCTCTGGCTTATCACGATTTTATCTCGCTGGTACTCCTACACAGAACAGAAACTGGTTTTTTCTTTCTTTTATGTGTGTTCCTGTTTATTTTCTGATCGGTCAGTTCCATTCTAGTCCTTTTATTGAAAGGCGAAGGAAAGGAATTGTCTTTCCTCACAAAAAGCAAGAGAATCCGGTTTGGAATCTTGCTGCCAGCACTTAGACCGTTTGCCTTTTAACAACCGGAGCTCTTTCCGCGCAGTTTGTCCTATTTATGCGGCAGCATGGAAACTTTTGTTTGGAGAAGCGAAGCCCGATATCGATATTATCTTGTATTCCACAGGTATGGATCGAAACCCTCCAGTTTGGACCGTTTGACCTTTTCAGCCGAGTGTGATCGAGTTCTTCAGAAATGGGTGATGGGGGTCAGGGCAATGGCGAGCGGTAAAGAAACTGGATCTATTAATGAGATCATGTTTTTAGGTTTCTTATCTGGTTTAGAGCTAAATGCCTTGTATTTCTTGAGTTGAATTATAATTATTTTCTTAGCCTGATACGTCGTCTCAGAAATTGTATGCAGAATTCGTCACACGTTTTTCTAATTGGGATACCTTCATATTCTTTTAAATCACTAACCCTTTACAGTTCAATATTATCTGACTGAACATTCGTGATGGTGCATTATTTTGACATTCTCGATAACTTTGGGCTTACTGTTTAATGGAAATGTTATTTGAACTTGGTCTTCTAGCTTTAACCTTCCAGCGGGCGCGCTTACGCAAATTTTACGACATATCGTGCATCGTATTACATATATATCGTGTTATTTTACAAAAATAAATGCAACTTTTATTTATGTTATCAGCATTTATTAGCCTAATAGTAAACAAAGATTTTATAAATAAAATTGCACTTAAGTTTATAAAATACCGATGTAAATATGTAATACGATGCACAATTCAAGTATCTCTTGCAAACGCCCGCCCGCTGGAAGGTTAACATGTGGAGCAAAATTCTTCTCTGGAAAATAATTTTGAATTTTTTTCATCTTAATAGCATCTTGCTACGTGTTTACTTCACTCTTAAAATGTTTTTGCTTGCAATGCGTGAGTTTTTTATGCTTTTCTAACGAAGATCAGCCGATCGGTTCATTAAACGAGGAAATTATAAGTAGAGAGGCTTTCACCACGCGAGTGGGAGGCCTACTTGTCTTGCGCCATCGTTGATGATCCCCCTTCACTTCTTTTGTTACTGCTGGAACGTAATTACGCCTCTTAGACAAGGTAGCAGGTGGTTTTTGACAACTTTTGCCCCAGCGCCTCACCAACACTTTCACCCACCAACCGATGGATCTGTCAGGTGGGTGTCAGAAGTTTCGGAGAAATTCGCTGGTTCAGAGTTTGGGTGGATTTCGACTGATGGACTAATTAAGAATGGCAGCTTTTGCGTACTCTTTGCTTTGTTGGGTGGCCGCACAAAAGAACGGCTCGTTTTTTGTTTTTGCAATCGGCGTACGTCATCTGATTATTCTTTGGCTTTCATCGTTTTACTTTCTGATAGACTGCCGTTTTAGCCCAAAAGAGGAAGAAAATATTCGTTTAGAATAGAATGAACTGCAATTGCTTTAACTATTCAAATATGGAGCCTTTAATTATACATACTGCTGCGTATTATCTTCGGTGAGATGTTTTATCCTATGATTTCATGAATGAAGGGGGGGGAGTTCTTTGGAAGTTTTTAAAACCATGTTTAGGCATGATAAAAAATCAAGTCAAGAAACCCTGAATTAAAGCATGGTTGTAAATTTAGAGAAAAGATTGGGAGACAGAATGTGCTTTTGTGGTGTTAGTAAGCATTATTTTTTAAACCAATTGAGTGGACGTACTTTTGTTTAAAAATTATTCAGTTGAATTGATTTTTAACATTTTCCTGTCAGCATATCTCGGGCTATTTACCCACAAAAGTCTGTTATACCTAAAATGATCTTCCCTGGGATATATCTTGTTGCTGATAAAATGGAATACTAGGATATAAAATTTTAGT
The DNA here is from genome assembly GCA_013235015.1 of Araneus ventricosus. Lineage (NCBI taxonomy): Eukaryota > Metazoa > Arthropoda > Arachnida > Araneae > Araneidae > Araneus > Araneus ventricosus. The sequence goes on along the minus strand of BGPR01000010.1, from coordinate 4,797,635 downwards.
CTTTAATGATGCACCCTGTTCTCAACAGTATTTATGAACATCTGATTATTAAGTACAGGAAGTGTGCTGCACACTACCACAAGACTTCCCTCATCAGTCACTAGAGTCGTGTTAGTCACTCACACTGATTCAACCGAGACTAGACCCCCCTTCCCGAATAAAAAGGGTGAAGGGAGTGGAGGTGCAGATCAATTAATGTAGCAACGCAATCTAATGCATGCCCCTCCTGCCCCGTCCGATAAAAGAATAAGCGAAACGGACCACGCCCGAACTTATTCCTCCCAGAACGCATTCCTGGTAATGGAAGAACTGAAACACAATCGGGAGTTGCCCCAGCAACCGCATGTCAACAGAAGACGAGATTGGGGTCAGGGGTCCGGCCATTGTCCGGCTGTGGTCAGGGTGAAGGAGAAGTTCCGGACTGACCGATATAGAAGTGCAGGGTTTTCAAACACCTACGCAAGTTTTATTTTGTTTCACGTGGACAGTGTTTTGAACCCATGCCACACGTGCGCCCAAATCGATATTATACTGTAGTGTATTAGTATTGTTTTGTCTGTTTTATGTGTGTGTGTTTGAATGAGGTAATGTGTAACTGCCAAAAGGGAGGGATGTTCCTTTTATTCGATTCTAACGGAACACGCAATGTTTTTGTTAAAGTCATGGTACCTTCATATTTTTCATATAGAGAACTTGTCAATTATTTATTTTTTCTTCTTTAAAGTATATAATTCTGCACGTGAATTGAGTAACTTAGCTTTAAAACATTCAAAATAAAATGTGATTAGCAGTGGATTGGAACTGTAATATGGAAAAACATAAAAGTAGTACCTCTGACCTCTTGTCACAGAAATCAGGAAATGAAGACGGTATTAGATAATTGGATGCAAAATATTTATGCTTTTGATCATTAAAATTAAGTGAAACTTATCAAGAGGAAAATAATACATCTCATTAGAATTCATTTTTTGAAAACAATGTAATTGACTTTTTTAGAGTTAAGGTTATTTCCGATTTAAAAGTCGAAATTCTTTGTTTCTATAAAGATAAACACAATTACTTGCAGTTTTTCAATTACTATCGGTAGTAATAACTGTATAACAAATTTTTTCCCACTAACTCGTTAAATTGAATATCTTTAAATCGAATCTTTAACAAATTATAGCAAATCAGCTAATAGTAGAAGAATGGAAACTAGCATTTAATGCTGGATAAATTTACTTGGATATTATATCTGCTTGCACACTAAAAAGATTCTTAAAACCATGTCATATTAAAATGTTCTCTTATTTGCCCTTGCAGTCGACGAGCTGTTCTGTTTCAGTTACCATCCAGGCACCAAATAATTGTATGTTCTTGATAACCATCTATTCCCTTAGTCTGTGTCAGTTCTGAGTCGACTGTGAGTTTCGGTGGGCAATTAACAGCCGACTCGGAACTGGCATGGACTAAGGGAATCCGACTGTCTAATTTAAACAAAGCATTGCGATGGTCTGTGACGACTCAATGTGATTTCTGTCCAGTGCTATGAATGCCTAAACTCTTTTCCGACATTTTAAGATGGGAAAGCCCTTTGTTTAAATTGCGTATGGAAGACTATGAATACGCCAACTCACTCGACAGACTTCAGAAAACCTTAAAAGCAAATAAAGTGAGGTCCAGAAAACATTCCATTTTCCAACGAGAATAACCTGCCTGTTAAGATATGTATTTATTTAGAAGACGTGAAACGCTTTCCTGGGGAGAGGGGTGCAGCTTGAACACATCAAACTACCTAACAGCGAGACCCTTGTCCTTGACTAAGAGTAAGTTGCGGCCTACCCACGAAATGATCAAAGGATTACCAACCACCCTTCTTTGCCTTTCGATTGGGCAATCTTGGGGCACCCTCGTGCCTAGGGTTCCTGCTGAGGCCGTCGCAGTGTCCACCCTCGTTACACGCTTCGTGGTGGTGTGGTTGTGTGTGTCCATTGTTAGTGCCGTCCGGTCCTGAGGTCATCCAACCACGACGAGAAAGAAATACAATGAAGAGAGATGGAGTGAAAAGAAGAAATAAAAAAGGACACTTTGTGCACCAAACGAGAGGTAGACAATTAGTCCTTTGTCCATCGTCAGGGACATCTTTCGTAATCCCTGTGCAGGGGAATGTCCTCCGGTGGGCAGGGGCAACTGCTCATTAGCCACCCTTTGTTTCGATGCTCATTAGGGGGGCACCTCACTTGAAGCGCATAAATAGAATTTTGGAATTTTTTTTTATCGAATTCCTGTTATCGAACATTGATGTTGGTGAAATATCCGAGTTGAGAGATTGGACAGTTTTATATTATCCTCATTGTTTCTGATAATGCAGATTGATTGCTTAAACTTCATTTGTGTCTACTTCTAGACTAATTGCCAACATAGGAAGATTTACGTCAAACGTCCGATTGAATATATATAATATGTGTGTGTGTGTGTGTGTGTGTTTAAATCTGCTCCATTATTACTATTAGTTCAAGCATTATAATCTGCTACTCAATTTATTATCAAGAGGAAGATCAGTGTGCGCGATTGCATTTCTCTGACTAATACCTCAAAGGATGCAATTCCTTGTTCTTAACTCTTTCGAGGACAGTAACCATTTTCATGAGCATCAAAAACAGACAAGCTTTATATTTTAATTTGAAATTAATTGAAAAAAATGAATGCTATAGCATTTATAACCGCAATCCTGGTAAGGTGGTTGCATTGCAATTTTTTCAGATAAAGTTTTTTTTGTTCTTTCTAATTCTCTTGCTTTTAAGTGAGTCGAATTGATATTTCTTCTATTTTAGGCTTTTATAATTGGACCTATTCTTTCACGTCTTCCTCATGGCTGGATTTTATAATAATTGATCACAGTTTAAGTGATCAATTATTATAAACTAACTAAACTAAAGGTGTCGAAAAATTCGAACCACATGGAATTTTACATAGTCGAGTCGTGTAGTGTATTAAGTTTATCTCCATGTAGCGGAAATTTAAGGTTTTGACTCGATGACAGGTTTCTAAAACTAACAGGGTCCTGAAAGCTGCTGAGAAGTTCAGAATTTCCTTAATTTTTCATAATTCTATTTATACATGTATAAGATATCCCCGTTCTGTGTGGATCTATTACATTCTTCTTCTTCTATCATAAAACATTATTTTAGAAGACTAAAATAGAGCTTTCATAATTATATCACTTCTTTTCTGAAAATGTAAGCCAACTTAATCTAGTCTTCTTTGCTATCTATTTAGCTTTGAGCAGATGCAGAGGAAACTTCTATTTTCGTGGCCGTAAATGTTAACAACATAATATCCAAAGAACCCTTGAAATTTCTCTACGAGTTCGTTTTTCTCTGCAAGTGGTTCTTCTGATAACCAACCAAACATTGGATGAACTTGAGCGCTTTCAGGTATTGTTCACCTTCTCAGTTAAAGACAACTCATGTGTTGTAAACATATTGTTTGCAACGACTAATCGAATCAACCACCGAATAGTTTCCCTAAATTCTCCGTATTAATTATGCTGATCCGGACAGTTCGCAAACAAAGCAGACAGGCCGAGTTGAAAGGGAAGACGGAACAATATCTCTTGTGGAATTAATAATTCCGGATACAGAGAGCAAATAAGCCGTGCCAGCAGATGTGCCCACCCTGAGTGGTAGGAGAATTTTCACGGCAGGTACTTGGATCCTTTGTTCAATGTCACCTTTCTTGCCGACCGGGGAGGGTGGGGGGATCACCGTGAATAAACAGAAGTTGTGGAATAGGGAAAAAATAAACACATGCCGCCGTTGTAAAGGGGAATAAACGAACTCGGGTTTGTTTTCCATTCTTTGGTAAGGGAAAATACCAACCAGTCAGAAGATGACTGTGCAAGATTTTCGTCTGATTGGAGTTGGTTTCCCTGCCCGCTTTGCTACTCGGAGGAAAGAATATACTACGAAAGTGTATGCTTGGGGATTCTGGTTCATTGATAGTCCATTCGTTATAGTTCGTATAGTCGTGTGTTAGGATTTATGGGAATCTGTAAATAATGTAATTTCCTATATAAGAACGTTTTGTTTTTGCACGAATCTTAAGTTTTTTTTGCATCCTCCGTGGAATTTAAGTTTGATTTACGTCGAATGACTTTTTTAAAAGAAAAAATAAACTGTAATACAGTAGAACCCCGGGAATCCGAAGTCCAGGATTCCAAAATTTTTGATAATTCAAATATCTTTTTTCTTTTTTTTAATTTTCTGAAAAATGAAGGGAAAATAACAATTACGAATCGGAATATTTATTATTAACTTAAAATAAGTATTCGAATTGATCTTTAAGAATGAATACAGTACTTTTAATTAGAAGAAACAAACTCGGATATCTTCTTTTTACCCTCAACTTGTTTGGCACTGTTACGCGTGCTCTTTCCGAACGCCTTCACAGAGCGCATTGAGTCAATGCTTGACTGCATGTGGTGTATCAAGAGTATTTTACGGAATTTCCCGGAATCCGAACAAAGTTCAGCCCCAATTAGCTCGGATTCCCTGGGTTCTAATGTAGTTAGGTAAGCTTTTAAGAAGAGCAATTGCTAAATTTGAGTTTCGTTTCATAAATTTTGCAAGCGAATTTTGTAAATAGTACTATAAAAAGAATACGTTAATTATGAAAGAAAACTGCAAGAGTTGGCAGTCATAATTTAAGTTCTCCTGGAACTTATTCCTAGCAGTGCTTAAATTGCGAGTTAATGACTAAGTTCAAATTTCTTCTTAATTTCTTTTTTTTTCCTTCCAATTCTTCAGAATTAATTTTTAAAAAAATCCGATAGCGATTAATTTGGTCTTTTTGAGTAACACTGTTTGAAATTTTTAGCTTTTGGGGTGTTAGGATTCAGCGTGAAATGAAGCACACGATGAGTTATGTTCCTATCACCCAGCAACCCCTTGCGTCACATTCTGGAATGAGTTCCTGCCCAGCTTGGGCAACTCTCTCTTGACCTTTATTTTTAAAATAAATGGCTTTCTCGAAATAATTTCAACACTCTCTCTCCTTAATCCGTTTTTAAAAGTGGCCACCCTAGGGGTTCCCACATTTTTTCTTCCTCCTTCTGCAAGCGATATTGCAAAGTGTGGGTTGTGCAAGGAGGGGGTTGCTGAAGGGGTTTACGAAAGAAGTTTTCCCTTGCGAAACGTCCCTGCGAGAGGGAAAACTCGTGTAGGAGAAGGGCGGTCCAAACTCAAGGGAAGGGTTGTGCCGTAAGAGGTAATAAAAAAGAAATCACTTTTATTTTAGTTTTTTAAACTCGTTTTTCGGCCGATCGTTCTACCGTGCATTGGAACAGGAAAGCCACATCGTTCGAAATGGGAGGAGCATCTTCTACTAAATGCGGCTCTCCCATTGGCCGGCGACGGTTGTGAACTGAAGAGAACAGAAACCGGGTCTTTGCACTTTTACCCTTGGCATAGTTGGGCATTGCCGACCCCCTGCCTTCCATTTTGAAAAGAAAGAGTTGAGCGCGGCGGGGAGGGGGAAAGTTAAGAACTTGCAAACCTGTTGCCATCTGAGTTCTTTTTAATAGTCCCTTCGTCATTGCGCCAGAGTTTCAAAGTCATTTTTTTCTTACCTGTTCCTTCTTCTCAACCCTATCTTACGTACAGGCGATCGTAACCCTTTCGTAACATTATCATCTGCCGCTTTCTGGGGGGGAATTGGTGGAAAATAAGTTGGAAAAAGTGTGTTTGGTGAAGTGAACGGAAGGGGAAGGGAGGACTGAGAAATACATAACATTATGTAAGTAGTTCTTCGACCGGACTGTGGTTTTTTTAATTGTTTGTTGTGTAGTTGCCCAACCATAACAATCTGGTGGCTTTTCCTCAGAGTTTATTGATGGAATTAATACATTAGCGCATGCGCGGGATGGAATTGTCTTAGTATTTTTACTTGGGGGGTCTTTTGTTTTTATCTTTTAAAGAACTCTTTCAGCAAATGAAGGTTTCGTGTGTTGTTTCGGAAAAGAATAATTTTTTTAGACCGCACAGAAAGAATGAATTATTATTATTATTATATTTTGTTTTTGTTCTGTATATTATTGGACTTCGAACCGAATTCATAAATATGCTTGTTCCGCTTTTTAAAATGTCTTTTTCTACTTTAGTTATGTGGTATGAAACGCTTGGAAGTTACTAATGGCGGACCAGATCCTCGTCAATTTCTGCTCTTATTACGAAACGAGGCTGTTGTGTAGTTGCTGTCTTATTTCTCTTCGAAGTTCCGATTGCTGGTTAAATATTGACAAAATATTTAACTATTCCCCACAAAATAAGACCTAACCATAAATTTAAAAAAAGCCTTAACTCAAACAAGATCGTCAAAACAGATGCATTGAAATATAAAATATTTCCTTTTAAATAAAATTATTGAAGGTAGTATTTTAAAATAGTGAATGTAAATAATTGTGCATGAATAAAATGAGAGAATCTGTAAAAGCAAATCTTTTATATCAAAAAATTAATATTACACGCGGAACTGAATAGACAATTGTCTTGTCACATTTAGCAACAAAGATTTTGTGTACATTTCCTTTTTAAAAGTTTGAATCGTAGCTTTCCTGAATGTCTGCCAATTCTACTACCTCTACTCCAGCAGGTGTTCCTTTTTTTTTTTCCTTTAACCCTTCACGGGTGAACATCAAAATTTTATGAAACCTTATTTTATATAGATTTCAAATAGTGCATAGTAATACTTTAATTAATATGTTGTATTAACTGAATTTTTTGATATTGGAAAAAAGTCATTTTTTTTTTCAAGCTGCTTTCGGTGTTTCACAAAAAAATGGCACAAATTTTTTCATACTTTCGCTTAATTACCAAACCATATATTAATTAGTGTATAGAACAATGATTCTTAAACTTGAGATGGACTTCCTTACCTTCGTGGCCCTCCAAAATTTAAAATATAAGTTATTGATATTTCTTGGAGCATTGCCGAAGAGATAACATAATACTTATTCTTTATTTTTTTTAAGTCACAAAATAATATATGTTACGTCAGAATCGAGCAAACTATCTAAGTGTGCCTAGCTTCACAATATAAATGTTTAAATACTCGACAAATTTTATTCAGTGGTTCTAGGTACGAGAGTAGCGAGATAAACAGTATCTTTCAAATTATTATAAACACCACTTCAAAGACCATAAATTTCATAACATTTCGTTGTTTTCTGTGAAATGAAATTTTGAAACTCATTATAGAATGTTTGTAATGTCTCCAGCAGCAGATGGCTCAGAGGTGTTTTGAGAATCGTATATATAATATACTTTCACTCTGTGGTTTGGCTGTTAAAAACAGATGAAATAGTTTAATTTGACCAGATGACAGTGTTGATATCAAGTCGCTTCATCCTGTGACACCAACCCGCGTCCGAAAAACAGGATGCATCTTGACACAGCGTGCCTGTCGAAAATTTCCAGTTATTGAAATTAGTTCACCCACTGATCGCTGTCAAGAAAACTTCTTCCCTGCCAGAAACATTCTGAATTAATTCTTCGGAAACCCATCAACGTTGCTAGACAAACAGCAGAAACATTTTGTGGAAGTGGGTTGAAGGCCCCGGCAGGGAAGACAATCCTTCCAGTTCCGAGAAATCTCCAAATATTTAAACTTGTCGAGTGGGTCGGGTGTGTTTGACGACCTCTAATTGCGCCAAGATTTGATGGACAGGCCTCGATGGATTGTTTTTGGTAGCAGAGCAAACAGTCCAGGTTCAACAGACGCTTCCCACCAGTTGGACTGTCAGATGGATTAATATTGACTGTTGGTGATCCTGACATCTCAAGAGGAATACGACTTTCTTATAAGGGTTTCCTAGTGGTGCTTCATTTTAATTTCGTGGCTGCTTTTTTTCTTTTTCCTCCAAATTGTGGAATTGTGTTGTAGACTATTCATTGCAACGTCTTTTTTGAAAATGCTTATCTTGCTTCGAAAGATACATTGGGTCAGCCATATCACATCAGCTTCTCTTCCGTTTTAGAAGATAATGATTTTGCTCATAATTGTTTCGTTATATAAAACATTATTTCATTTCCACGAGTTTCTGGCACAGCTTGGAGAAATTGGAAATGCCATTGCATTCATTCATTGTCAGTAGCATCACACTTTGGCACATTTTTTTATTATCAGTATAATGTAAGAAGTGACATGGTTTTCTTGAAATTGACGGTAATTCAATCGGTTTGAACGCTATGTAACTTGGTCTATCTTCTAACATCTTTTTCGTCAGTATTGCATCAATAAGGCATAAATTCCAATTCTTAAGCGGCCTTGCAGCTGAAATTGCGATTTTGAAACTATACATTTAGAGAATTATGATCACTTACTAGTTTTAACTAACTACTTACTTCGAATAACTCACTTATAAGTCGTGTAAGTTTTCTTATGATTGTCTTGTGAATGCATTTTTTAGAAGAAAAAATTCTGATCAAGGGATTTTTTTTATTATGAAAATGCTGTTGCATTTAAAGCAGGAATTACGTGTGCGAATTTTTCCTTAGTATGATATGAATTATTCAATTTTTCGTGCTCAATGGTATCGTGAAATAAATATCCTATTATTGCATTTTAAAACTATCAAAATTCCGAACCAAAAGTATGCGATTCTACTTTTCTATGTAAGTGAAACAAAAATGAGCAAAATAATAAGGCATTGTGAGAGTCAGATTGGAAAATCAAATTTCTAATCGTACGTATTCTTTTTAATCTTTATTTGACTGAAAACTGTCATTTGAAATATTAATTATCCAAAACCATTATTTTGATTGATAAGTTTTCGTAATAAAATACGTAGTTTCGGTTACCATAATTTCGCCATAATATGGTTTTAAAAGGGTCTAAAATTGAAATCGATCATGCTATGGATCGTAATAATTTTTTAGTATTACTGTATTTGACGAAGGACGTTGAGAAGTCGCTGTTTCAGATCGTTAGAGAAAGATAAAATCAAAGGAATCGGAGACTTCAAATAGTTGCTACGAATCACTCTCGATCGTCGAAAGAATCAACCAGTTTTTTGTGAAAGGAAAGAGAAACGTGTAAGTGTGGGTGTCGGGAACGGTGACAGTGTGTTCTTTCTTGGAATTATTTTTGTCGTTTTTTTCTTCTCGGAGCCGAGTGCGTGTTCAAATAGAAGAAAGAAAAGTATGACAGAATCGCGTTTCTCTTTGTTGTGTGTAAATTCGCATGTATAATTAAACTGGCTTGTTTACGTGCGTGTCAATAAAAATCAGTGGCGAAATTAGGATTCTGGAAGAGGGAAAAAAAATAATAAATACGAGAGGAGGGAATGTCGCAGAAAACAGGGCCACTAGTGAAAAAGCGTCCGAAGTCGAACCTCTGGAAAAAGTCACTCGCCCGACACGCGGGTAAACGCACCTGTGGCGTCACGTGACGCGCCGCGGATCGCTCTCCCATTGGCTGCGGCAGCGCATACGTCATATTGATCCCTCGGATGCGCGAATGGATGAGTGCATGGCAGAGCGAATCACTCTGGCCCTTGACATTGAGAGAAGGACTGTCGATAGTTGCTGTTCTGCCAAACCTCTGGCTCGACGCAAATCTGTTTGTTTACTTCTTTGGCGGTCGCTTCGTTAACGGAATTTAGAGCGCTGTGACACTTTGCTTATGTGTGTGTTGGTTTATTGAAACCGATATTGCGTGGAATGTTGTGTTTGTCCGATGTGTGAGATGGTGTTGTCACTGATGGATTGAGTTGATATACTGTTCTGGACGCGGACCTGTACTCTTAGAGATCTTCTTTCAACAAAGTGTGGTGTTCGGATTCCTTAAGTTATTTGTAAATATTATCAACTGTGTTATTGTGTTTCACCGTGGACAGTAGGACATCTTTCTTCCTGGGTGATATTATTTAATATTTTTGTCTATTTATTCTTAATTTATATTGAAAGTAAGGGAATAAGTGATATTTACTTATTGTTAAGTTTGAAAGTGCTGTTGATTTTTTTTCCTTCACTGTGTATAAATCTTCAATGCTGCAATTTTGAAATATTTTTAAAAATTTGTATTCCTCATTTTAAAAGAAGAAACTTGTCCATCGTTCTTTGTTCCGTACCAGATTTCGATCTTGATTTAATTGAAAGACTCACATTATTTGTGAAAGAAATTTCCGCGTTGATTATCTGTAGAAATATTCTAGTATTGACCAAGTAACTGAGATTTATAATAACGTCTAAGATATCTGGTAAAGACACTTCTTTGCCAAACAACCCTTTTGTTGACTTAAAACTCGAACTTACTTCGGACACTGCTTCTCAGTCGTCACCATGGATACCGACATGTGCACTATGCTAAAGAACGACTCCCTCTCGTCCGGACGAGGTCTTTGAGAGAGAGGGTTGGCGGAAAACATTAATTTTGAGGTCTTAAGAGATCTCCGTTATTTTTGAAGTCGTGTTGATTTCAATCCCATCGCCAAGGTGGATCCCCTCGTCTTGTTATGGCTCAACCAGACTCGGGAAGACGACCTGGACAAAGGTCCAGGTCAGCGGGTGAAGAGGAGGCGCCGGGCTGACCGTTCGGACATCGACATTAAGAAAATCGTCAAGGACTTACTGACCCCTGTGTCCACTACGACATCTAGTGGGGGTGCCTCCTCAATCGGACGCAAAAGGTCGCTGGGTGACGAAAGCTCTCCCGAGGTGTCATCGTCAAACATAAGTCCTGAACCGAATCCCGTAGTGACCACAACTGGTATAAGCCCGGTGCCCAGCTTGGCCCCCTCGGACATTGGCGAGGTTGACCTCGAGTTCTGGGATTTGGACATCAATGAATCGTCCAATGCCAACACCATCGCCAGTACCTCAGGTAAATTATGTTTCTTTGTATCTCTGAAATGAAGGCAATGTTTAGGTTAATGTCTTGTTTTTTTAAAAAAAATAGATTGTTTTAGAATTTTTTCGATTGTTGTCCTAGCGGAGGATGAGGAATGTTGATGATGGAATAGGTAAACCAGTTTTGGAATCTTCTTTGATTTTGTGACAATTCTGAATTCTCAGACATTACCGCATTCGGGTTGACAAACACAACTTTTTTGTGGGCTTTCTTGATTGAAGATGAACAGTTGCCCAAATCTATGCAATTGGTATTAAATATGTTGTCCATAATTTCATGTATATCTATAATCTTTGGAAAAATTTAAAACAATATTTCGTTGACATTCAAATGTGTGGCTGGTAACCATTAACTAATTGCAGTACAAATAACTTATGAAGTCATTCCTAATCGATCGTTCTTGTATCAAGCATTTAAATTTACTTTATGGATTTTCTATAGATATATGTTCAAAACTACAGCAAAAAAAAAAAAAAACGAAGGCAAGATATACCGCAAAATATTTAGTCCCTGAATGGAAACTTAAATCTTTATTTATTTGAATCACGCATAGGTTTTAACCGTAGGAATACAGAACTCAATAATAATATTGTTCAGGCACGGTTTCAAATATTACTGTAAACGCAGTGGGGGGGGGGGAGGGATTTACGATTTGCTTATTTTTTTTGTAGACAAGGGGAGGGGAGTATAGTGATGATGCTGTAAGACATTAAAATCACTTTATTTCCGAAAATCTCTTGTAACTTGCACACAAATAATTTAGTTTAAAAATTAAATTTGAAAAAAAAGTTAAATATACAAAGAAAATTAAACTTGATTTTTTTGCTAAACTTGAAATTGTAAGGAAATTAAACTTACATTTTTTTTTTTTTTCCATTTGCGAGTTAGAGTTTTTATTTTGAATTAAGTCCTAAATTTTTTAAAATTAGATTATTACTGCTATACGTTTTGCAAAAAAAAGACCGGGGGGTTCAGTTTGCTTATGTAATTATAAGAGGGGGGTTGCGATTTGCTTATTTTTGCTGACAAGGGGGGAGGGGGGGGGTAAAAAAATACCAAAAACATGCTTACGTAATATTTGAACGGCCCCCACTTGTTTGTATTGCTCCTCATATTTGCTGTAACAACATTTTCGGATTTTTATTTTAAACTTTTTGTCAACTTTTGAAATTGTATTGAAACACAAGAGCATGACGGATTCATTGGGACGTATGAGGTATAACTGATAAAACATAAGTGTTTTTTAAGCTCCATTTTATGCCGAACAAAGAATATTTAATCTTTAAATTAATCCCGATTTTTTGTACTATTAAAAGGATTTTTGTTATGAAAGCTGCTTGTTTTTGTTTTGCTCGTATACTATAATTTCATACATTCATGTTTCAATCTCTGGAAAAGATCGTTTGAATAGTCGCCATAACTTACTGTAGAATATTATTATAGTTCTATTTTAATGTAACTCTGTGTTGGGCGCTGTTTGCGCTAAATGTTATTAGCGATGTGTAGAATAGTTTTCCTGCCTGAAAATTTTCTGTGGATTGATAAATATTGGTAGTTTTCCTTCGCTGTAAGGTTATTTTTATCGCATGCGGTATATCCGTTCAATATTCATTTCTTCTTTCAGTTTTGAAACTTCGCTCCGATTGCTTCATGTCGGAAACGAAAGAATGCCATGTTTCCGCGCTGTTTTAAAAACGACTGAGAATGAAGTTATTAAAATGTTTGCGCTGCCTTCAGTTCAGTATGTTACATTTGTGAAAACGTTTCCGCGATATAGTATAAAATACGTACAGAAAATTTAATTTGTAAGATTCGTATAATGCTTCTCTAAAACCAATAATTTAAAGCTATTCTTTGAGTTTGTCAACGATTGCGATATAAAATAGAAGTTCTTTAGTTAGACACCAGAAGTTGATTTGGCTAATTGGGGATTCTTGTTCATCAAATTCCAAGAAGTCTCTCTGAACAACACATCTGATATTTTCATGGTGATCAATCGAACTTCATAAATGTTTCTGAGAATCTATTAAAATACCGAAGAATAAAAAACGTACTAAAGAAAAAGCTTGCAAAGCAAAAAGTCTTTTAGATTGGGTCCTCGTCCAGCTGAGGCTTCTGGCGATTGAATAGCGTGCCTCTCCCTGCTTGAGCCTTGCAAATTAACTGCATGCTTTAAATGTTACTTTTAAATACCACGGGTATTTTTTAATCTCTGAAATTTGTCATAAGGTACATCTTTCTTTGTGTCCAAAATGAGCATGTATCCTCGGTACGGTCTCTTAACCTTGAGTTGGGAGGAGCCTTACTTCATCAAGTGTGGGTGGGCCGATCGTAAATAAAACTTCAATCACCGAGAAGCCACGAAAAGATACTTTGTATTAGAATGAATGCCCGCTGACGTCGCCTGCAACCCACTTTGTCCAATTATACCCCTCATCCATGCCAGAAAGCTTTTAACTCTTTTCGCGGGCCTGCCGCTGGAACCTTGCCGAACGTTCTGACTGCTTCATTCGTTTAATTTATTGCGAACGCGCCAAAAGCCGGATTGGAATTCAAGTTTTTGAATGCCGTTATTTATTAATGAAATATATAATTAAAAATGCATTAAATTGTGGAACTTTTTTTTTTTGAAATCTTTAACTGTGTAATCTGTCTTCCATCTGTTTTTCTTTTTCTAAATCTTAAATTCTAGATGAAACTGCAATAAACTTTACAAATTTAGAAAATGAAATCGTCATTTCTAAAATATTGTTTCCTTCCTGAACTGTATTGAATAAGTTACCAAAATTGTACGACCTCAAAATCAAAAGAATGAAGAAAAAAAACCGTATTTATTTTGATACTGAAAAATTTCTTTTAGTCATTTAATGGTTTGATAATCTTGTCTGCAATTACTTGTCTATTTTAATCTGTCCTTCGATATTAATTTGAAGGTTAACCTAATGACCGCAGTGTTTACTGAAACTTGTTTTGATTAACAAGCATTTCTTTTTAATCATCGTTATTCATCGCGTTGAAGTCTTTTTGTCCATTTTTTCAGATTTCTCAGCTACTTTTTTTTATTTGTTTACCCAGCTAATCAATTTTTCTGAAGCGATTGTTATGACCAGCATTTATCGCAATAACCGGCCTTGACCGTCACGTCTTTTATTGCAGTTCAGAGCCAGCATTTTCTCCGTTGTTTCACAAGTCCAAGGCTATTCTTTGTTGACGCCGTTATTTTGTAAAAACCTTTGTGGAGAGATTTGAAGAATGAGAACTACTTCAATTAGTTTCTGACCCACATTTTAACTGGGGAAATCGCTTTAATTTAGGCTTCTGTTCTAACTTCCATGTTCACCATTTTGATTCTTAACCAGATTGAGGTCGGTGCAGCCAATCGGGTGTAAAAATACGGCCTTCTCTCTCATGCTTATTACTCTGCGAACTACATTCTGAATGGTCTCTTTCAATCTCAGCGAATCAATGTAAGACCTGAAGCTGAATTTGTCTCCATTTATTTTTACTCGTGTTTTCTCACTCTAGGTTTACGTAGTGTATTCAATTCAAACAGGCAAGCTGCGAAAATTCATCAGATTTTTTTCTCTTCATCCTTTTAATGTAGTCAATTCATATTCTCGTGATACACGTCAAATGCGCAGCACTACTTTAATTTCAAAATCCATTGCGCAACCTGCTGAAGGAAAAGAACGTAATATCACTCTTATAGCATAAGATAATGCGCAGTTCGATGATATGCACAGTTGCATATGTTATGATAGTGACGTCTTACGAATTGACTCCATTAAATTCATCCAACTTTCGATTGTTTTCTTTTTCGATATTTTCATTTATGAAGGTTAATTCATCAAAGTTATTTAGTTTTCTTATTGCAGTTTTAAAATGGCACATTAATCTTCTTCGATATTTTAAATTTAAGTTCAAAATATATTCTTAAAAACGAAAAATCTGCTTCAGTTATATCGATGTAGTTTAATAACTATTGGAATTCTGTTTGCGTAAGTGATGCACCGTTTATGTTTGCCTCTCTATTGTTGCTGGAAGATTAGAGATGCTTCTTTGTAATCGCGCGTTTTAAATTAGATTAAAATTGTGCATTTAGGTTCCCAATATTGTGAGTACAGTTGAAATCTGTAAAAGAGTGTGCTAAGTCATAAACCATTTTGTTAAATACTTAAATTAGCATAGGTAATCAAATTCTTTTTGTCTAAAAATATTTAGTTTAGATTATTTCTTAACATTTTTTGATTCGTTTAAGGCATATTTTACTAGCATTGGGTTATATGAACTGATACTTTTGTATATTGAAGCACGTATCTGGTAATTAACTAAAGTTTAACTATTCTTGAATCCTTTAATTATTTTTGGTACCATGCCTTAGTCTTTTACTCCGTAGATTTTTCTTACGACATCAAAATATTAAAGCCATTTTTAACGTCAGTCTTAAACAAGTTTTAAACTATTGAGGTGTAATTTGCGAGTTCGGGAGGGAACTTCATTGTTATTATCGGATTATCTTTTTGTCTCTCCGAATCCTTTTGTTAAAGGGCTGTTTCTCAATTCCGGAAGAAAGGGTGTAGACTGATTTGTGCCTCCCGAAAATGTCACAGAATTGCGAAATGTTCGTCGAATTTCGAGCCTGATGGGCTAATTGCCAGTCTTCGTGTCGGCACCTGTACCGTCTATTGGGGAAGTCTGCGAGAATTTCTTGCCCTGCCTCATTATAATAAAAAAGAAAAGGCGTTTCTCTTTTGTTTCCAGCTGGCAACGGAGCGTGCAAGTGCCTTTCACTTCCAGGAAGAACGATTGCTTTTGATTTTTCTTTACATAATAAAGACTTATTTCTTGTGTGCATCTTCTTTTAATTTTCCAACTCTTGTCTTTTCTGTGCGAAAGGAACTTCCACCTCAGTTATGTCTGCGGTTGAAAAGCTCATAATAAATAATTACACCGGAGCGGATTAAAGTCAAGGCATGTCAGATATTTGCTGGGGCTTAGAGTTTTAAAATTATTTTTCAGAAAGATAAAATATTGTCTATGTTTAAAAATACATCACATTTTCGTTTTTAACTAATAATGCTATTTAAAAGTGGGGTGCCCACAAACATGTTAAGGGGAAATCATCCAGTGTATCTTTAAAATTATTTAATTATTTTAAGACGAGTGGACATTTTGTTTGATACTGAGAAAATATTTTTATAAATTTTTGGTGGCGAAGATAGAACTCCATTTCTGAGGCAGCATTTCATTATACTGGTTTTCGAATTTATGTTCTCGTATTGACTCGTTAGTTTACGTCTGTATCCTCTCTTTGGTTTAGTATTTTAGAAGATAGATAAGCTGATTACTATGTGTGCTACTTTACCTTATAACTAGGTTATATCATTTGTTTGACGAATCCCTTTGTTTGCCGTATCATTTTACCATTTACCAATGTAATTCCACTAAATGATCTGTGATTTTCAGCTGTTGACAGGTGTTTTTCAACGCTTTATCTGGATTTCAAATTGAGATCTACTTCAATTAGGTACACATTTTGGAAAATTAAGTCTATGAGTAATAGTATCTGTGATCTCGTTTACCAGAAAACGATTATTTGAAAATTATGATGTTGAATCTATTTTGTAGGCCAATACGGTAATATCTTCCCCCGCATGGAAGATTTGCCTCGATTCCGAAAACGATAAAAGTTCTGGAGCCCGTTTTTTCTTCGGTTAAACCTCAGGGTGGAAAGAGAATTAAACTATTTTTTGAATCTAATTTTCGACTTGGCCACAGAAGAATGCAGCTTTTTAAGATTAGGAATTGAAGTTTGCAATGGTCCTTTAGCATTTCGGTCGTGGTCCAGTTTCTCCAGTCCAGAATCACGAAGAAGGCTGGGATGGAACGTGCCAGAGAGTCAGTCGGTGGGCGTTCGAAAAGATGCCTCTCGCGTTCGCCAAAGGGCTGTTGAAGAGTCGAAGGCTGGAACATGTCTTAAATGAATGACAAGATGTTAATTTCTGCCCACGTCAGAGAACCCGGCTGAATGTGGTTTGCTTTCTTCTCCGGTCTGCCGGTTCTTTTGTCTGAACTCTGAGGAGGACTGAAAGATCCTGCAAAGAAGAAAGGGGAAGGTGTCTGTGCTCGATGTTTAAATAAAGAGTTAGATAGGGGCATGGTTGTACTTTTATTTCATGGGCGTGCTGTCTGTGAAAAATGCATTATAAAAATAATTAAATTCTATGTAAAAGGATGTTGAGGAAATTCGTTAGATGGGTGGCGAGTTGAAGAGGATGTTTAGTGTGTAGATAAATGTTCTGCCCACTCAGCCTGAGACAAAAATAAATGTGGTATGTTTGTAAGAATACTGAACGAGCCGTTTGGGACATTCTGTTACTATATTTTTAGAGCGAAATCTGGCTTCAAATGCTGGTTTTTGAATTAGCTCCTTCTTTTCCCTTATATAAGCATTATTAGTGCTCAAATTTTCTCGTATTCTGTTTTTGTTCGATTTCGTTGTAGGAATGTTGTAATTACTCTTCGGACCTAGCGCAAATATTTCATGATGTCGATTTGTCAGGATCTGACAAAATAACAGGATCAGATCCTGCAAAATGTTTGATATTATAATCCAATTTATTCATAAGACTTCACTGTTTACTTTTTTTTTTAATTATTTAAGTTTTGAGAGGTGTAATTGTTTAGTATTTATTGTTTTATATACGGTGATAAAAAATACTATAATATATTTAAAGTTTAAAAAGTTTATATGTTTATGGAACATAGTAACCTGAAATTTTTTCATATATTTGCAGCAAAACTTTTGCTTCTAGAAGAATTTTTCAGTAACGTAGTCTTTATTCTTCAGTTGAAGAGATGTGTACAAGATCTGGCATCTGTTTTCATTCAAGTCGAAAAATGTTTTCGCCTGGGGCGATGATGTAATTATTAACCAGTTTCCATCATTTCGGAGAATTCGTTTAAAAACAAATTTATATATTGGTTTTACCGTGCGAATGATTCTCTCGTCTAATTCTGATCTTTTCTTTTAATTTTCCTTCTCTCTGTTTCCATATTTAACCATTCGGTGTCGCGTTCGTTGAAAGAAAACCGTTCTTCCAACATCCAGTTAGTGAACTTCGCTGTGTTATTATTACACAACCCAACTTATCCAGCTTCTTTCCTCCTTTACAGTTGAGACAATTTACGGAATCGGAAAAACTTTTTCCTTCTTCCATCTACCAACCAATCGAACTCAACAATGTTTTTCTTCTAGGACGAATTTGTCCCGTGCACTTTAATTCGAAATGGCGTCATCGCCTCCTTCGTCTGGATGTCTTCGCACGAGCAGGAAAAACGTAAGCAGCCGGTGAAAAATCAACTTCTTTTTGTTAGCCGTGTCTTATTTCGGCGAAAGACTATCGATAAATGTTACTTGCACAGCCGTTCGATGGAGGATCTTTTATAACTCACTTTAATTTACAAGGCGAGACGTTTTTTCCAGAAATTCCAAACGTCTCCGTCAGAGGTCTTCGATCGCGTGTGTTGCCACTCTGCTGTGAATAAATAGTACGATCTTGGAATTCTCTTGTGTCCAAATGGAGGGGATTTTTTTCTGTTTTCAAAACGATCGATTTTATGGACTGATTTAAGTTAAATAGAAATGAACTGTTAGCTTTGTATATTTCTAAAATGGTTTCTTTCGAAAGTTCTCAATTGCTTGCAGGTTTTTTAAACATATATTGTCTGACATTGTTGAAAAAGTTTCTTAAAAGAGATATGCTCGTTTGAAAAGTTTTATCACGTGGCTGCTTTTAATGTTCTGGCTGTAATAATGGAGTTAAAAGGGCGAAAACGATTTAATATTTTCTTTTCTCGGCGTTAATAAATCGCTGAACGTGTAATTATCTTACAAAGCATGTATTCCACATCTTGTCGTTGTTTTTGTTTTGAGATACATTAGCTTCTTTTTTCCTCTTAAACTTGTAGAAACTGTATATTAAGAAAAATAGCTTTAATTAGCCCTTAAAATGTTGTGTAGATTTTTGTTACTTCTGCGACTTTCAGAAATACACAAGAAATGAATCCCAAGTCTAAACAATTCGTTTTAATTTAGTTAAGCTTTGCCTAAATGTATTTTAATAATTTTCACTCCATTTTATGAATTAATAGAAAAGATAGTAAAAGACAATTTGTTGTTTCTTTTTAACTCGTGCCCTTTGTTGACTGCTATACATTTTTAATGTTTTATTTGCTGTTGCTTCGCACAAGTTTCAAACATAACTACTTTAACATGCCAGTTTTACTTTTTTAGATCTATTTCGTCACCAAAGATAAAGCGACGCAAGATAAGTGTGTGGAGTTATTTTAACGCAGCCGATGATAGCCGTGGCTTTATCTATTGAGGTCTTGTTTCAAAGTCTGTTTTTCAGCAATCGCTAGACAGTTATTGTGCATCTACAATTACGGAACATTGTGTCATTGCGATTATACATTGTGGAACTGGGTTTGTGTGCTCTTATCAAATCCTCTCCACAGATTATTGACACTGTTTATGTTGGAAGAAGCATGAAAAACAAGAGTATAACAAATTTACATTACTTTGGAGATGACTCTAGTGATAATTTAGATTATGCGTATAATACTTTAATTTATTTTCCCTTACGCTACCCATATTTTCATCAACTGTATTTTTTATGACGATATATTGTCTAGCGCAATAAATTCCTCAAAATTTATTTGCATTTTTTAATTCATATGACATTTTTTCCATTTATTTTTTAATAATTAAAAAGTAAATGGAAAATAATGCACTGAACTTTTATAGAATTAATTTACTTGACTTTCTATAGATGCAAACTGTAGCGAAAATTACATATGTGCATTAACACACAAAAAAATGGCACTAGAATTAAACCCCGTGTAATAATTTTATATCATGAACTTCTGAATTTTCAATGCTCTATCCTTTAAAGTTGCCACATTCTCCTGCGAATGAACAGGAATAATTTTAATGTACTGAATAATAACGGAATTTGATTCTTTAAGGACAAAACAGACGGCTTTCCTTACTTTTGTATAATTGATGGCTAATGAACTTGCGTTTGATATATGTGGAGGAAATGAAAAAATCATTCTTTACTATAAACATTAATTTAATGTTGGTCATGGAGCTACAATTAGTCGTCTTCGCTGTTATATTAGTGGATATTAATAATTCTAGTACGATTTTTTAAAATTGTAAACCTTTCAAAGTTATTTTGACTTTTATAATTAAACGCCGTTTTAATCGGTTCTTTTCGTGCTGCTTTATACGTCCTGAATAAAGTTCGTTTTTACTATTAGAATTGCCCTTTTTACAAACCGTATGAAATGACAGAATTTTAAGGCTTATAAATTTTTTCTTCTCGTATCATCCAAGCCACTCCACAGTAAATTACCTAGTAAAATAGTCCCAGATAAGGCAAATGCCTTGAAGATTTTTAAATCCTCATATTTTAGTGGGAAAAAGTTAATCTTAGATTTGCCTTCCAATTACGTTTTGCGCATGTATTGGTATGCTTCGAATTCCACTTTACTGTCAATGTCTCAGCTGTGTTTCAACGAAGAACAAATTTTAATACACCTTCGAAGGACTAAATAAGTAAGCATAATTTTCTGTTTTATGAGTTTGTGTAAAGGGTGTAAACTTTCAAATTGTTCCATGCCAGATAATATCTCGCGACATCCTACAGAAATCGAACCAAGAGAGGATTTTGTGGCGCTGACAGCTTAATCCGCTCCAGAAAGGCACTTGGCCACTCTCTCTCGGACACAAACGAGATAATGGTTCCTGTTTTTATTTATTTCTTTCCCCCGGAGAACGGGTATTTGCTGTGGTGTCGTAAACAAGGCCCCGGTACCCCTGTTTGCCCATTCCACCCTCGCAGTTTTCCCTCCCAATCGATCTGTATTTGGGGCAGTTGCCATGGTTACGGGTGTCGTCGAAAGAAGCCCTCCCCGTTTTTTTTTGCTTTCTGTGTTTAAAGGTTCTTGCCAACCCCCTTCGATTAGGTTGAAGTATTAAGTTTTCTCTTCGTAAACGCAATCATGTCATTTGTCATCTAATGAGCGTCGTCAAGGTTACGCCAATGAATTAATGGTCAGAGATGCCTGGTCAAAGTGTCGCAGATTCCACTAAGAAGTGTTTCTTAATTAATTTAACGACGCGACTTCTTTTTAAAGTTGGGAATTTATCACCAATTTTTCCCCTTCTACTACTTTCAGTCTTAACGTTCGAACACAGAATGAAACGATTTCTTAATTAGGATTGGGGCTTAAGTTTCGGCCCTTTGTTGAATTTTCACAGGATGAAGTCACGATTTCATTTGAGATTCTCAGTGGCACTTAAAATCTAACCATGGTTCAGACATCCTTATAGTGTTGGAAGTTTCAAGACAAGAGACATTTTCTTTCGAGTTAGTCCGCTCTGAAAGCCAATCCCTTAAAATGAAATACAATCCAATTGAACGCAACTTTGCTTTGGGTGTCTTTTTTCTTTTCTTTTATTGTCATAATTTGATATAAAGTCTGCAAAAGTTGAAACTCAAATTTTTAATCAAGAAGCAAACTTCCAAATATTAAAATAATTTCAAGTATGAAGTTTCGAATGTTCAAACCTGGTGACCATAAATTTATAAAATCCAAACATTTCTTTGATATTTCTCGTCATATAGATCTTGAGATTAAGTACCGATTTTATATTTATCAATATAATCGAAAGATTATCTCCCGAAGGTTTAAAATCAGCGAGGCTTGTCTAAAAGTCAGATACGATGTTTAATATTTTTCCCGCTTCCATTTAATACGATGCAATTTCATCTAACTTCAATTAACACTGGTATATTATTAATAAGTCAGCTTTAAGGTACTTGGCTTTTATCAAAACTTTAGTTATCTAATGCTGTGTAGTATAAGCTGTTAACATATGCGTTTTGGGCCGCGGGTTTGATGTCATGGATTCCATCAGTCGAGCCGGACAGGGCGCAACAAAGAGACACTTGTCAAAGGCAGCTTGACGATTCGTGTCGTGATTAATTACCCGTTTCAGAAGTCCCTCCGATCCAAGCAGAAAATAGCCCTGTGATTATAGGGGCAGATGAAGTAATTTGGAAAGGGCGCTAAATATAGCGGCGGCTCGGCCCGCAAAAGAAATGGTGACAGCTCGAAACAAAGGAAGTCATCTCAATAGACTGCTCGGCTCTTTAATTCGGCAAACAGAAGAAAATTAAAAATGTCGTCTGAAAAGAAAAAAGAAGAAAAAAACTTTTGCTTTTATTTTTATTTTTTTTTATCTTTAATTCTGTCTGTAGATGGCTTCCTAACACATTTGGAAGTGAAGACATAAACGCTGACGACTCTGATTGGTTGTGTCGCGAATGAAATCGAAAACTGTCGGATTTGCTGTTTTTTCTGAGTCGATGACATTCATTTTAAGCACAAAGTAATCATTGTATCATTTCTCCTTTTTATTTAATTCCATTTCGGTTAAATTCCGTCGGGATTCGTGGTTTTCTTTGTATTTCTACAATCGTTTTATTACTAGTAGTGGTTGTTTTGAGCACAATGTATCTATCTTCAGTGAAGTTTTATTTCTCTTCTTTATATTTCGAAAATAGTTTATCGGTGATTTTGTTTTTCGCGTTATGTGGGTTTGGCGTCCTTTTCGAATAAAATATTTTTCTACATGAATGATTATAGCATAAAATCATATTTTAAAACTTAATTATTATTTTTAAATTGTTTAAAAACTATTTAGAGTTCAATTAATATTTCCAGTCGTCTTTTTCAAATTCCAGGTTTAATAATTGTGATGAAACTTCGAATCTCGGATTCTCTCGCATGTTCTGCATAATATTATAAAGTATTATGTCTAAAAGGTCTATGTTTAAAAACAATTCTGTTTCGGATTGTAGGAGCAGTTTTATTTCTGGTAGAGCACGATTCTCTTCGAAAAACTGTAACCTTACCGAAGAAGTCGGGTGCACTCAGCTCGCTTATTACATAAATAGATGCGAGGGGGTTTCAGAAGGGCAAATGAACGCCGGCCGGGGCCCCACTACCGGAAATGCAGGGTAAGGGAAGTCCGACAAAATGTTGAATGCCTTTCCGGCAGAGCTGCTCGACACCCGGGAGATGTGAAGATCCTCCCCCCGAAGTCCTCTGACGGAAGAAAAAAAATTCCCGAGTCATCTGGGAGTCGTATTATGAATGAACGGAGGGATTTTGCTCAGAGGGGTGCATTTCCAAAATGAATTTCAGAAGAAAAACTTGATATTTGAGGGGACGTCATAAAATTTAATTATTTCCATGAATTCGATATTGAGTCCGTCGCCATTGTACCTGTAACAACGCAATTATTGTGACGTCGGTACATCTTGGCTTATGTATTCGGAACTATCATCTTTAAATGGGGTAGAACTTAAAAATATTGACTTGAATGTTACGTGACGTTTAAGCTGGATGGCTTTTATCAGGAGTGTGAAGATATAGCGGTCGTTATTTTCAGCTATTCGTTTTTTTAAAAACGCAACCAAAAGTCGGCAAGACAAGCATTCTGCATAACAGAATTTTCGTATTTTAACTTGAGTTATTCTTTCCTCCGTCAAAAAGAAGAAGAAAAAAATATTCATTTGTGTGTGAGGGGGGGGATGGCTGATTGCAGAAACCACTTGAGTCAATTCTTTTTTTTTTTTTTTTTTTTTTTGTTTGTTTGTTTTAAAATTGCGTTTATGCTATTTTCACATTCTAAAAGAGTATTTACGTGATGAGCGAGGAAACGACTAGATTCAAGTTAAGTCACATTATAAATATACAGGGTGTCCACACTTATCGTGGTCCAATAGCTAATTTCTAAATCGTTAGAGAGAGATATATAGTTCTAATTGGAAAAATGCTTTAAATAAAGGGAATAATTATATTTTATGTTTTTTTTTTGACTCATTAAATATATTCCTGAAAAATTTACGAATTCTAACTTTTTATACGGTCCTATCTATCATATTTAGTAAAATATTTCTGAGACTCTAATATTTTAAACAAAAAAGTCCCACTCTTCTGCGACTAAAACTGTACGAGTTACGGAGCTTCGAATTTCATGATTTTTAACCAATCAGCGGCCTCGTCGAGAAAGTGCTGTGCATTGATTGGTGGATCGTCTTCAAGACGGCTATTGAAATGGTGTATAGTGGTCTAAGTCAGCGATATTCAAAGCTCCATAACTCGGTCAGTTTTAGTCGCAAAAGAGTGGGACTCTTTTTGTTTAAACTATTAAAGTGTAAAGAATATTTTACTAAATATGACTGATAGGACCAGGGGACCGTATAGAAAGTTAGAACTCGTAACTTTTTCAGGAATATATTTATTCACTCAAAAAACGTTTATTATAACTTTTCCCTTCACTTAAAACATTTTTCCAATTAAAACTATGTGTCTACCTCTAACGGTTTAGAAATTAGCTATTGGATCACGATAAGTGTGGACACCCTGTATAAAATATACCAGGTAAAAAATATTTTAATAATTGATTTAAAATATTAATAATTTCTTAAAGCTACCAGTATTTGATATTGTTGACTCGTGTGGTTTCTGCAATCAACGATTCAATTACATACATGTTAATTTTTCACGAAGTAGCCATTATTTCGAAAGTTTCCTAACGTATATCTGGAAAATATGGTGACTAAATATTCATTTTACGGCATGAAACTTTTAGTGCTGTCAAATAATTAAACAAACAGTAAAAGTTTATTCTGTTTATTAGTGTTGATTTATATAATATCTTCTTTAAAAATGTGAGGGTACCTGAAAAGTAAAGAACATAATGAGATGCCACCATTTCCTTCGTCTGATATAGAAGTTAGTGCAGTTCAATTGGCTTTAAATATTATGAGTTATTTTAGGATATTTTCCTATGTTGCATTACCGGTTTATGTGACTTTCCTTACATTCTGATGTTTCACTTTATTTTTTGCGTAAATAATAAGTGTCAAAATAAATTCTTTACTACTGATTGCGTTTTTAGCCATTGTATTTGGTGTTAAGTCATTTTTTGCACATTTTATGGTCCATACATATATTTTTGTATTCATCGTATGCGTTTTTAACGAAAGATTTAAGTTATGAATTCTCATAGCGCACATCATTTGTCATTTCTTTATTGAAAAAAAATTATAATGAAGTAACGTCTTTCTCTAAAGGTGTTAATTACAGCGAGAGAAAGATTCTGGTGGATTGATATATTCGTTCATGAAGTTTAATTTTTGTGATTTAAATGAAGATATTGTGATTACTCATAGTTCAATTGTAATTTTTATATTGAAACGAGTATATCAATCATCCTTATTCTTAATAAAATGAAAAAATAAAAAATGTAAATATTAATGTTATTGTACAGTGCAAACAGGAAATCGCATAACAGGGAAATGTAATAATTTTAAATAAAACAATGAACGCCTACGGGGGGGGGGGCCAAAAAAACGAGGCTTTCCAAATTTCGCTTGTGTTGCCAGGTGTAAAAGATAAAATTAAACAATTAATCGCAAACGATTTTTCATTCTAACGATGGTATATTCGTGAAAATAATAATTTCAAATTCTAGTAAAGATTAGAATCGACTGCTAGGTACTCGAGGTAAACTTTGAGTCAACTCTGTGTCTGTGGTATATTGACCTCCATTCCTTTCACCCAAAGGTCGCTGTGGCAGTTCAGAAAAGCGACAGAATCTCAGTTTTCTGAACTAACTGTTCTAACCCTTCCGCTACAGGAATGGGGAAAGATGGCTCTCCTAAAAAAAATCTCCCGTTTGATGTGAATGCCCCCTTGTTCGCAAGAAACCTTAAATCCCCCGTCAGCCCCCTCGCTCTCTCATCCCCCCGGGGGCAGATGGTAGTGTGCAGAGTAATGCACTCTGAGGGGTTTTCCCATAGACCTAGTGCTGCCCGTGACCGTGTCACCCTGCTCTTGGCGAGGGTGACCGCAGGAAGAGGCTTTTTGTTGACTTTATTTACCAAGTTTTTTCCGGAGAAACCCGCATTTGGCCATGTTTTTCCCTCCTCGGATCAATAAACACCCGTGCTGGGCGATATTATGCGGGGATTTCGCCCGACTAGGAAATGCATTCCAGATTGCTTCTTTTGGAGCTAAAATTAGAAAATGGGGCTCTTTCAGAGCAAAATGGATTTCTGGGACCGTAATGCCTCGTATAGGGCACGATCACAGATATAAAAAAAAAGGATCGGTGTTAATGGAGTGACAGTCTATTTTACTTCTGAATAAAAAGAAGAAAAAAATTCATTCAGAATCAATTGTTGCATTTTTTATCAGTTCCCATGCCTTCAAAAACCTTTAAATTGTTCTGAATTCGAAGATTGTTAACATAGTAATATTGTGGAATGAAAATTTTCTTTGTTTTATGTTCTGTTTTCATTCAGAATCTCCATGCGGTTCAGGTCTTTCTCGAATTATTTCAGTCATCTATATTCCGTTGTGCTTTCCCCAGAAAAGTTATTTCAAATATAGTTGTAGCGATGAAACATTTTCATTACTAAATCTTTTTAAGAAAATCAGTATCGACTCGCATGATAATGAAACATTTATATTATTTCCTTTCGCACGATTTTTGAAAGACAAAATCGACTTTTCTGTATATATTGTTGTTTCATAAATGTTGCTTGAAATTTATTTTCTCGTATATTTATTTCGCGAATAAAACTTATTCGGATATAAATTCTTCAGATTCGTATATTTGTCTTAAAAACTGATTAACTTTGAATGGTTTTTAAACTTATTTTTAAGGTAAATTAAAGCATAAAAGGTTCTGTTACACAAATAAGTGAATTGGAAAGACATAAAAAATTTCCTGACTATCTTTTACAATAATTCAGGGAAAACTTCCCTGCAGCCTCAATATTTGGAAGGAAGGAAGAAACCATTATCCTGAATGAAAATGACGCAACCATCATTCGTAATATATTGGCGCTTTGCTCTTTGTGAATGCGTAAATGAAATGTTTACCTTTGAACGCGGGCAGTTTAAGTATATGAGATACTTCATTTCCTTATAACTACCACTATTTACTATTAGTCATATGCATATTCGCACGCATCGCGCTGTTTAATTTGAATGTATTAAAATTGGTGACAATTCACGTTGACGGCACTTAAAAAACACCACGAGCGTCCGGATCACCGTTAAATGACTTAATACAGGTTTTTACTACTCTTATAATTATTGAAAGATTTCCATGAATTAAAAAAAATCGTTTCGAGTTTTCTTATTAATTTTTTCATTTTAAATTAGTTTTATTACATGTAATATCGATTATTCGTGTTTAAAACTAATCTCTTTTCTATTATGCCTAGCGTCATATTCAGAACTTTAACTGAGTGTAATGGTATTACCTCGTACTGTCTAGTTAAGTTATCACTGGCTATAGTTTAGGGTTTACCATTCAGTAGAAATAGTAGAACCACTATTGATTGGATGAAAATTATGGATGAGGCAACTTGCCAATCACTTGATACTTAAACTTGCCCGAAATCTATATATATATATATATATATATATATATATATATATATATATACACACACACACACACACTTCTTATTATCATTATTCGTCGTTTACGTTTAATGAAAGTTTATCTGAGCGTGTATTCTTGTTAATTGTATTTGAAGCCGTACTGCCCAGTGGCTGTTAGCCCTTCTATATGTGGTCTTCCATAAGTTGAAAGTTATGTCAGAAATTGATGCATGCCGAAAAGAGATAATTCCGAGTGGAATGCGTTGTGTTGCATTTTGATTCGACCAAAAGTGGTTTCCACGCGAGCCAGTCATCCATCCGTGCGAGATTCCGATTGGAGGAGAGTCAGTAGGATACACGGTTTATGAAATCTGGACGAGCCAGTTTTTGATTGTTTTTTTGCCTCTCTCCTCTGCATCACAATGGCTGGTCGGACGGCAAGGGTAACCTGGTTCTGTGCGCGGTTCGCCTACCTTCTCGTCTGCTCTGATAAATAACCGTGTTAGAGGTGATTCCAAGGTCGATCTCTCTCTCAGAACTCGTTCCTTTCGCATTCATCCGTTCATCCCTCAACGATTTAAGATCCCCCCTTTCTTCGCAGCCATCCCCCCATCTAATGCACTGGTGGGTAATGGGTGCGATTAAAACACATTTTTACGCAATATTTTACTTCAAGGCAATCTCTGCACGGTTAGCTCTAGCAAAATAGTGAAAGATTGAAGATTCAATCGTTGGAATAGTTCATTTTTAGTATGCAGTAGGCATAATTTGAAATTTTTGATAAATTTCGTAAAACTTTGAATTGCAAATATATATCTTTAAATTCTAGATTTAAAAAAAAATCTAAATATATTTCCTCTAACCAGCCCTTTATAGTTTAAAAAGAAATAAAAGATCGACCACGATCCCATTTTGATGTGAAATTTTTTCAAAGATCTCCAATGTATTTGAACGTAGAAAAAAATAAAAACTAGTTGGTACAGCAGCTGTACCAATATTTATATGTAAGATTTATGTAAGTAATGCATTTATACGCAAGATTTTAGTGAAGGATTCCAATCAGGTCGATCTTGATTATTTTCGCTTATTGAAGTTGAAGAATCGGCTGATAAAACTATTATAAAAATTTTGTGTCTCCCTAAATTTTTCTACGCTACCCTATCTGGGGTCTCGATCCACAGTTAAAGAAGCCCTGTTATAGATCAAATCTGAAATACTTGCCCAAATCATGACACTTTTTTTTCAAATTCTTCAATATTTATAAACGACATTTGTCAAGATTGACTTGTCCTAAATTATTTCTTCGAAATGTCGTTAATGACTATTTTAATTGCCTTTCTTTCCTTTACTAACCATTACTTCATTTTCTTGTATTTATTTTCTAACTAGCCGCCAGCTGGTTCGCCCGTTTAAATTAGTTTTTATTTTTGTATTTTATATTAATTATAGCATTACCCGTCGCAGTTTCGGCCATGATAACTCACCAAAGATGGGGGGAAAAAACTGGATATTTTATTGTATTTGACAAATAGTAAAATATGTAAAGACGTAATTTTAAAATGCCAGTGATACAATTCTGTATGATGCATCGCGGCAGCTTACAAACTGAGTTTCAGATAACTTTCACTCAATTCATCTATCACTCATCGATCGACAGAATGATTAACGCTGAATATGGTCACGAAAGCCGAACATGCTGGACGCCCGTGTGAACCAGTTAGTACAAAAAGTGAGGCGGCAAAAAATTCATAGATATTTAAAAGAGTCGGGAGTATAGGCGTTAGACAATAAAATTTAAAAATTAGTTAGTTTTCCCGAACATTATTGACTTTTTGTAATTCCTAGTTTCAGGCTGTAATTTCTAGTTTCTAATACCAAATTTGATGAGTTATCACTTGAGGAAATTCAAGTTTGCCGGCAAGTCTAACCAAAATTTTAATAAAAAAATTACTTGTAATGCAATATACAAAAATTTGAAAGCGTTTTCACGCCTCATAAATATAAAATGGCAGGAAAGCATGAGATTAAATGCTTGAAGAAAGGACGAAAATAATTTCAGTGTACCTCACACACAATAAAAACATACTTGAAATCAAATATCTGTTGCCATGCTTTATAAAAATATTACTTTGAAGCAGGTGCGATAAAATATTTCAGCAATACAATGAAAACTAAAGTGAAAATTCTGCTTTGGAGTTAATTTCCCAAGAAAACAATTTATACTATCACATCCGTAACATTTGCAAAAGCGCGTGAATAAAAGATTTGCTGAAATAATAAGATGGTTTGAATTTTATTTACAACAATAAAAACATTGTTAAAATTCATGTTTAAAACATTTTGAAACATTAATTAAAATTGAACAAAATGTTGCATGGGAATAAGATCGGTGTCATTGAAAAGATAATTTTTTTATCTTTAAGTTGATGTAAAAATGGTGTTTTTGCGATAATGAGATCCCAAGTTATTCCGGAAAAACGTTAAAATTTAAAGTAATTTTTAAATAATTTAAATTCTAATTAAAATTTCGAAAAATCCTTTCTTCGTGAGCACCTACTCCCCAAGAAGTAACCGCCTGCCAAATTTCAAGTTTCTAGTCCCAGTGGTTTGGGAGATTTCGTGATGAGTGAGTGAGTCAGTCAGTCAGTCAGTGAGTCATGGTATTTGCCTTTTATATATAAAGATTTTAGAGTCCGCGAACAATTTTTCCTCTGTAAAAAGTTGATAGGAAGTTGTGAGTAGAAAAGATTTTAATAAAACCTAATTTCAATAATGTGCAAAATACTAAACAAGTAACTGAAAAACTGAAGTACAACCATAATAAAAATCAAATTCTTGTGTCACCTTTTAAAGTGCACCTGTCTTGTATAGGATGATCAACCATCTGTAACCTTGTTATTGCGCAAAAGTGTTAATACCCTTTCTCTTTTGCTCTTAGAAGGAAAAAAAGGGTACATATCCTAACTCCGCCAATACCGATGCTAGTGTCAATCCCTAGGATGGCCCCTCGGTGAACCCCGCATCGAACTTTCCCTGCCTCAAGCGTACTCGGGCAAACAAAACCCTTTTACAGCCTCTCTAGGATTCGCTTTCGTTGCGAAACTCTTTTTCGGATAAAACACGATATTCATCCATCATCGTGAGAATTATTTCGTCGTTGAATTATCAGATTGAATAAGAATATCCTCATCGTTGCATTTTTAATTGGATTCAATACTTTTCTTCGTAGGAAAAAGAGTGTTCAGCTGCGATTGAAAGCTATGGTCTAGTATCTTCAAAATCTGAAATGACGTCTGTGTTCGAGTTGTTAGAGGTGCAGTGACAATCTGTTTTAATCGCACACTGCTCTTGGAATTACTAAAAAAATCGCCATTTCGTTTGTTTATGACTGGAAATTGCTTTCAGTTCATTTTATGATTAATAACAAAAGGTCTTAAAGCTGATTGCAATTGAAATTTGACTTTCATAGAGTTAAATTTCTTATTATGTAGCATATATTTAAATTGATTGTTGATGCTGACTCATGTATATTAGTTTAACTGTTATGAAGTAATTTTAATTCTGGTTCTGCTATTCTAAATATAAAAAATAAAAGTGATTTTATTGTGTGTTTTGATATTGTTTAGATGCCTATTAGCATTGAAATCAAGGATGAATGATTTTTCTCAGTGTACCTGCAATTTGAATATGGATAATAATAATAAAAAAATAAGCAAGTTAGCCTCATCAACCAATTTAAAATATGCGTTATGAATATTGTATTCGCAAGTGTAAGATTCGCGAGTTGTGTGCGTTAGAAATATTTGAGAAATCGGGCGTTTAAACTAAAGCTTGCCTACAATAAAAAAAATAAAACATTTTAATGACGATCGTTTACGGTATCATTTTTTAGAGATTTCTTTGTTTTTTTACGATGTCGAGTCGAATCAATGCAGTTTTTTCCAAGTTTGGAGCTGAGCCAGTCGCGCCAGAAACGAGTCGAGGCATTCCGTGCTTGCTGTTCCGTTGAC
This sequence comes from Araneus ventricosus, assembly GCA_013235015.1. Lineage (NCBI taxonomy): Eukaryota > Metazoa > Arthropoda > Arachnida > Araneae > Araneidae > Araneus > Araneus ventricosus. The sequence goes on along the minus strand of BGPR01000010.1, from coordinate 4,766,193 downwards.
CCTTAAAGATAAAATAAATAAAGTCAGATAGCTCACAATGGACACGGTGGGAGAGTGGGGGAGGGAATTACGCTTCACGAACATGGCAACAATGGCAATGGTTGCATGCTCCTCTGATGATTATGTTCTCTCCCTGCTCGAACAATCGGCCACTTTTTCTCGCTCAAAAGGACGTCGAATTCCGATGCTTTTTCTGGGTTTTTCGGTGTGTGCATCGCGCGGCGCTACTTTCTCTTTCGCGCCCGCCTCACTCGATATGGGTTACTCGGACCCGTCTTCTTTTACAGCGGGTTAAATGTTTTTCATTCACTTGTGAGATACAAAAGCCATTGAGCTCATTAATCCTCTATGTGCACCGCATATAAGCAAATTGAAGAATTAATGGGGAGAATTGTAATGTGTTCTTCAAAATACAGACATGTAAACATAATTCATTTTTTCAAGACTGTAAATGTCTTGTAGACATATTTCGTTGCAGGTTCGATAAAATTTGAAGACATTAAATTGAAACATATTAAATGTATTAAACTTGCGTTTTTTAAGCTGTTGTTATTTAAACATTTTCGTTTACAAATAAATATATATAGCTTCAGTTGAACAGTAGTCTTTTTCCTTATGTTTTTGCAATATCTATGAAGTCTCTTTATCTAAACGGGCCGAAAAATTCACGTTGCTCTCTGTGTTTCAATTTATCTCTAGCACAAGTTCCTTTTTTTGTCCTAAACTCGGAATCTTTGACTGTGATTTCGTGGGATATAACTTCAATTTCTTCACTTTCCTTTTATTCGTATGCCTTTGGATGGGGAATCTAAAATCTTCGTTACTCATATCTGTTGAATATGATTTTAACTACCCCTGAATATTTTCCGAATCGACATCCTAAAAAAAAAAAGCACTTCCAATCGTAACGTAGTAGACCGGATTAATGGAACCACCAAACTTATTTTCTAATTTTTGGGGTCCTCCCTCTCATCTGATATCACATCGCATGTATTAGGTTTATGATCACAATTTACTCTGCACTGGTAAAAGCCGCATATATCAAGCGATACTTGTTAAGAAATGTCGACAGATATTTTTATCCATTGTCTTCCTTGATGGAACTTTTCATTCTAGTTTCCTTCCTCCGAAAATTACGAAAACGGAACGGCGCCTTGTATAATTCGTGCCAACTCCAGTTACATTGTTTTTGTCGGAAAGTGTTACATGGCACCTTCCATTAAAACTAACAGAAGTAAACGACTGCCTTCAATAAACGAATTCACGCTTTGCGGGTTCCTTTCCCTCGCTGGTCTGTCACGGCTTGACTAACTTTTTAACATATTGCATAAAAAAGGACGTCACGCAACCTGTAAAACAATCATTCTTTTGTCTCGGCATAGAAATTTATGGCAGTTTGGGGTGGAATTTTTGCTGCCATTGTTTGTCGTAACTTTGACCTTCGTTTTTCTCGGAGTGTCGTCGATGCTTTTATTAGGGAGTGTGGGTTTTCGCGGAAAAAAAGGCTTGTTTTTCGGCCTTGAACCCTTTTCCAGTTCGATGCACTGAAATAGTCTGCCGATTTATTTGGTTTATTTCATCGGCTGCGCCTCACGCTGCGGACGAGCGTTTTGCAGTTTAAGAAGGTGTTGGTGGCTTCTCGGTAGGTCTGTGGGGTGGGGGGTAGCAGACGAAAACGGTCTGGGTGCACCTGCTGTGGGTTGACATTCTTTCTCCGTAGGTAGGCAAAGCGGTCCTCATCAGAATTTCTCGAACCTGTGAAATGAACAAAAACAAGAAAGTGATTCATTACATCACTCTGATGTGTGTATCGATGTTTTAAAAGCTGTTGATGGAGTACGGTTAGAACATTCTCCTATGCGTTTGAGAAAAAATTGTCGTCCCAAGTTCGTTTGAAAATTATTGTGATGCCCTCCTCCCAAATGAACATAAACGTAATAAAATAAAATAACCGTTTGGCTCAGATTTAAATTCGGATTTTTTTCTGTATTATTTTTACTTGCTAGTATTGAAGAATGCGAGAGAAACACCCTTATGGAAGTTCTCGTGCCCCCTCCTCCCCAGTCTCCCCTTTCATACTGAGAGTCGCCACCATAGTTTTAAATCCTTTTTTGGATCAAGAACTCGTGGAATATCAGTTTTACGCCATGTTTTCTAATATTCATTTTAAAAACAAATAATTTTATGAATGATGTAAAATCACAAATTATTTTTAACCGATTTTATTTCTTGACTTAGAATAAGTTGTTTGCTTTAGAGAGACAATTACTGAGTTCCTGCGATTAACTGAGGATATCCTAACACATTCATCGAAACCATTTGTTTATAAATGCCTATTATTTTACAGCAATTTTTAAAGGCGGAAATACGGCATATCAAAATTGGATATTACGAATTTAAACGAAGAGTAGGACATTTGTGTACAGTATTCTGTCGTCATTGTTACAATTTCCTGTTCGTACTTTGAAACTTAATTGTAACAAATTAAAGGCAAAAATTCGAGGAATTTTGGTGTGTTTCTTAAAATATACCTCCGTGTGACTATCTTTCTTCTTTTGAAGCCATCGTTGCTATTTGAGTTTTAGATACGAAACTCAGCTATATATCTCACCTTGTATTCACATAATTTGCGGTGTTTAATTTATAAACAGAATAATAATAAACGTAAAGCATATGTTTATTATTATTTTGTTAAAGCGAATCATCTTACTGCTTCTGCAAAAAGCGATAGAGGGAGTGCTAAAGTATTCATATCATTTTAACCAAGTTTAATTTCTTCCCCAATGTTAGGCGATACTTAAAACTCATTGAAATTCGGCTTTCGGTTTCAAAGCCCTTAGCATACCACTTATCAACTTCGAAATTAAGTGGCGCGTATCAAGTAAAAATACACGTATTTAATTTGAGGAATTTATTTATTTATTTTTAGTTTGTCAATCAATTTTTGCTATTTGGTAATCAACTTGTTTTATTTCTTTTGCAGACAAAGATGAACTCAGTCCCCCTAACAGTGTTATGAATGGCTGTTACGACTATGACAAGAAAAAGAAAGGCCCCACTCCCAGGCAACAGGAGGAACTGTGCCTGGTTTGCGGAGACAGAGCTTCGGGTTACCATTATAATGCTCTCACCTGCGAAGGATGCAAAGGTATTTTATTTGTCCGATTTTTCTAATCCATGTAAATAAAGAATTTCGTGTTTCTTCGCGAAAGTTACGTAAAGGTCGCGATTTCAGGCTGAACTGAAATTTCTGATTTTCCATGCAAAATACTCGTTCTTTAAACATACTAATTTACAAACAGCTTATATGCCAAAAGACAAGTTCGAATGGTAAGAAGTCACTCCGGTTGAGTTGAAGTAAAGTTTCGTAATGTGTTATATGAGAAATAAAAATTCTTTTCAAAATGATCGTATTGTCTCAAAATGGCTACTAAGCATTCATAGCTTATACAAAAAAAAAAAAAACCGATTTTTCATCTTTTCCCCTCGATTTCAAACTAATACAGTCCATTTACGCAAGTCTAAAGGAATATCTATACTGTGGCGACATTCAGATTGTGTAAAATGAAGCTATATTAAATCTAGGCTTAAAAATGCGAACTAGAAAGATACTGTTCTTTTTTCTCTATTTTTAATATGAAATTTACATTTTGATTTGACACTTCCCTTTGGTTGAATACAGGTTTCTTCCGGCGGAGCATCACCAAGAACGCGGTGTACCAGTGCAAATATGGCAATAACTGTGAGATTGACATGTACATGAGGAGAAAATGCCAAGAGTGCCGGCTAAAAAAATGCCTCAGTGTTGGGATGAGGCCGGAATGTAAGCATTACTTTCCATTCTTATTTTAACTAAGTCAATGCGACAATAATACGTCGTTTTTTATAACTTTCGTCTTCAAATCTGAATAATATGTTTGAAATCTAATTCTTCCTTGGTTAATACCCTTTGATGTAATGCGATGTCATCTGAATTTGTTGCAGGTGTTGTCCCCGAATACCAATGTGCCATTAAACGCGAAACCAAGAAAGCCCAGAAAGACAAAGACAAGCCGAACAGTACGACCCGCGACAGTGGTTCCGACAAAGAGGACAAGTCGATGGGCAGCCCGTCCAACGGCTGCCAGAATAAGCTTCTCAAGAACCAGGAGGAACTCATCAGCAAACTAGTCGTCTTCCAAGAGGAGTATGAATCGCCCTCCGAAGAAGACTTCAAAAAAATTACGGTGAGTTAGTTCCTGGTTTTGAGGAACTTAATATCTGGGGAGGATTTAAGATGGTTAATTCTTCGGGCTCTGAAAAATAAATGCATATACAGGGCACAGGGCGATTACAAAAGAATACCTCTCTTTTAATGGCTATATCCTCACAACCAAACAAATTTGAACGCTGGGTTTACAAATCGTTATGAAGGGAGCGTTCTGAAATTTCATTTGTTTGGTGAGAGATGTTGCTTGAAAGTTTACTGTTCATTATCAGTTGGTTTTCAGTATGTCGAATCCCTAATCTAAATTTCTGAGATACCTCCCGGAGTTTCATAAAGGATTAATTGTGTTTTCCCTTTTGATGGCCACTAACATTTAGCAAACTCAGAAAAAGAATAATTTTAGCCATATATGGTGTAAAGAATCTGGAATACCAAATTTGGATATCAAGTATGTTTTCGATTAGGTTTCTTGTAAAGATCACATTAAACATAATGAATTTATAGTACTTACAATTTCGTTGACTAAGCACTTCAAAAAATAACATTAAGTCATAACTTTTTTTTTTCAATTTGTTCATACAGTCTTTCAAATTTAGGTGTTCTATTATCACCTTGTGAGTGTAAATATTCATTTTAGTGCTTTAGGGGATGAACATTATCATGATGATTTGTTAAATTCCCAGAAATAATTTTTTAAAGTTTTTTTTCATTTTATAACATATAGAACCATCAAGAATGTCAATGTGTATTAGAGTACATGGCCATATTCTGTGAATTCAAAGTATCTTTTAATTTATTTTGGATGTATTATATTTAAATAACAATGGAAATGCAGCTATTGTGTTAATTTTAGTACATATGATTAATTTGAGATTTGTCAAAGAAAATAAAATGAATAAATAACATTATATTAAGACAGCTATGATGCAAGCATTATTTTGAAGTTTTTCTTTCTGTATCATTACAAAGGTATATTACTATTGTATGAACTTAACTTCAAAATACAATTTTCTCAGTTTTTCTTTTTTCAACATACTATGGAATGTCTTTGAGTATAGAAGTGCGCATAAATTTGCAAGTAAAATATGCTCACTGATAATGAATGATTTCCAGGATTTTACAATAAAGTAACTAAAATTACATTAATCTAGTACCAGATATTGAAATACCTAAATGTTTCGTACAGCCAGAGAAAGTTTCAAATAGTTGAAATTGTTTTTCTTTGTGTTTGCAGGCCTTTCCTTTGGGTGACAGCGACGAAGACTGTATGAAGCGATTCCAGCACATAACTGAAATTACCATTTTGACCGTCCAACTCATCGTCGAATTCTCCAAGAGAGTTCCTGGTTTTGACACTATTTCTAGAGAAGACCAGATCACATTACTAAAAGTGAGTTTTTTTAATGGTCTGTCAATATCATAATGTATTTTATTTTAACATATATAATTTATAGCTAAAGCTTTAAGCTATCATTAGAAAAGTGAAACTTTTATAGAAATTTTCACTTCTGTTAAACTAATTATTATTTATATTTTGTTAGCAAATCTTTGTTTGCTGGATATGTTTATTGATTGCATAAATCATTTTTGTATAGGCATGTTCCAGTGAAGTGATGATGTTGAGGACAGCAAGAAAATATGACATGAAAACAGATTCCATAGTTTTTGCAAATAACCAGCCATACACAAGAGAGAACTATCGCAGTGCCTGCATGGGAGACTCTGCGGACTCCATTTTTCATTTTTGTCGAACTATGTGCATTCTGAAAGTTGATAATGCTGAATATGCTTTACTAACAGCCATTGTTATCTTCTCCGGTAAGTATATTTGTGTCTGCTTTTTTTATTTTTCAACATTTTATCATTAGGTAATCAATATTGCAAATTTATCCCAGATGCAAAATATTTTTTCAATATTCCTAAAACTCTGTTCTTTAATGATGTATCTTTCTCTGTTAATGATGTATTTTGGCTGTCATAGCTGTAATAGGAACTTTCTACTTAAGCTGGAAACATATTGAAATATTTTTATTTGTATAATATATACATACTTGTATAATATAACGATTGGATAATTGTAGTTAAGAAATTTCTTGTTTATCAATATGGTGATGTTAGACCCAGACATGTCACATTTCCGCGGAAACGCGGATTTCAGCTTTTTTTGGCATCCGATTTTATAATTCTTAATTTTCTTTTATATAATAATTCCTCAATGTTTTTAATATCTCAAGCACATTTTGTAGAAATTTACTCGTTTTATTGTTCAGTTAATCATGATTATTTTACTTCTTGGTATTTATGTTTCTCACAATTCATTATTTATGAAGTTCAGCTTTTTTTGTGCCAAGCCTGTGTCATGTCTGTAGACCTTTTTGTATTAAGGAGTTAATAAAAAAATGCTTGTTTTATTGTGAGAACCATGCATTAGTTTCATACTTATATCAAGTGTGTAGCTTTCTCTTCAGAGAACTTGTTGTTACTTGTTTAATTTTTGAGTAATGAGAACAATTAATGTGGCTTTTAGTATAATACTGGCTTTTTTAATATCATTTAATAAACTTCATTTCTTAATTAATATTTCTTATTAGCATTAAAGAAAGCTAGTAACTTTTTGATTTGAGTTTTTGGGTCCCCCAAATATACTTCTTTAAATGTATTCATGGCCACATTTAAATCCAAAAAACACATTGCTGATAGCATAGCACACTTAACTGCATGGACCTTCTGCTTGCATATCAGTTAACATGTCCAGATTGATATCATCCTATTAGTATTTTTGTTATCTTTATGAATGTTATCAAAACCATTGCTCTAATGTGTGGTCTTTCTTGCAGAGCGGCCTTGTCTGCTTGAGCCAAAGAAAGTGGAGAAGATACAAGACTTCTACATTGAAACCCTCAAATCCTACATTGCCGCCAACCGACCACCAGGCAAGAACTACTTTGCCAGGCTGCTCTCCACACTGGTCGAACTCCGCACTCTCGGAAACATGAATTCCGAGCTGTGCTTCTCCCTCAAGGTCCAGAACAAAAAGCTTCCTCCCTTCCTCGAAGAGATCTGGGACATACAGCAGTAATACGACTCCCACGAGCGTCCAACCATTCCATTTTTTTTTTACAGTACCTGCAGCTCTTGGTGTGCCCGAAGAGGACTTTCACCTCTGTCGCATACAAGTTTTAATTTAATTCAGTAGTTTAAAAGAGAAAAAAAAGTGAACTATTTTGGGTTGTGATTAGCCGCCGCCGGCACGTTTCGAAGGAAGAAACGCACAAAAACGTTTGAAGAATAACTCTGTGGCCTCGGTGTTTCTCCAAGCAGGTTCAGTTGACCGACGCCTTCCTCTGGGAGACTGCGATGTGAAGCTCTTGAGAGTTGGACTACCTTTTTGACTCACTTTATGTGTGCAGCAAGGATTCATTCATTCTGGGGCGGGATCATGGTTTATCAGTTCTTTACACAATCGGATTCGAGAACGAATCCACCTTCCCTTGTAATTGTGTTTGTATATGGTACCTCTCTCATGTTAACGTTCTTCAGTCTTTGTTGTTGTTACATTCATTCACCATCTTACCTTGTACTATACCATTTGCGTTGCTAGAAACATCTCTTCATTGTGTAAATTTAGTACCCTGTTAATTTACTCAGACTTATTTAAAATTGATTGCCAACCTTCAAAAAGGCAGACCACCCCAATTTCATTTTTTAACGGTCAGTAATTTATGTGTGCCTACATTTGTTATCATCACCATTTCTTCATTCTGACAGTCATTTTGTTTTGTGTCTGCCATCCATAAGGTTCCCAACAAATGAATTTGACTGCATATTTAAAAGGTTTTAATAAATGCTACAGAATATTCTAGGTGTAAAATGGGACCAGGTCTTTTCCTGAAAAAAAATAGTAATGCATTGTTCTTTAAAAGTATAGTATTGTTGATTTATTGAAAAAAATTGGTTGTTTTATCCTGAAATTTTAACAATATATTGGTACTTCAACATGAAATGAAGTAATTATAATCGATATCTTTCAATTTGTATATACACCACAAAATCATCTTCATGTTACCCAGTATGTACAAATGTATTTACATTATACAATAATTGCATTGAATTACAGTACAATCCATGATCGCTTACATAAAAATCACTCGTTATATTTCTTTGATGTTTTAATTTAGTTGTTTTTAAAATCATGCACAAAGTGTTGTTTTTATCATTCTTTAGGATAAAATGATGTAGGAGATCTTTTTGTTTGTTTTCAGTTGGATAACGCTTAGTATTGGGCTTTATTGGAATAATTTTTTTCTGGTTGCCTTACAATAGTAATAGTATAAAAAGGTTGAAAATTTCTAAACATGTTAAAATTTTAAAAGGAAAAAGAAATTAAAATCATTTGATGTTATAAAAATTATGTGAATGATTATAAATCATATTTGAAATTATTATTTTTAATACATTGTGCAACCATTTTACCATTCTTCAATGGGTGCTAGAGATATAAATGTTCATCTTTTCACACTTAGGTGCTTTAAGTGCTGTAGTTGAATTTTTTACTCATAAACAGGGCTTGAAGTGGGCTAAAAGATTTTGTCCAAAATAATAAATACATTTTCTTTATAAATTGGTTTTTGAAATGTACCTGAAAGTAAAATTCCTTCATCTCTAACATTTTTAATATTGCCTATTATGTAAAAATTGGTGTTGTTACCCTTGCTCTAAGGTGGGTTTTTACCCAATTCGAAGAAAATTTTGTTAAATTGATCAAGTGTTTTCTTTTGCCTGACATTATTATAGACTCGAATGTTAAACTAAAATATTAATAAGATAGCGGTCAGGCCTAAGTTGATGGTGTCTCTGTTTTGGTGATGTTTACCAGTTCAATAATATTTTATTCATGCAAGAACAAGTTATATGGAATATTTTCTGTTTAAGGGAACTTTCATTTTTTACCAAATTTAAATTTTGACTATTCTGTTTTTGAGATTTTTAGAGCTAAATTTCAGTACTGCTTATTTAAAGAAAATTTTGTTCCTTGCATCATTTTTGTATGACACCAGAAATAAAAAATATCACCAAATAAGAGACACCAGTAATTTAGATTTTGCCTATATAGCTTTAAACCCTGTTAAAATATCGTGCTATGGGGCCTTAACTTTTTGCAGCACAAAAATGAGATAGTGTAAATAGATAAAAATTGCTACTCTGTGTGTATGACTAGATTTATACCTTCCTCTCTTTGGTAGAAAATGCAGCTTTTTGCATTTAGAAGTCTAGAACCAAGCTAGTGCGTTAAATAAACCAAATTTGCTTTAGCCTCTGTACTTATGCATGTTTCATTGTTTGCAAAAAATGATAGTTCTGTATGAAACGGGTGGGAGATTTGTTCTGTTGAGTACTTAAAAGAAACCTCGTGATGACTTTTAAAACTGTTTTGGAAATGCTAATAGTTACATTTCTGTATGCTTCTATATTTCTTGTAATCTGAGGAAATCAGACTTGAAAACAAAATTGACCAAAATTAATGGATTTGTAAATATATTCAGCTTTTTCAAATTCTAGAGAATTCTAAAAAAAAAATTATGTAAATTTTCTATTTAATTTTGGAAATCTACCTCAGTGATTATTATTGTAAGATATTTTAAAATGTGCCTAATTTCCCCAGAATTAGTATTTTGTGTGATTTGTTGATGAAATGGGCTTTGAAAAAGTAAAAATGGATTTATATTGTATGGAAATTCTGAACAATTCTTTGTAAAATGAATTTATGTTATGGTTTTCAAGTAATGGCTTATCAGGTTAATCTGATCAGGTGATCTAGTAAAATGTTTCTATTTAAATATAAATGTGAATATGTATAGATAACCTTATTTTGTTCATGTGTCTTACAACTTAGCAAGTTTGCTGTTTATTGTGAAAGACATGGAATGTGAAACTCTCCTCGCGTTTACACATAAAAGGAAGTCAGGATTTACATTTTTTTTATTAATTGACCGTTGAGGCTTATTATAATTGTAGAATTGTTTTAAATTGAGTCTTAAATTTTATATAATTTCATTCTGTAACTTTTTAACTTGTTGGGTAGGTAATGTTGCCTAAAGAAATTTAAATAAAACTTGTAGGGCTTATAGTATATCAAAAGTTTTCCTGCCCTCAAAAAAGCATTATTATTTCATTTGTTAATAAAAATATTAAATTAATTTAATTATAGATTCATTGAATGGAAAAAGATTTAAAAACTTTCTTATATGAATATATAAGAAATATTATATAACAAGGAAAATATTTTATGTGAAATGGCACCTTTTTAAATAAACAGAATTTATCAAAATAGTAATCTATTCATCCTTATTTAGGTAATTTCGCAATAAAGAAAAAAAGAGAGAGAACTTAAAATAGAAAGATTTGATTTTTAAAAATATTTTGGGTTTAAATAGTATTTTATAATTTTTTTTTGGAAAATTTAATATGTACAATAAATTGTAAAGTACCAAGAAGATTTATATACTGTTTGATTAGTTTTATATTCCATGTCCAAACACGTTACGGTCGGGTTTCTACATCTAAAGAAAAAAAAAATTCAGATTTTTTTTTCAAAAAAAAAAATCCGAGTTTGGGGATGGCTAAACACTTATGGTATATTTCTCACTGTGAAACTGGAGTATATTTATTATGTTACCTTTTGGTAGCTATGATGTGATATTTGTTAATGGTAAGTGATGCGCCTTACAAAGACTGTTATATGGTGTTGGTTGCTGTTTATTTGTAATATAGCATTTTTTGTATATGTCCTACTAATGTTACTTTCTGCATAAGAGACTTCCTGCCCCCCTCTTCTCCATACCGGAATATTAAGTTCGATACTCACTTCTTCAAAATGCTCATTTCTTGTTGTTTTAATTTATGGATTGACAGATCTAAACGTGTACATACTCCGAATGAAAGTGTCCTTAACAGATTTTATGGAAATAGAATTCCACAAAGCAAAAGAAGAAAAACGCCAGGAAGGATTGCACTGTGTGAGAAAAACCAAATTCTCCTGAGATTTCTCGTTTCCTTTCCGAAGTGGGGGGCTGTACGGAAGTCGCTTGCTGTACAGTTGTACTGACAAAAGTGTGAGAAGAAGAAAAAAAATTGTCCATCTGAAAATCTTGTTTTGTACTGTCGGTGCATTCTGGTGGTGCACTTTTTAAGACAAGAAGAACCTATTTTCCTGTGCTAATCTGCTTTGTCACAGTTCCATTCTTTTTACTCAACTGTTTAGCCATCTGGACTGTACAGATCACAGGAGCACTGCGAAATACAGTTAACTACCACCCCTGAGTGGACATAGATATGGGAACGTGGATCCAAAGCGATCCACACAGCAATGCTTATTGTACAGAAATGGATGGATCTTACCATGTCTATATTTTTAAAATTAAAATTGGTCAAATTTACTAAAATCTCTATTTTGCCTCGACTTGTTTCTTTCTCTTCACTGACATGACACTGAACACAATTTTCACTAAACTTTATGTATAATAAATTACTGAAATGCACAATAGTGATTTAAATTAAATATTAAGTGCAATATATAATCATTATGTATTTAATACATACTAATTATAATTTAATTAACGATAATGTAAACACTATCGTAGTTGACAATATATCGTTACCAAGTGAAAATAAAATTCCTTAAGTAAATTTGATTATTTTGATACGCATGAAAAGTGCTAATCAAAACTAGAGTCGTAAACCTGGATAATTTTTTCATCAAAAAATAAATAAATGCATAGTAAACAGAACATTTCCTGGGTTGCTGACTACTGAGGAGCAAATAAAAAAGTGATAATAGTATAACACCAACTGTAAAAAGCACATACGGATTCTTGTTTAACAGTATTGAAGGAAGGAATAATTTATGCTTTGGAAGATGCAAAGGATCTTAAACACTGCTAACAATTACTTTAGTAATATACTATACCCTTTAAGTTTCGCACGCACATTAAAAAGAAATATATTGGAAGCATTATCCCCTCCCACATAATTATGCTACTTACAAAGTTGTAAGCCTTTATGCTTACTGTTAAAGCATTTATAATGCCTATTGCTTACTATAACACATCTAACAAAAACATGTGTTGGAAACTGAATTACAGATATAGCAAAATGAAAAAGTGTTTGTTGCCAAATTTTAAGAAGTATTAATCTATATCCTTTAAAGCTTAAATTAGTCTTATCTTAATTCTTTGGTTAGTATTTTCACTGGATGGAGTGACAATACGCTTATAAATAAAAGCAATAATTACAAGTTAATGTAATATTTTCATTCAATGTGAATGGCATGAGGAGAAAAAAATAGAAGAAACAGTCTCCTGTTGTCTGATCAACACCTTACAATTTGGCAAATAACAACCTTCTCACGTTTAAAATTATAATTCAATAAATCTTTTCAAAATTAAAATAATAGTAAATTTGTAGACGATCTTGGATCAATGGCACCCCAAGGCTACAGCCCAATAAACAAAGACGGCCCTGGTACTGACTGATGGATTTGGTTCAAAATTTGATACAGATAAACAGTTTTGGTGTGAGGAACACTCGCCACATTTTGTCAGTCTAGTTCATAGCAATTTTAAAATTATTTTCACATGCATAGAAGTAGATAGGCGCAATACCCAATTCTAAAAATAATTGTTAAGATTTGATGTTTATCGAAATCTTATGGTCTGATTGTTTTTACAATTGTATATTATATATGCGCGAAAGTAAATAGATAACTACCATTTTACACAAACATAGTTCCGCTTGTTAGTTGAATCCCGTAGAATGGAATTAAACCTAAAGTATTTTCCAATAGTTATAACTGCAGTTTCCTCTAGTGAAAGGTTTTTCTTTTTTTATGAGCGTGTGTTCACTTACAACAGGTTTTTAAATTTGTTTCCATTTCAGCCACATTTTCGATGGGTAAAATGCCTGACAAATTTTACCACAACCTCAAAATTAGAATATAATAAAAAGATGAAGCATTAACTAAAAAATTAATTAAAAATGATTGCTTAGAAAATTTCAATAATAGTTTTAACTGTTTTTGCTTTTACAAATGTTGAAGGATATGAAAAGAGAAGAATATTGGTCTCGTAACACCGGTATTTTTCTATGCGACCTTCGCCTTAAGAAGTCCCGATTTAGAAACAAAAACGTACCTCTCTGAAGTCGCTCAGGGCGTTGAATCTCGTACCTGCACATCATATTTAGCGCAAGTATAGAACTGAGCAGTTGTCATCACTACTGAAAGAGGAAAAACTTGGAATAGACTTGAGAGTCGGAATTCGAGTGTTGAAGGGTAGATAAAGTGGAAAGAGACGCCAATGGTAAGGCGGATAACATGTGCTCAAGCATGTCGGAAGAATTTTAAAATTATCTTCTATTGTGGGGTTTGAGGCCAGAAAATGTACAATTTAAAATACAATGGTATCATAAGCAACAGAAAGTTATTCCGTTTACCAACATTTTACGCATAGCTAATAAATTATACAGGATGTCCCATAAATATTGGTACTAACTTTAAGAGGAGGCCAGGCATACGATAAGCATCCAAAATCACATAGGGACATGGATGTGCAAACGCCATCTGGAGGCAGCAGATAACATTTAAAATAAAACAGCGCTGACCAAAATGGCGATCTCTTTTTGAATCTTAACGGTATTGAACTGAAATTTTTATATAAAGCTCTTTATATAAAGCTGTATATATCTGGCTCTGAAGTTGAGAAAGAAAAATTACGCTACCTTTCGCGCATGCGCAGCAAAAAATTATTTACTACAAATGTTCATATCTTCTCTAATATTTAAAGTATTTAGTTCAAATTTTGATACAATGCTTTTCTAACATATTGTCATGTATTCGGTAAGTTTCATACAATTTGGTTGAAAACTCTACAAGTTATAAGCAAAAAACATTTTTAAAAATTGGGATTTTTAAAGAAACCTTTATATCTTCCTGAATATTCGTGGGTTTTTTTTTTTTTTCTTGCGAACATCAAACAAAAGAATTGATGAAAGTTGCAAACCATTATAAGCTTTCTGTGAAGGGGGATGAACCAAAATCTGTTTTCGAATTCATCAATTTCTGGTCGGTCCCCTAAATACCCTCATGACCGTGCCCTCTGGATGTTCGGGAAATCTTTGCAGCCCAATTCTTCGTCTTCAGAGACGAAGACACGCAACATTCGACAAGATTGATGGACGGAAAGGATTTGATATCAGTTCTGGCATATAGTATAAAGTATGAGAAGGGACGGCCTTTAGCCGATTGGAGGGTTTGCTCCGAATATGACCCGACGTCTAAGGGGCCCCGCGCCAGAGGTCAAAAAAGAATGTACTCAAACTTAATCAGGTATCGTTTTGATTTCATAATATTATCATTAGGAAATTTGCTTGCAAACCAATGTTGTACAAATTTTCTCTTGCATCTGGCTGACACAGTTTCAGAAGTCAACAGTTGTCGCCAACTTCCCCTACTGTAATAAAGAAATAAAAATAAAATTGTAATAGAAAGATAAGAAGCATTGAATTACTTATAAGGCATGCCGCTTTTACATGAGGAGAAACAGACCCTACATCAAGGGAATGTCATCGTTTTGTACAGAGTACTGGGTATTTTCGTATCCTTTCTGTTAAACAGGGGTAGTGGCGAATCCAGGGGAGGGGTTATCGGGCTGCGGCCCCCCCCCCCCAGAGCTGAACCAAAATTCTTGATTTAATTTAAAATCATTACAACTGTTTGATCTTAATTTTCATTTAAAAAGAAGAGTAATAAAATCGTGACAACATTGCTTTCTGACTTGACAGGCTCGAAAATTTTCCTACTTTTTTAGTCATTCCACTTGCACTTGTAGCGTTGGCGCGGTCGAAAACATTTTTGGCCAGCTATTTCATTGTATTTTTTATTAAATTATCGAAAGTATTGTAGTGTTCTTTATTATTCTTATTGTCAGGAGAGGAAAGCCTGTAAAGTTAAAGTGTTTTGGTTTACATAAGCCATGAGGTTTGACATTCGTCACTACGATACAAAATTTTTATGACCTCCGGCCCCCCCCCCCCACGAACCGAATCCTGGATTCACCACTGAACAGGGGCATTCAGCAAGTTTACTAAACCGAAACAGCTTTTGACCGTCCCAAGATGTTGGCAGTTTTTGAAGACAGACAGCTGATGCTCACTAAGTGTAGAGACACACAAATGTAGATTTGCTTTTAATTACGAGTACAATTATTCTCAGTCAGCATAATTTTTTATTAAGTTTTTTATTTATTTATTTATTTTTATTATTATTTAAAGAGTTGTGATCAATATTGCGTTTTCTTAAAATCTTTAGAATTAAACAAGATTTACAATAATTTTACAGGGGAATTAATAGAATTACCAAAAAAAAGAAAGAAAACGAAAATGAAATAACAGTTTTATTTTATATGTTTACCGTTGGATTATTTTACATATTCTTTTTATATTTTTAAATCTAAGAAAACACTTATGAAGTATTCTAAATTTTTTCCCATACAAAAAAGGAATTTATAATTATTTAAATTCTCCCGGAATTAAATAAATAAAAATACACATTTAAAAACCTCGAGAGATACGAAAAATTTTTTAATCAATTTAATTTCGAACATTAACTTTAATCATATTATATATTGCAAAAAAATATTTGTTTTTTATAAAAATTTTAGTAATTTGATATAAAATCATTTGGGTGCTATTTGTTATACAACAGAGGAACAAATATTAATTCAGTGTGAAGGAGTTTCTTTAAAGTTATTAGATGTGAACATATGTTTTAATTATGTGGTAACTACCATTCATTACAACCAATTGAATAATACAGAAAAGGTGAACATTTCACCTTTTTCTCTGTTGTACTTAATCTGAATGAGTATATATTCCCGCCCCAATTTTACTGTAAGAATTTTCTTCTATTAGCGATTTTTTAATTCAGCAAGAAATTAGATTAGGAATAAAGTTTTAGGAACTACACACATACATTTAGCAATGGAACGTCTTCATTCTTGAGATTCTTTATATTGGCCTCTTTAAATATGTATAGTTGTTACATTTAAAAAATTACATTATTCAAATCTTAAATTGTTTCAGGAATTTTATGAACTGTCACGGTTTAAATCGCTGACATGAACAATAATCCATTCCTTGAAAAAAAGTTTGGGAACGTTTTATTTATTTTTTTTCTCTACTAAAAATAAACATTGCTAATGCTAATATGCAAATACTGATAAGTAAAGTATTAAATAAGCTTATTAAAATTTTTAATAATAAATATTATTAATTTATTTTTCAAAATTTCATATTGTTTATTTATTCATTAGACACTATTTCTTAAAACTTAAATATATCGGGGATATCGAAAATTGTTTTCAATTGGGGCCCCGCAATTCCTAAGGGCGGCCCTGAGTATGAGGCTGCGAAAACTGCTTCGAAGACCTTCAGACACAGAAGATCAATAGAGATAGAGTGTAATCGTCACCTCCGAGAGAAGGAGGCGACGGTATAAAACCGATAAAGAAAAAATGATAAATTTGAATCGTTATTGAAAGCATTGGAAAAATTATCGAACAGTCTTACTGCTTGGAAGAAGAACGCTCCTCTACGAAATTCGAATGTGACTTGTTGGGAGTGCAATAAAAAGGGACATGTACAGAGAGAGTGCCAAGTGATTGCGTCCATTCAGGGAAAACTAACTAACTTACGGTCGTCTTGCGGAGCGAAGACTGCCTTTTCTGAATAAAGCCCTGAAGAAGGACAGTAAGTTTCCGCACTTAGCGGAAGGAAAAATAGACTCTACTTGGAAGGATTTATTTGTGATATCCTATGTTTGATGTTGGTAGACACAGGTACAAATGTAACTTCTTTAAGAGCAGATTTGACCCAGAAATTGAAGGAACAACTTATTTACACGTCTCCTAACAGTAGTCTGCTGCTGGTGAAAAAGCAGAGATAAACGGGAAACTGGATGCATCAATCGAATGTGGATCCAGAAAATTCCAACACAGAATCTATGCAGCTGACATCTCCGATTTCTGTATTCTCAGCCTGGATTTTCTTCAAAAATTTAATCTTACTGTAGAGCTGGGGAAGAACGAGATACGGATATGAGGATAGGAAATTCCTTTGCTTTCAGCCAGTGTACAGCATCTCAAAGGAGCTTTTCACGGAAAATGCATATACACTCTCTCGAACACCTGTAAAGAGAACTGCAAACATTGCTCGAATGCCGAGCAAAAGTTCGGAATGAAAACGGATATTTCCGTGAAAGTTTTAACAATGACAACTGTGGATGCCTGGCCTTCATTTGAGATACAAAAAAAGGGCAGCTGGAAGATCCAAATATTAGACAAATTCTTGAGAAGAAACTAAATTCGGCTGATCGACCATCTTGGAAAGAAATCGCTCCGGAGAGTCCTGCAACAAAACGGTACTGGACTTTTTGGAACTCCCTACGGTATTTAATATCATAATGGGGAGAGTGATGTTGGAAGCTCTTGTGGATGGCAACTTAATTCTCCCGAAGAGCAGAATTCAAGAAGTTCTGCGAGAGACTCATGACAGCGCAAGTGGAGGGCATTTGGAGTCATGAAAACTTTACATGAAACCTGAGAGCGATCTTGTTGGAATCAACTTCGCGCCGATGGTGAAAAATGGTGAAGAGAATGCCACGCTTGAGGAGCCCGAAAAGGATCTAAAACTACGGCTGACGAATGTTTGATGAACTGTTATTTACTACACAATATCAAAAAATCACAAATACCAGTGATGAATACTATTGTCAAAAAGGTGTGATTCAATCATTGGTAAATAAATGGGCATAAAGTGTTTCAAATTTTCTTTTTAAATAATTCATTCCTTTTTAATATACTTTTCCTAAGTTTTTTAGTTCTAACTTCTGTCAACAGATGGGGCCATGGAAGCCCATTTTGGTGCTTAGAAAGAAGATTGTTCTTTTTGCGGTAGCGGTTGATGGTCAAATCACGGTTCCCTCCTATCGCAGTTTCATTGGTATTTCCTGTGAGTCACCATTCTTGTTGTGATATGCGTTTTTGAATGATTACAGCTCTTATCGATTATAACTCTTGCATAACGATAGAAAGGGGTCTATTCTGGTACCCCCGGTTGGGTTGGGTTCCGCACGTTAACAATGGGACCCCACCCCACCGGGGGGTACCAGAATAGACCCCAAAGTCGCAATAATCGTTCGAAACAAATATTCACAGGGAAGCTTAGTTAACTGCGATCGGAACGGAAAATGATCGGATTTGTGATTCATTGCAAAGGGGATTCTGCATAGTGAACTGTGTTGATGTTGGCTTCCGCGGAATATTTGTGGTTAACTTAATTGATCGGAATTTTTTTAAAAAGTAGTTTTTGCTATAGGCGCCATCTATTGACAGAATATAGAATTAAAAACAGAAAAATTTGTAGAAGGTGTAATAAAAACAAATGACAATATTTTATTTAAATTTTTTTCAAAACACTTTACATACATTTAATAAGAATTTGAAAATTAAAAGTGTGATTGAAATAACACTTATTTAGAACAGATATTTAAAAATAACAATAGTAAAAATATTTGTTATTAAAAATATCGTGGAATGTGCATCCCTACCTAAAACCAGAAAAAAAGTTCGCTTGCAGAGCTATAATCTGGGCGCACCATTCGAAAGAATAACTTCAAATATTGATCGACTCTTTACTAAATAGCCTGTAGCAATTCCCATCCTAGATCAGGAAGCCTTGACTGTAACTGAGGAACTCGTTCGAAACTGGATTTCGCGTTATGGCGTGGCTATAATATTACATTCGGATCAAGGCACAAATTTTAATTCCGCGCTCTTTACTGAGCTTTGTAAATTTTTGGGAATTCAGAGTCTCGAACGACAGCGTTACATCCTGAGTTCGATGGCATGGTCGAGTGGTTTAAACGAACGATTGTAAATCATCTGTCTTGATTTGTTTCGAAGAATCAGACTGATTGGTATACACATTTGCCAGTTTTTCTCCTGGCCTATAGAAGCGCGGTCCATGAAGTGACTGGATGGACTACATCAGATATGCTTTTTGGTCGAACGCCGCAAAACCCTGCGATATCCTCTTTGGACGACGGAGTGATACGCCTTCCTCGCCGAATGAATACATGAATAATTTAGAGGCACGTTTCGAAAGCGTATATGCGTTTGCCAGAGAGCGAATTAAACTGTCTAGTGAACGGTCGAAGACTCGTTCCCAGATAGCATGCAAATTTGCAGCAAGTGTGATTTTTCCTGGATATTATCTTGTCATGACAAACTTGGAAGCGACAAGCTTGTAGCGAAATTCCTGCAAAGTAACACAGCATAATCGACCAACCCACTTGTAAAACAAGTTTGCTGTGAAGTTACTACGGCACACTTACACACCACGACCTGGATACAGTTGCATATATATGGTTTTGATTCTTTGATTCTGTTTTAAAAAACATCCGATTTTTAATAACATCTCCTAGACCGTCCTTCTTTTTATTAATTCAATAAATCAATCATAATTTGTAAAAAACTAACTAGGACTTTTTATAAATAATTATTACTTTTGAAAAATTCGCCATCCCAACTTTTACTAAATATATAACTCGCACTTTAAAGAAAACTATATATCGCCTTTTTCTTAATGTTGACATTTTAACATTCATAAACAAAATTAAATCCAAAAATCAGTCAGTGTTTGATGAAAAATAATAACTTACTTTGTGTCCCATATTTTTAAAAGTAATTACTTTTGAACCTTAATTTCATAATTTATACCACTAGCAAAACGTATTTATTAGCGAAAATCGCTTTTGACTTCAAATCATATTCTCAAAATTATAAAAAAAATTAAATCAAGAAGACAATTAAAAACAAGATATAGCGCAATCTATCTTCGGCAATCGAGGTCTCTCTGGTGTAGTGGTCAAGGCGACAGGTTGGTAACTGAGTTGTCCAGGGTTCGTATGCGCATTCTCTTTTTTGCTACTGGTTTGCAATAAACTTGACGCGACAAGTTTACAGCAAATTTGACGCATGGTAACTTCGTCGCTTCTGAAAACTTATGAACTTGCGGTCTTGCCGTGTCAAACTTACTGCAAACTAAAATTGCTATCTGGGTTACGACTCCAGAGCAACAGACCATCATTTTAAAGAAGAGGTGATCAAGTCTTGATGTATAACCCGAAGCGATGGAGAGGTGTAAGCCCGAAGCTCCAACAGAATTTGGAAATACCTTATATTAAGAAACTGAACGATGTTGTCTAAAGAGTTCAAAGGTCTCTCAACGCCAAGCCAAAAGTCATTCAAATTAATCAGCTAGCTCCATACCGGGCTACTGATCATAGCTCTATGTAATAAAATTGCCGGGGCCTCGTGCAGTCTTTGGAGGGGAGAAATGTTACAAATAAATAATGCCGCTTCCCTGCTAAGTTAGTCTTATGGTTGGAAGGAGAGATTCTTATTGGATGCAAGCTAGTGACCCAAAATGAAAGTTTTAGAAAACACGAACATTATGGCCCTATCCTAGGAAACGAGATAGAGAAATGTTTCTAAACAATTCCATGTGACGTCACGCCCTGTCGGAAAACTATTAATACCTGGAGGTGCTGAAACGAGTGAATCTCTTTGGAGTTTAGTTCGCAGTGCGAATTGGTCAGCTGAGCGCTATTGGCAGTGCTGTTTCTGCTATTATTAGGATTTGATATCTGCTTGTGTTCTAATTTGAACAGGTGTTGTTTTTCTTGTTACCTGTGCTCCATGTTTTCTGGAATATTCGAGGAATAAATCGTCATTTTCCAGCTTATTGAATATCTTTCACCATATACCCACCGGACGATTTTCGCAACCATATAAATTCTTTAATTGCAATCAAAGAGGAAACGAAAGCGTTGATTCTTCCGTCACTAATTTAAAAGTCTCAGCCAGAGATTGTGATTTTGAAACGCAAGAAAAAATCTTAATAAGAGGCCTTTTGATTATCGATATAAACGATATTGCTAATAAAGAAAAACTTTTGATTGAATCAGATCTACATTTGGATCAGGCTGTGAAATATTGCTGAGCAAATGGCTTGGTATTTTCAATAATTTAGATAATTTTGTTCTATTAATAAATCCTAGCTTTCCAGAAGAATTCAAGTATATATGCAACTTGCTTATGTGCCCTATGTAATTTTTAAAGGGAGGGCGGCAAAATCCGCAGGCGCGCCACTGGACCCCTATTCAGACAGAGGAGAAATTTTACATCCCCGTTTCTGCCAGAAAAATTCTGCTGCAATGCCACATTTGGAAAATAAACAAGAAAAACGATGCATTAATTAATGATGGCTGAAAAGAAATTCAATCAAAAGTTACTTACAAAGGGAGGGCACGACTTGGGAAATTTAGTTCGGGATGAGACATGGTACGTATATCGATAGTATAACTTTAGGGTGTTCATCCATTAAAACATTAAAGCGCAATTGCCAGCCTATTAGGAGAAAAATAGCCCTCAAACTTTCAGCACAGCTTATCTACCAGTTGTCGCCGTTGATGAGAAGACAATAGCATGGTTGGCATGCCTGCTAATCTTTTAGATAGGCTTCGATACCGCATTCATTTTCTTTCTCAAAATATCTTTTGCAATTAATAATTTTTAATTATTAAAAAAGTATAAATATTTTTTATAAAATATTCATAATTTTTTGCATTAAATAATTTTTTTTATTCATATGACACTTGAATTATAGTTACTATTTAAATTTTAAATAGCTAAATAATTATAAAAAAAATTAATGGTGTTAAATAATAACTATTAAAATTCTTAAATTATATTACAGGGTTCCCACTCTTATTGATGAAAAAAATTCAAGGACTTTCAAGGACCTTTTTTAAAAAATTCAAGGACCAAATAAAATTACATATTTTAGAACACAAAAATGCAAAGGACAAATTTAAATCAAATATTTTCAACTTTAACGTTCAAATGCGTGACCACTTTCTTACTTACGACTTTCAGATGCTAAAATGAGTATCCAAGGCACATGTTTTGCACACCTTGCAGTTAGTGAACCAAAATCTACAGTGCCAAGTGAGTTTCGAGATCACAATTCAAACACCCTTACTATTAGGTATAGTGTACTACTACTAGATGCTAATTTTACACAAACTACTACTAAGCATTTACTTGGTAGCTCACTTCACAAACACATTAACTGAAACAAAATTCATTAAAAAATTGCTAGCCCCACAAGAACCTCTATTCTTACTTTTGACCATTGATTGAGATTGAAGGGGGAAAAAAGCAAGAGACAGGCACAAATCAACAAACCTTTATTTACATTTAAATAAATAAACTTTAAAGTACTTTAAAAATTTACATTTTCAGTTGCTCTGTTAAAGCTTCATTTTTTTCATTGATCATTTTGACTTCATTAGCCCTTTCTTTTTTTGTTTTCTTAAAACTATTGGATTCTGCAATAGATTGAAAATCTCTACTTTTTTTCAGCCTTTTCAGCTAGTTTGTCTGCAAACTTCTGTAGTGCAGAAACCAATGCAATGCAATTCAGTGTGATGTATGACTCACAATGACCCTTCAAAATTTTTGCAATATATTTATTTATCTACTAACTGAATAGCCAGTTTGTGTGAACGGAGCACAAAAATGTACCCTATTTGCCATAATGAAGAGTAAAAAAACTGTATAATCTGGCATCCCTTGCTCTTTTATGTTCAATTTTAGTAATCAGACCTTAATATTAATCCTCTATGAACGTTGAAAAAGAAAAAAAAGTTTTATTAATAAGAACTAATATAAGTAAAAATTGATTACTATAGGCGCCCGTAGGATTTTTTCCAAACAAGAACAAAAACTTTTTAAAAATAACTGACACTCAAGAAATCTGTAGCCTAATAAATTAATTTTTAAACTTATTAGTTAACTTAATTAAATTATTACTCATTACTTAATATATTTTCACACTTCCGTAATTTTTCTGTTTGGAAAACATGTTGCAGAATTTTCAAAGGGGAAAGCCTCCCTTTTTCCTGTGTGACTCATACTAGTAGCCCGCGTAGAAAAAACTCAAAATGACAGAAAAAGACCAAAAATTAGTTGAAAATGTGCAAGAGTCGCTCAAAAAGGTTTGCATGTCCATCTTCGGCAATATGGAACCGACCCTTCCATTTTAGAATTCATTTCTTGGAAGGGGCCTCTATGAAATCAACGAAGACAGAAAAACCAATACCATTGGTCCTTAAAAAAAAGATACAAACCTTCTGCTTTGTAACAAGAACTTTGCGTTCCTTGAGTTACTAATTAAAAATTAAACTTAAAAAAATCTTAAGCAAAGCAAAATCTTGATAAAAATATTCATTGAAAAAAACCATTAAAAGACAAAAAAATATGAAGGCGGCAAGATAAAGATTTTTTCCAATGTTTATATAATAAAACACAGAAGCATAATATTTCTTCGTTATAGAAAAAAAAAAATTAAACTTTTGATTCCAAACAACTTTTTTCATTACGCCTCAAAAAAAGTAAAAATCGGCTCAAAGAGAAACAAAACATCATAAGACAAAAAAAAGAGAAGAAAAAAAAACAAGAAATATTAAATTAAAATACCGGAAGCATAACTTTTCTTCTCACGTATGTAAAAATAATAATGGGGAAAAAAGAAAATTCGCAAAAAATGGGCAAAAAACGTCGGAATTTAGTACTTAAAATTAAATAAATAAAAATCTAATTCAATTTTTTAAAAAAAATGTACGGTGTGAGCTCCCTCTTGCAATAATCCATCACTTTACCAAATTTAATTGTATGTCAAACCGTTTGGGAGTGCATAAAGAACAAAAACCGAACATGCATGCACGCATACATACATACAAAGAAAAAAATCTTTTCTATAATAAGTAATTTCCGTCCAATACTTCGAAGATCTCATAATTTATCAAAATGATCCGTATTCATAATAGAAAAAAAGAATACACAAAATTAACAAAAAAAGGTATTGCAATAATTCACCAAAAAGATCTCCTTGAAATGGAAAAATTAATTCTGGTTATAACTCCTATTTGATTTTAAATCATCAAAGAAGCAAACAGTATCCAGTGTGGATGCTAATTTGTATTTTTTTTTTGTATAGACAGATGAAAGAAAATTTACGATATCACAAAGTGTCTGAATCTCTTTGGCACGATGCCAAATTCCTGTGCGTCTTCCACATTTGAGTACAATTAATATCTATCAACTGAGTATTGTATAACAATGGATTCGGGAACCCTCCGCGCTTTTGCGCATGCGCAGGGCGGAGTTATTTTCATCAAAATACCGGGAAAGTGAAGAATGGAAGGGTGATGTTTACTGAGCTTGAACTAACAAAGAACTCCGGAAATGCGCTCATATGACTCATTGCCCGACACCCCATTCCGGTGTAAAATCGTGAACTATCTAATTTAACTAATAAAGGGAACGCAATTCTGTTCATAGACGAAGTTTGGGTTCCACGGAAATTTAAATGTAAACATCCAGCTGCTTGGCGCGTGCGCAGGAACGCGGATGGCCTCCGCTTCTGATTGTCAGTACATGACCGATTTTCATTGGTAGTCATCGATGTTTTATTCTACTTACGATAAAAGACCAGCGAATATTATCTCGTCTGATAAGAATTATCAAACTAAAATAATTCCAGTTTTAGAATAAAATTTCCGGGGTTTTTTCGGATCTCAAGGAATCCCCCGGTTATAGCGAAACCCTATCCATTTCGGTCAACCCCCATCCTAGAGAGAGGACACACTGGTGATTGACAGCGTTACCATAGCAACTCCCTTTTTTGCCACCCCTCCTTCTTCCTCCAAACTAGAGAAAAGAATAGTGACTGACAGCGTTCCCATAGCAACACCCATTTTCCGGTGGTGGAATTCTCAAGACAGAGTACATTTCGAATTTTTCACGGACTTTTCAAGGACCGAACAAAAAATCAAGTATCTTTCCGGACTTTTCAAGGACCCAACGAAAAATCAAGTACTTTTCCTGGCCCCCGAGTACGGCAAATAAAATTCAAGGAGTTTTCAAGGACCGTGGGAACCCTGTATTATTCGATTAAAGTAGTTACAAAATTTGCGCTTTAACTTTATGGAACCGGTAAAGAATATATTTATAATTATTTTACTGCTTAAAAACTAAATTATAACTGTAATTCAAGTATCAAATGAATAAACAGTTATTTTATGCATAAAATGATTATTATTTTAAATTAAATATTTATAAATTCTTAATTTAATTTGAAATTATTATTTTCAAAAATTATTTTGAAAAAAAATTATAAATCCAACTTTAATGGTGATAAATAATAACTATAGTTACTCGCATCGTGAAAAAATTTCATGCAGGATTTTTATCTGTAAATTTTTCCACATTTATTAATTTTTATTTACATACGAGAAGCATGATAATTCACATAAAAACATTGGAATCAAAAAATATTTTGACACCTTGCATAGTTAATAAACTAGGCAAGATATCAAAATAAACATTTTTTTTAGAGATATATTGGGAAATAAACTTCAAATTTTGGACGATCTTCCTACGCATTCAATAGATTAATGGCTGCTCTTTCTCGGTCAAAACTAGAATGCAGATTTTGGAACTACTTTAATCATACAATTTAAAAATTTTAAAGGTATATAATGATAACAATAATAATTTAACACCATTAAAGTTGTTTTTATAATTATTTAACTGTTTAAAAATTAAATTATAACTATATGCTCAAGTAACATATGGATAAAAAATTATTTATTTAATGCTTAAAAGTTATTAATATTTTTGTAAAAGATATTTATAAATCTTTATTTTAATTAAATGAATCATGTAGCTGCAAAACTGGCCATCTCCAAAACAGAAAATTCTTCAGAAAAGCAGATTTTCTGTTACATCTAGCCAAAGTGAAATTTCAAAAAAGACTGCACGGCATTTCAGTAGTGTTATTCAGTATGCAATTTATTGTAATGAGGCATGAAGAAGGGGGGGGGGGGGGGTTTTTAAGGTTGTGTTTTGGAGATGGTCAGTTTTGCAGCTCGTTTTAGATTTGGCCAGTTTTGCAACAATCAGAAATCTAAATTAATACGCCAAATTGTATAGAAAACACAAGACATGATAATTTTCGCAAAATATTATTGAAATAAGAAGGTATATATTTTTACCATAAAAATAGATTTAATCATAAAAAAAATTCAAATTCGCATGGCCACATTTTCTCCAAGGTCGCACAAAATATTGCCTGTGTCTTCCTGAGGATTTACTTCCTATTCTTCTTGTTCTTGAGCTTCTGATTGTAAAATGTTTCTGCAGAAAAGTATTTGTCGACACTCTCTCAATTCGGTCCAAAATGCATTGTCAGTAATTTTGTACATCATGAAGTTTTAGAGGGTTCACGATTAAGCCTGGAATCACGACTCTAAGTTTACTGGTCGTGATAATTTCCCTTTCTTCACGACTGATTTTTGCTCACCTGCCTCATATCTCTGAAAGGGCTTTTCCTTGCACCAATATTTTATTATTTTGTTTTGTTATAAAAAAAACTCTGTCGGAATGAATTTGAAATGCCATCTTGCAGGTTGTTTTATGAAAATGCTGCTGATTTTCTTCCAATCATAATCGAGATAAACTTTCCTTAGTTTAAAAACTATCCCACCTTCTGAAATAATTTCTTCATGTTGACTTGGCTCAACAGCCGACTTTGTGCAAGTGCTGTTCTTTTCATGCTACCTGTGTTTCATGTTTTCTAGAATATTCATGAATAAAGCGTCATTTTCAATTATCCAGCTTGTTGGACTGTTTTCTCCGTTCATTCACTGGAAGATTTTCGTAATAACTTTGTCGATGGTCATATGTACCTAGAACTCTTGTGAAACTGGCCTTGTCCTTAATTGCAGGCAGGTAGTGATGATTTTGTATTCCAGTAATATGGAAGATTGCCACCTAAAAGCCAAAAAGTTCCTTCATGAAAAGCCTCATAATTGTTAACACCAACTGCATCGGAGCTCAAGACATGGCACTTTAATCGCGAACACCTCATTCTCTTTTCTTTTGTGGGATTTCTGTAGAGTAACAGGGACAAATGAGACCAGGCATTTATGACACTTTAATTTTTTCAGAGTGAGAAATTAAAGAAACCCCCCCCCCCCCCTTCAAAGATGGAATGGATTTTAACCAATTGCAATTTAATTTTAAAAAGAATTTAAGTATTTCTTATTATTCACAGAAGTAACATAACATTGATTACCAGTTAAATTATTAATCATTCCAAAGGAATAACAATTATTTCTTTTCGATTATTACAAGAAGCTAAAAAATAAAGGGACACAAAATTTAAAAATACACATTTATTTTCACAAATATAAAAACAATATTACAGACATTAAAACTGCATATCACAGAAGTAGAAAACTAACTATTTATGCATCTTTAAAAACACCCAAAAGTTGTTCTAGCAACATGATCAGTTTTCCTTTTAGTAGGTTTTATAAATCCCATCATCTGTAGCTCGGAAACGGTAAGCAGAAATCGTACACTAGTATAAGTTAAGGTAAAATAAAAAGAAATATAACAATTATTCTAAAAAATAATAAAGACAACATAATTTATTTCCATTTTTCAAATACTCACTTTGTATAACTGAACAAACATGAGAGAGAAATATCTGAAGGGAGAAAAGTAATACTAAGAGAACACTCATTTGCAGATGATTCTTTCTAAATGCAAAACAAACATATTTATTAATTTAATTACCTTAAGTGCATAATCACAAACAATATTTGCAAACAGCAGAGTTTGAGTTTTGAATCAAGTGATAAATGTTAAAATTAACATTAAAAAATGTTGCAATGTAATGAAACGTAGGTGGTTTTCCATATACATGGTAGACTTTTCTCGAAATAAAACTGAATGCACTGTAAAAGAACACAAGTTAAGAGAAGGAAATATTTTCTGTTTAAACTGACTTGATATCAGTAGGGAGGCAACTTTCTTCAAAGGGTCATCTACGTAAACAGTTATAAAATTATCCACTGCCATCTGGTTGGATAACGAATTATTTCCATTCCAATCAAAGCACTTTTTCCTAATAGACAAAACACCTTGATTATTTCTGTTTTACAAGTGAATGTTCTTCAGCATACATTGACAGCAGATAAATGATCTAGCATTACAGTAGAATAATAATAATAATATCAGTTAGAGGGGGAAAAAAGACATTTCAAAAGCTAACGATGGAGTTTTTCACAAGATAGTCCCTGTAAAGTATACAGATAGACAATGAGAAGCCCACACACCCTGATTGGCTATTTCTTGGTTTAATATCAGCCAGATGACACAACAAAGAGTTTTTTATCTACACGCTGATGCAGTCTGTATGTCAAACTATGGGAACTTTTCACTTTAGTATTATATTTTAAGTAAAGGCTGAGTAAGACCCTCTTTACAACTCTATTGATATCATACAGTTTTTTTTTTCCCTTCAAAATCTATATCTTTCATTCATTTACTTTACTGAAGTTTTTGAACCATTATAATTATATAAAAATGGGGTACAATTTAAAGTTATGCTCAAAGTATAGGGTTTAATTTAGTTATTTTAATGTGCTGTTTTGAAGCAACACAAGGGTTATTTTGGGACGAACCTCACAATTTTGAACCACGGTCAGATGATGAAAACAATACCAATGGATCTTCAGTGGAATCGGGTTTCAAACCTGGAACTCTCCGGCACCTTTATATTCCTCATCATCACTCAGAAGATTCATGATTGGTATTTACCATGCATGAAAATAAACAGAATAGTTCATTTTACATCCATAAAAAAAAATCAATTTTACTTCCAAAATTACCAAAGTAGGCAATTCTGAGGTTGAGCAGATATTTTTTTAAAGCAAGTTTAGCTACTTTTTTGTAAATTGATTTATGTAAAATGTGGATCAGTTCATATTAAGAAATCAAAATTTCCATAAAAGATTGAAGACAATACAGAGTGTCATAAATGTGATGTTTTTATACAAACACTTGCTAAATAAATGAAAAGATTATTATAACACATACCAATTTCTTGCATATTTGTAATTTTCACAAACAATTTATGAATACAATTAGATATAAATCTGAACTAATGTAGTAAAGTAATTGTAGACATTCCACAAAAACAATAGGGGGTCATTCCATGTCAAGTGATCCAGAAAAAAAAAATAATTGGTTGCTTGACCATTTTATAATCAAATGATTTTTTGTATGTTGATTCCTACATAATTAGAGAGTCCAAAAAGACTAATTTTAATTTTTTTATCTTTTTCTGAATTCCGATGGCAGCCATTTTTGTTTTACAAAACATGCTGATTTTTGCATTTGTAGGGGTCTGTGCTGCATTCCAGTTACGTATTGCTGTTTTAGTTACAGGTACTACAATATTCTGAAAAACTTAAAGCAACATTACATCAACCTGAAAATAAACCTCAGAAGATTCGTCGGTATCTAGGCTGCAAATCAATCCATTTTTTAAAAGCGGGGAGGAAAAGAACAAATTCTGGAAATTGACAAAGGAGGCAGGAACAGAGTTCCAAACCAAGATTGCCCCAATCTTAAATGTTGTAAGCATTAGTTAAATATAGGTCATTATTATACACACTTTCAATATATATCTACATATATGCAAATACAAATTATAAAATCAAAAGTTGTTCGTGATGATTAGAAGGAGGACTCCGTTTCTTCCTCGCTTTATGTAACTGTGACTATGAATCTAGTATATGTATCATTGCAGAACAATTTATCGGTTG